>JBAGKK010000342.1:87030-100362 GCA_037177015.1 Euceroptres primus | reverse complement strand
ACGATAACGGAGCGCGAAGCGCGACGGCCACTCCGCGCGCCCTAGGCGCGCTGAAACTTGCGAGCGAAGCGCGCGATTTTCGGGTTATTTTCTTGGATGAGAGGTTTGTTCCGGTTACGCCTTTGGGTGAGAGATGAAGGAAGCAGTATAGAGTGGAATTAAGTCGAGTCAAGGCGCGAGAACGCAAAAGTGAGGAGAAGAGTTGAACAATGGGTCCGGTGTGCAGTTCGCAGGTCTCGGTTACTACTTGGCTATACTGCTTAACGCGTAACTCGATAGCCACTCCGTATAATACAGCACTGTGTACCACATGTGCTAGGGTCCTACGTCCTTATACGTATATGACAACACACGTATATATCATGCTAAGGAGACCAGAGGCTATGCAAGAGGAAAAATGGAAAGAGAAAGGGATTAGGGGTCCAGGGCTAATCGCCGTCGCTCTCGGACGTGCCGGACCACACATCGACGCCTCCTGAGGGGCTATTCACTCTCGTATTTAACGTATGAAATCATTTTTAAGTTGTGCCTATAACGTAAACTAATGCTCGGAGTAATGCTGCTTAGAGCGTAATCGTTCGAAATCAGTAGACTGTGTGTATAACATCAGTTAAGGAAGAATCAGTGTAGCACAGTGTAAAGAGTAAGATGAAATAACGTGAATAACGTTCAATAACGTACGACAACGCTACTGTCAGTGAGCCAGCTTACACTGCCCAAGTTAAGCGCACTTAAAGTACGTAAGTAGGGAGAGGCGTCGCCTAAGTATACACTTAGGCAAAGCCTCTCCTTTAAACTCCTTACTTACGTACTTTAAGCGCGCTTAACTTGGACGGTGTAAACTGGCTCAGTGTGAGTTAGTGAGAACAAGCTCGCTTAGTTTTCTACGTACAAAGTGGAGTTCGGATGAAAACGTCCTTTTTCGCCATTGGTCGGATAACACGTGATAATTATGAACGGGTGACGTTATGTTTACATTTTCACAACGTGCTTTTGCGGCGACTTTTTGTGTAGCAACTGAGCTTCTTTGCATGCAATTTTCGTGATTGCACGGGTACATTGGAATTAAGCAATATAGACGAACCCTTCCGCCCCCAGTTTACTTTAAATGAAATTAAAATCATGTTTTGGGATTCTTTTCAACGAAATATGTGATGTTTTGTGTTTTGTTTTTAGTATTCTTTAATATTTTATTACTTAATTGAGAAAATTTTGTAGAATTTTCGTTAAGTAACGTATAAATTTTTTGTTGACCGTAGCAAATAAGTAACAAGACTGCTTAACCATACCAAATAAGCATTACAAGACTTGTAAACTATACAAAATAAGTATTACCAACCAAAATACTATAAAAAGATAGTTTTAATGATACTATAAAAATGTTGTAGAATTATTTTTTTAATCAAAAAATATGCAATTTTTTATTTTTCGTTTTTAGTACTTTTTATAAGATTTCCTTCTGCAGATACTTTCAAATAATACTTTCAATGAGCTTAAAAACATGTTGTAGAATTCTATTCAACAAAATATGTGATGTTTTATTTTTTTTAGTATTCTTTAAGATTTCGTGCTACATGTACTTAACTGAGAAAATTTTGTAGAATTTTCGTCAAATAACGTATAACATTTATTGTTAACCGTAGCAAATAAGTAACGAGACTTCTTAACCATACCAAATAAGCATTAAAAGACTTGTAAACTATACCAAATAAGTATTACAGAACCAAAAGTCTATAAGAAAGAAAATAGTTTTAATGATAGTATAAAAATGTTGTAGAATTATTTCGATCAAAATATACAATGTTTCAGTTTTCTTTTTTAGTACTTTTTAAGATTTCCATCTACATCTCTTCAATTGAGAAAATTTTAAGTAAAAAAATGATTATAAGAAGATTATAAGACTGAAATAAATGTTAATATGATGTTGTAGGTATAATATAGTGTTTTATTTTTTGCTCCCAGTGCCATTTAATATTTTGCTACATTTTTTCTCTGTTGATATTAATTTCTTAAACATAAATATTTTCGGTCAAACAGGTCTCGATTTGTAGCAATTCAGGCGATTATGGGTAATGCAAATTTGAAAAAATTCAAATTTCAATATTTGGCCACAAAATTTTCAAAATTAACATTCTTAAATTCAGGAATTTCGTATCTTCCATTCGCACAGTAATTTCAATCAGTTTTAGTACAAAAAAAGCTCTTTTTTCTACGCGAAAGTGCCAAAATTTTGAATTTATTTATGTTGTTTTTTTTATAAAAAATTAAATTGTTATGATTTACCAAATATTATCAAACACATATCATTTTTAAAAATATTCAAAGCAATTCAAATACTAAGGAAAAATGAGAGTCTGGAAAACAGGATATTAAAAAAATTTTCAACAAAACTTGATTATAACAATGATTTTTGCTAATTTTTAAAAATATTTTGTAATTAAATTTCGTTTCTGCATTAACGCAAAGCAGTTTTACCAAAAAGTAAAAAGTTTGTACCGCAAATAACACTATTTTCCAATTTCTTTATTAAATTTGTTTGTAACAATTAAATGGATCAATAAACAAATTATTTGTATTCTGTAATTCGGCGCGCATTGATTTATGATGATTTAAAGTTTAGTTAAGCAGTTATTGCAGCATGAAAAATTCTTTTGTGAATTTTTTACTGAATAGTTTAGAAATTGATAATTTATTGATTTAACACGGGCTTTTATGGAGTGTCTTCTAATCTTGATAATTGAAAAAACTAATAGAATGAAATCACAGAAGTATTTGAAAAAAATATATTATCGAGATAAAGAATTAAACTATAGATTTTGATGAATTCCGCACGCACTTACTAGCTAATTATGGAGGAATCAATTAATTTAATGAAGAAAATGTATGTTTTTGTGAAGTACGGAGAGGAAACGTGGCAACGCTGTAAACAGCTGTACAGAAAGTAGTTACTTTTCTGTCAGTAAATGTAGGCAGAACCTGTAATACTACTGTGTCTTAGCCAATCACAGCATATTCAGCTGTTCTCTCAGCTGATCGACACTGCTACCAACTGCTTGAAAAAAATAAGAACCAGGCTGCGGTGTTGCTACGATAATTGGTGAAGTTTAAAAATGAGAAATTTAGTTATTATCGCTAATAAAATTAAAATTATGAAATAATTTAATATATAGCGGCTTCTTAAATGCTTTGGGATTATATTTTCTCCATATTAACACATAAATCGCAATTTACATTTTAGTTACTTCTTTGGCGTTAGGTTAAGTAGTCGTACACTCAATGTCAAAAATTTTGAATTTTGTTACCGAAAAACGTCATTTTTTATGCTAAATATTACTTTAAATGGAAAATCATTCTTTTATAGTACCAATTACTTATTAAACTTGCAATTTTTCAAGTTCAATATACTTTACATTAACTACATTAGTAAATATGCATTTCCACTAAACGGCATTACCTTTTTTCGCGATTCGATGTCCAATTCCTCCTTAATGCACTTTAATTTTAGAAAAAAAATTGAAGAATGCATCAAAAGTCAACCTTTTTGAAAGTAAAAAGTGAATTTTTTCCACTGCACTGTGCCTCGGTTCTCGCAGAACGTCGTTTAACGTCGATTCCCGAGTAATTTTTATTTTAAGATACGTATTATTTAATGCAGTTAACGCTGTCCAACGCAAAGAACGGCGAAATCAGCACTACTTAAAGCGAGTTAGAGTAGACTAGTACTGGGTGGTGCGTATTAAGAAAGAAATCAGCGAGTCCGTATGGTAGATTGAAAATTCAGTGCAGACAATGTAAATATCATATGAAATCGCATGAAATCGTCATGCAATGTTTTCGTTATTCGAGAGTGAATAGCCCATTGGCGCGTCCGCAACCATTCCTCTTCTCACTCTTGTAAAATATTGCTTTCGAGTCACTGCAATTGATATATTTTCAACAGCGAATTTCCACATCTTACTTGATTCATAAATATCATAGATTGGGTAAAAACCCCAATAGTGAGCCACATACTCTCCTTGTCGCACGAGAATAGTAAATACAAAAAGATATATTAAAGTTACCTGTGGCATAAACTTCCTTGATAACAATAAACAGCGGGCAGTGGCAACGTGAAATTCACAATTTAATTGAAAAGGTGTGCTTCTTTGTTTGGGAATTTATATTTCTCAATGAACCATTTTATGCAAAGAAAAATTATATTCTTTGCAAAAATAGGCTCAAACATGAACTGCAAATTGCCTAACTTGAACTTTCCGACTCTTTAGAGATCATTGAGAAGTGTAAATGACACTTATCGTAAAAATTGGTTATCTTCCAGATCAGAAGAAAAATTGTAATTATTTCCTGCAATTTGTACCTCCTTGTTTCACTATATGAATGTATCATTTTTATGGTGCTCTTCTAAATGTTGGACGAAACACTGAAATAGACACTTAAATTGGTGGCCAATCTATTGAATCTGACTTTTAAAGATATCTCAATACTGATCCACGGTGGCTCCATATTAACCTCGCCGTTTTTAATCTTTGAGCGTCATTAGTGAGACACGAGAAAAAATGACTGTATTTACCTACAAAGCCAATATTCCATGTAGAGACAGGTGGCGCTAGTTACTAATGCTACTCTTCTTTATCTAACTAAAGTGGCCCACTATTAACGTAAACTTCTTGCTTCTTGTTCGCGCAACTAAATCAAAATTGCAAAAACAAAATTTAAAAATAAGTAGAATAATTAAAAATGACCTAAAGAAACACTTACATTATCGAATCTGCCTTATTAATTAAATCCTAACCTTAGAAATGTTCAAGAATTAAAGATAGAATAAAAAATAATAAAAGAAGACTTGAGTAATGTTGAGCGCAAACTTCAATATGCTCGTCTCATCGTGCATCACTAGTACTGATGCATTTGCACATATATTTTTTAGTAAATATTTCATAATTTTTTAGGGACTTGCCATTAATATGTGATAAGTTAGTCAGAAAGTGTGAATTACGCAAAATGCAAATATGTGTACTTAATTTTTGCTCAATTAAAGAGACTATTTAAATACAGAATTGAATTTGGTGCTAATCTTAGGTGGCTCACTATTGGGGTCTTTACCCTAAATAAAATTCAAGTACAGTAACAAACCACTCCTACTATGAAAGGTTCTACTTTCTACTGTGTTTTTTTGGAGAGAATATGATGGAGAGAAGTTTGGAGTCTGAGGTGCATGTTTTGGGCTTTTTACATTCGCAATTATTACCATCTTCAGTGTAACTGTACTTTTTTGGCGAGGCCTTTATTACAGCAACCAGCGAATGTTGCGGCTTTGGCTCTCGGCACGAAATTGCTTTATCCCGACGCGAAAAAAAGATTCAGAATTAAATTACACGCGGTGTAAAGTTACCGTGAGTAGTCGATGCTTATACGCAAAACGGAAGTGATGCGGCTTTATGCATTTCAAAGTTAAAAGAGAGAGAAGGATGGAGGAAGAGGGTAAAGCCTAGTGAGGGAAATGGGAGACGTTCGAGAGGTCTTGGGTAATTTTTAGTCGACCTTGAATTAGCTTTAATGTTTTCATAAAGCTTCCTTATGTACAGATAATAAAAATCCTAATTATAGCTATTCTCTTTCGCGCTGTCAGTCTTCCTATTATTATATTCATTACCCTCTGCTCCTGTTGTTACGCTGCAATAAATATTCCACCATCGATTTGACGAGTCTGCATTTTCCTGTAATTGCCCAGCTATATATACGCTGCAAACATTCTAATTAGATCGCGCACTGACATGAAAATGCGTGGGATGGACATCGTTGAAGTGTTCTTGAATGGTGAAAAAAATATTTATATGAAAAATTGATAATATGCGAGTTTACCTTTCGGTTAATGAGGGATTCCTGCTACATCGGAGGTCGTTAATACCACAAATTTAAGAGGCAGCTGTCGCGAATTATCCAAAATGAAAAAGTTCGTAAATAATGGAAATAAATGTTGATTATTTAGTAACTTGAATCCGGTTTTTGACACTTAATCCGAGTTTTCGTCAACCATTATTGTATCAAACCATGAATGAAAGAGATTTCACCTTTGTATTTATGTATAAGATCTTGGAGACTTGATTAGAACAAAAAGGAAGATGTGATCGATGATGGCAACATTTCATCATTGTCAGAAACTCATTTTTGGTCATCTATTATACTTTATCTGTCTTTTCTTTATATCTTATTATTTGGGAAAAATACGTTAAAATTACAATGTTTCTTTTTGAATACAAGTAAGTTTTGACTCTATACTTAAAAGAAAACACTTTAGGAGTACACGGAGAAAAATGGATGTTAAACATAGAGACAGCCACCTAGATGTTCAGCAGTACCATTTAGATGCCATAAAATCTTATATGTTAAATTGAAGACATGAGAATGTCAACTCGTTAAAGACCATTTTAAGTTTTCCCCTAAGTAATAGTTAAAATAACCCAATTCAGGAGCCAACTTCAAATGGTTTTTCCGAATTATCATTTTCACGTCTTCAATTTAAGTATCTAGTATATCTATTAGTATCTAAGGATAAAATCTAAATGTTACTGTTTAACATCTAAGATGGTTGTCCCTAGGTTAAACATCTAGATGATAATTCTGAACATACATCCATCCGGTTTTCTCCATGTACAATTACTGGAATGAAAATTTGCAAAAGAAAGGTTGCCTTTTGAATTAAGGATGATTCAAAGTAAGTTTGTTGAAACGTAATTCCCTTTAACAACAAAGTGGAGTTCTTAAAAAGAGACTCTATCCTGGCAAACTATTTGGATGATGGTTGAAAAAGAATTAGATACTTTGATGAGTGAGTAGGGAATGGAATAAAGAGGAATAGAAGGAACCGGATATAAAGTTGACCTGAAAGGTGATATCCGGTTGGAGTAGCTTAAGGACAAAAGAATGGAAAACGAAATAATGAGACAAAATCACCGAGACTAATTCGAAGAGGAATGGAAGTAGTTTCTAGATAAGCTCGAAACATCAGAGTTCGACACAGGTTGCAGGCTCGCCCGAGGGATCGCGGGATGTCCGAGGCCTAAGGTTTCTCACGCGATCCTCTTTACCGGTCTTCGGCACGTCACGAAAGGCATTTAAGCCTTACCCGTCCACTTCCGAGGACGATGAGGTCCATGCTCGCGGGGCTAACGCGTCCTTCGTTTCAATTTTTAGACTTCAGGTCGCCAGCGGGTTCTCTGCATCAGGCGACGACCTTCCAGAATGCTGGAATCGCGAAATCGCGAAGAGAGAGTTACTATTCGCGAGCAATACAAAAAAATATATACGAGTTGGAATTCCATCGAAAGAGAGGCTGTTATTCGCTTAGTCTTGCCCCCACCTCCGTTCCTTCAGGGCTGACACAGGGCGTTAGGTAAGTGGTATATAATAATAGGTTACACCCGCTGATGAGCGAAGGTAGTCCATCGAATGGATTTGCCGATGATCGCTCCAGTCTTCTGCACGCATCCCACGAGGAAAAGAAGGACGGAAAAATTGGAAACACGAAGACAGTAAAGGACAAATTGCCGGAAAATTGACCTTTTCAAAGGTAATTTCCTACCTTGGAGTGGTTTTTAATTGTAGAGGAAGAAGGTATATTTCAAATAACAGGTTGCTCCATATGGTGGTGTTCATGACACAAATTTCATCAATTTTATGTACAAAGTACTCAAGAAGGTAATCAAACCAATAATAAAGTTAGGAAAATCGTTTATAAATTTCGTTACGGTAGAATCATCTGTATATAGCGCAGAAAAGTTGTTAGAAAAGAAGAGATATAACTTCTGGAAGATTATTGCAATTGTCATTTGGGTGGAATCTGTATGAACGCGTGTTTCTACAGAAGACCCTTCTTTACAAGTATTGTTGTCTTCAAAACTTTTTGTGTACAAAAACGGGTATTTTTGTATATTTGTGTACAAAAAAATGTCAATCGCAATAACCTTGTAGATGGTATTATCTATTATTTTAAAACAACGGTTTTAAAATAATAGATAATACCATCTACAAGGTTACTGCGATTGACATTTGCGAGGAATTTGTATTAATGAGTGTTTTTACAGAAGATTCTTCTTTACAAATATTGTTGTCTACAAAACTTTTTCTGTTCAAAATCTGTTGTTCTAAAAGAATAGTTAACAGCTTCTGCAATTCATTGTAATTGCCATTGATGAAGAATCTGTATTGATAGGTGTTTATATACAAATTCTGTTGTTTATAAAAGCTTTTCTATACATTTATTCTTCTGAAAAATTAGTTAACAGCTTCTGTATCGTTATTGCAATTACCATTGCTGTAGAATTTGTATATAATTTATTAATATTGCCATTGTTGAAGAATCTTTATTACAGAATCGGTTCTTCTGAATGATTAGTTAATATCTTCTGTATATGATTCTTGCAATTGCCACTGCTGTACAATCTGCACAAAAGTTGTTTTTACAGAAGACTCTTCTTTATAAATGCTACTGCCTACAGAACCTTTTCTGTACAAAGGTTGTTATTCTAAAACAATAGATAACAGATCTATTATAGTTATTACAATTGGCATTGCTGAAGAATCTGTATAAAAGTTGTTTTTAAACAAGACCCTTCTTTAAAAATACTCTTGTTTACAAAAGCTTTCCTGAACAAAAGTTGTTGTTCTAAAAGAATAGATATCAACTTCTGCAATTTATTAATATTACAATTGCTGAAAAATGTATATAGAAAGGTGTTTATACAAATGCTATTCTACATTGCGGAAGAATAGAGAACAGGTTTTAGAAGGTTATTGATAACAAATAATATTATTCTGAAGGAATAGGTAACAGTTTCTGCAAGATTATTGTAGACAAAGATATTTTTAATGAAGGCTATTTTTACCATTGCGGTTGTCTGCAAAAGCTATTCTTTCCAAAAACTGTTCTAAAAGAAAAGATAACAGCTTCTGGAAGGGAATTGCAATTGTCATTTCTATATAATTTGTATAGAAAGGTGTTTTGCTTAATGTATAAGAGGATTTGATAGCACTTTCTGCTAAGTTATTGCAATAGTCATTTGTGTTGAATCTGTATGAATGGGTGTTTTTACAGAAGACTCTTCTTTACAAATGTTCTTGTCTACAAAGCTTTTCTGTATAAAAGCTGAAGTTCTAAAAGAATAGATAACAGCTTTTGCAATTCATGGGAATTGTCACTGATGAAGACTCTAAAAGAAATTCTATTTGTCTATGAAATTTTTTCTTTAAAATGCTATTCTAAAAAATAAAGAACAGGTTTTACAAGGTTACTGAAATTGCTACTGTTGTAGAAACTTTATAGAAGAACATTTGACAGAGAGTACTTTTTAAAAGCACAAAAGCTTTTCTGTACAAAGTAACAATACTGAAGGGGTATAATAGCTTCTGAAAGTTTATTGTTTAGTAGGATGTTTTTAGAGAATGCTATTGTTTACAACTGCTGTTGTCCACAAAAGCTATTCTTTACAAAAACTGCTGTTCTAACAGAAAGGAGAACAGCTTCTGCAAGGCGATTATTGCCATTGTCATTTCTATAAAATTTGTATAGAAGGGTATTTTTAGAGAAAGCTGTACCACTGCTGTTTTCTATAAAAACTATTTTTTACAAAAAGCTGTTGTTCTAAAAGAATAGATGACAGCTTCTGCAAGGTTATTGCAATTGTCATTTCTGTAGAATCTGTATAGAAGGGAATTTTTCTTATCGTATAGAAGGATATGTGTGTGTGTATGTAAGGCTATTTTTGACCAAGTACCACTGCTGTTTTCCATAAAAACTATTCTTTACAAAAAACTGTTTTTCTAAAAGAATCGATAACTGCCTCTGCAATTGACATTTATGTAAAATCTTTATAGAAGAGTTATAGAAAGCTGTTCTTTAGCAATGTTGTTAATATCTGATACCACCAACTTTCGTCAGAAAGTAAAAACAAGTAAACCAGACGGAACAAAGAAGTTTCTTGATCACGCGACTTCTTGTCATTCGTTCAGCATTCCTTACAAATTTCACTTTAATAAACAAAGAAAAAAATGTCAAAAGCACGTTGAAGAAATTTAGTAACTTTTTCAATCGGATCCTTCAAGAAATGGAGAACTCGAAGGGAACCAGAGTAAAATAAGTAGAGTCGGACTGGAATGATGACGGCGATAATGATGATGAAGAGCAAGAAACGCAGAGGACGTGAAAAGGTTTTGGGAGGAGATTTGCCACATGGACCACCACCTCTTTCAGCATTCGCGCCTCAGGTATGCCAGGCTAAGTGCGAAGAGGATGTATTCCGAAACAGAAGAAGAAAAATATCCCGATGAAGAAGAGTGTAGCCGCGTATATAGCGCAAGAAGAAGACCGGACTGTGAAGAAGCGAGAGGCTGATACAACTGGAGAGAGAAAGAATGTAACAGCGAAGAAATTAATAGCCATAAAATATGAATAGAAATTAGCAGGTTCGGGGTGGCGTGACGCGTTTGCTCGCTCATTTCCTTTCGGCGCGTTGAAAAACAACAAAACAACAAAATACGGGCCGAGCCTGTAATTTACCCGGCTGCCGCCGACCGCGCTGCACATGCGGTGCAAAGTGTGCGTGAGCTCGCAGTTACCATCGAAACAGACTTGAGAGCAGAAGGGTGTGAAGGTATCGATGCGAAGCGTGTATATAAAGGTGGGAATTATCAGGATGATTGTGTGTGTGGCTAGAAAGTACAAGAGTGTGTGAAATAAGCGCGTGTTGGGGCCTGTTGCTCACGGGTCGGCCCATCATCATCGTCGTCGCACGGTAGGTATGGTAGGTAATGATCCGGTAATGACCCTGACGCCTTCGCCTCGAAAGCCGATGCGTAGGCCGTGCAGGCGCGAGGATATTGAAGCCTCCGATTCTTCTTCTTCTTCCCTCTTTCACCTCTTCCTCATACTTCTTGTTCTTATTCTTACTTCCACCCTTTCGCATCTATCCTCGGTGCCCCTCCCCCAAAGCTGCTTCTTCGCGAGGCCTTTGTTTTTGCGTTTTAAACAGCAGTCATTAGCT
The DNA here is from genome assembly GCA_037177015.1 of Euceroptres primus. Classification (NCBI taxonomy): domain Eukaryota; kingdom Metazoa; phylum Arthropoda; class Insecta; order Hymenoptera; family Figitidae; genus Euceroptres; species Euceroptres primus. Next base: position 89,323 of record JBAGKK010000342.1, on the reverse strand, counting down.
TTCTTATTCTGCCCCTTCGATGATGCGCGGCGCTAATGGGCCAACGCGTACAAACGACCGAGGTGAAGAAAATGGATGAAGGACTTTGAGAAAGAGGAAAACTTTAATTTCATCAGTAATATAATATAGTAGAGAGAGAGAGGGGGGAGGATAGAGAGAGAGAAACAAACTGTTGTGTTAACAATCTATCTGGTGCTATAAAATAGTCTGTAACAAAAGTCTTTATTTTGTTCCTATGACAAGATCTAGAAATTTGAAGGACCTGAAATTGATTCTCTCTTATGTGAGGATAATTTTTTAAAGTTACACTTATTCTGGAAAACTACAAGCAACATACATAAGCTCGTTTATAAGGTATCAAAAGAATTTACACTTTTTAATAAACCACTTTGTGTAAAGAAAAGAAGCTTTTTGCAAAAAACGGTTCACACCAAATTACCTAAAATCCACTTTCCGGCTTTTGTAAAGCTTCTTTTCTTTACACACAGTGGTTTATTGAGAAGTGTAGATTCTTGATATCTTCTAAAAATATTTTAAAAACAGATACATTATGCCCCAGACTTTGTTACTGTTCACAAAATAAATTTTCGAAAAAAACATTAGCTTTTGTTTCTTCTGTGAAATGGGAAAGTAGAAAAAAACGACAGAAGAAGAGAAAGAGAAGAGAAAGAATGTTGCATTGATTTGCAAAAAAATAATGAATCTTTTTCTTTGAGAAGGAAAGAGAGAAGGAACTTGCAAGAGGAATGTAGGAACGGGAAGTTGTAAAAAGAAAGAAAATGGAAACAAAATAAACGTAATCGAAGTAGAAAGAAATTGATCTAAAAGAGACATTTTTTGATCGAAGTATTGAAAAACAAATCCAAAATAGAAAAGTAAAAACTGACAGAAGGGCGAATATAAAATAAGAGATGGCAGCTATTGAGAGAAATGGGATATCTAGGAAAGAAATAAAACAGCAGGAAACAAGAAAAAAACCGAAGAAGAAAGAAGAAGCTGATGTAAAAAAAAGAAGACGCTATAAAAAAAACTCTAAATCTGAACTACTCAAAATTTTCCAACGAAATAGAGGGAAATATAAAAATATATTTATAAAATATATCTATACAAATAATCTATTTTGGAAAAATTTTTCGATTCGCCGTAAAGATCCCAGATAATTTCCGGTTTTCTCGTTTTGATTTTAAATGCTCCACAAATTCCAAATTTTCCTGGTTAGTAAACATTCTGTGTGCAGTATTTTCTACTGTCCAAATTGTTACCTTTTCATTATTTAAGAATTTTGGGTGTATTTAAAATTTTAAAAAGAACGAAACTGAGAAGTATAAGGAAAATTGGTTGCAGAAGGAACAGAAATAAGAAAAAAGGACAAAAAGAAAAGAGGGAATGAAAAAAGGAGAGAATTAGAAAATAGGAGCATGGAAAAAAATCAATGCCGTATTGCTTTTGGTTTTTTCCACTTCAAGTAGTAGTAGTTGTTGTTCACCGTTGTAAGTAGTAACGTTCTTTAAGTGTCAGACATCTCATTGCCGAAATCCTAACTCTAACTCCCTGCGAGAGAAATCAAGAAAAAGATCTTCAACATAAGAGAGGAAATAAACTTTAGGAAAAGGATAAGAACTCCTATTTTCTTTTATCTATTTTTCCCCTTTTCCTCTATTTTCAGGAAAAATCCAATAAAAAAGAAAAGAACGTAGCAAAAAAGGAACACAGAAAAAATCAGAAATTGGCTTGAACTTAAAGTAAGACTTTTTTTACAGTTAAGAGAAGGAGAGGAACAAAAAGCAATTAACAGAAATACGAAAATGCAAAAAAAGGAAACTAAAAAAATCAGAATGAAGGATATAACAAAATAGGAAAGGGAAAAGGAATATCAGGGTGGCGATTTTTCCTGGAAATGGGGAAATGCCTTGTAATTTTCTAAATCGCAAAAAAACGAAAAATGAAAGTGTATTTCAATTATTCTTTAAAAGATTTTATTAATATTATTTGCATTGGTTTTCAAAAGTTTAAAGATTGTTTTACTGCAGTGAGATGAGTTGTGATTTAAAATTTAAGGACACATTATATATTAACAATTTAATTGCGAGAAATCTGTAATTTAAAACCAATATATAATATAAAAAATATCATTTTTTTAATTTTTTAAAATTATTAATACATATACAATTTTATAGATAAAATTGATTTTTATCTCTTTCTGCAATTTCTTAAATACATATATTAGTTTACTTGGCAAAAAATATTTAAGAACTTATAAAACAATAAAACCGATTTTTGTTTTGATTATATA
>JBAGKK010000342.1:31237-68873 GCA_037177015.1 Euceroptres primus | reverse complement strand
TATGTCATAGAATTCTCAGTTATATAACTAATCTGGCTCTATTTTTGGAATCAGCAGCTTGAATCTCGTAAAAAAAAGCACGTTTTTCCATCATATACTCCAAAATACGGTTTTTTGAGGTTATGTCGAAAAAACCAATCGTGAAAGGTGCTATTTTGACCTCAGATTCGGATTAAGCGTCTCAAAATACATAGGAATACATGTGTCTCGTCAAAAGTACCAGACTTTTTTTTTGTATGGCTGTGTAATTCAAGTAAATTCAGTTCTATTCAAATGTGATTTTAACTAAATTGAAAGTGAATATAGTAGTAATTAATCCTTCGTCCAAATCATATTTTTCTTTCAAACCATTACAGCAGATAATGTATCTCGAATTTCTAAATTTTTTATCCAAAAAAAATGGCATAAAAATTCTCCGCTATTTAATATTGTCAAAATCACATAATTTCTCAAAAATAATGAAGGAACTTTTTCTTAAATTTCAGTTACGGGGACAGAATTTTCCTAAATTTATATTAAATTTATTAAATTGTAACTGAAATTTATGAAAATGTATCTTAAAATAAAACAATAACTGAATTTTCAGTTACATGTAACTGCATAAAACTTCAGTTACATTCGTGGTACGTAACATTTTTTCTGTTACATTTTCGAAATTCTAAGTTACAAGTTCAAGGATTTTCAGTTGAAAGTTTCGTAAAATAAAGTAATTTTAATGGAATATTCAGTTATTTATAACTGAAATTTGTTACAGTATATGTATAAAATTTCAGTCACGTGTTTCTGAAAATTATCATGGAAATTTCCAGCAGTGTTAATTGTAGTGCTTTCGAGTAAATTCAAGAGGGTTGAATAATGAATTCAAAATTCAAGTGAAATCATAATAATTATAAATGTTAGAAATGTTCGTAAATTTCCGAAAGTTTTAGGTTACGTAAGTTACACTGTTAGATATGTTCGTAGATTTCTGAAATTTTTAGGTTACAAAGGTTACAGAAATTTTTCAGAAATTTAAGATACTTTCCAGAAACCGTGTCTGAAAGTTACCAAAAACTGAAATTTACCAAACTGTAAATAAATTTTCAGTAACGTGTAACTGGAACTGCATAAAGCTGCATTACCTGAACGTAAAATTCTTTCTGATACAGTTTCGGAATTTTAAGTTACGGGTTTCTGAATATTTCAGTTACAAGTTTCAGAATTGACAGTTACAAATATTGTAAAATTCTGAAACTGTAAAGGAATATTAAGTTACTTGTAACTGAATTTTGCTACATTTATCTTAAATTTACCAAATTGTAACTAAAATTTACTAAACTGAAACTAAAATTTCAGTAACAGTAGCTGCATAAAGCTTTAGTTCTATGTCTCTGAAAATTGCCATGGCAATTTCTAACTGTGTACAGAAATTTTTATGAAATTTAAAACACTTTTCAGAAGCCGAATCTGAAAATTTTCAAACTATAACTGAATTTTCATGAATGTTTTCTTCTTAAATTTCAGTTGCAGTAGCTGAAATTTTCTAAATTGTAATTAAAATTTATAAAAATGTATCTTAAATTTATGAAACAGTAACTGAATTTTCAGTTACATGTAATTGCATAAAACTCGTAAAATTTTTTCTGGTATAATTTCGAAATTTTTAGTTTCAAATTTCGTAAAATTACGTTTGTTTTTTAATGGAATATTCAGTTACTTGTAACTGAATTTTCCTAAATTTTTCCTAAATTTACAAAAATGTAACTGAAATTTACGGAACCAACTGAAATTTCAGTTGCAGTATATATATAAAATTTCAGTCACGTGTCTCTGAAAATTACCACGGAAATTTCTAACAGTGTAAATTGTAATGCTTTCGAGTAAATTCAAGTGGGTTGAATAATGAATTTAAAGTTCAAGTGAAATCATAATAATTATAAATATTAGAAATGTTCGTAATTTTCCGAAAGTTTTAGGTTACGTAGGTTACACTGTTAGAAATGTCCGTACATATCTGAAATTTTTAGGTTACAAAGGTGAAAGAAATTTTTCAGAAATTTAAGATACTTTCCAGAAACCGTATCTGAAATTTACCAAACTGTAACTGATTTCATAAACTTGTCTTGAATTTCAGTTAATGTAACTGAGCTTGCCTAAATTTATCTTGAATTTAACAAATTGTAACTGAAATTTACCAAACTGTAACTAAATTTTCAGTAACGTATAACTGCATAAAGCTTCAGATACGAACGTAAAATTTTTTCTGATACAGTTTCGGAATTTTAAGTTACGAATTTCTGAATATTTCAGTTACAAGTTTTAGAATTTCCAGTTAAAAATATTGTAAAATTCCGTAACTGTAACGAAATGTTCAGTTACTTGTACACACGTCTCCCGTAGAGTGGCCGGCCTCGGGGGTAGACGGCCACTTAGTGGGTACTATTAAAATCCAGTTTAAACCGGATTTAAAGCGACGAGCGAGCACTCTTATGTCAACACTCAGGTCCGCATATATAGTCTCTGAACGCACAAAAGTATATGCCCAGAAAGTCGCGATGTAAACAACTTCTGGCGGCCCTGACTGTTCGAGCGATGGCCTTCAGTGTAGGCCGTCAAGGGACGCTCAGGGGGGAGGAGACAGAACCAGTCAAGCGTGAACAACCATGAATCCGGCCACTCTATAAGCGGCTACTCTACGCGAGATGAGTGTAACTGAATTTTCCTAAATTTATCTTAAATTTACCCAATTTTAACTAAGATTTACCAAACTGTAACTAAAATTTCAGAAACGGTAACTGCATAAAGCTTTACAGAAATTTTTATGAATTTTAAGACACTTTTCAGAAACCGTATCTGAAAATTGCCAAACTATAACTGAATTTTCATGAATGTTTTCTTAAATTTCAGTTGCAGTAACTGAAATTTTCTAAATGTAACTGAAATTTCTGATGCTACGATAACTGCATAGAACTTCAGTCACGTGTCTCTGGAAATTTCTAACAGTGTACATCTGAATTCAAGGTTAATTTATCATGAATCGTGGTGGCTGCAACATTCCAATTTTAAAATTTCCTGTTTTTTTCGCATTTCTACAATTGCTTTTTTTATGGCCATATTTAGATGTTAATCCTACAACCTACAATCTAAAAAAATGTATCAATTGCTAGTTGTCTTATCTCTTCATCGACCAGTCAATTTGAACAATTTGGGTTCCTCGCACTTTATTGGTATCAAACATTAGCCCTAAAACTTGGAAAGAAACGAGGGCATAAAAGCCCTAAATTATAGAAACAAAGGTAAAGGACTGTGGTAGGTGGAGAAGAATGAAGAGAAGGGTCGAACAAATGGATTACGGAAGCACACTGAATATTATAGCGATCCCGAGTAACCATCTGAGTTACTTAACTGTTTGCCAAGCTAACGACTTCACAGCCCTACCAGGTGGTGTCACTATTATAATTATGCGCGGCTATCGCGTATATTACACATTTCTCTCTCTCTCTCTCTCTTGATTTCCCTTTCTTCCTTTAGCCTTTAGCTCTCCTCCCTCGAATGAGGAGCTCACACAAGTGTCAGTGTCCGAACACGAACGTTTTCGTGCACATTTACCCCGGACATTGGCACGTGTTGGTGTATAATATAGGTTGCTCGCACTGCTGATGAAGGGTTCGCGTGACGACTATACGCGGTATCCGCTGTATCCTGTCTCTCCTGACCTGCTCGTCCGCACCTCTGGGAAGTTCACAGTCCTTGTCAGCCGGTAGAAGGCCTCAAAACGACTTTTTAACTTGGTAATTCACGCTTAGTGCAACCAAGGTGTAAATGAGAGAACTAAGATTTGAGATATAGCAAAAATTAGCTGGGAAAATTGTTTATGGAACTCAATTTAGGTGGCTGAGAAATGTGGGTATTACTGCCGAGATTTGTAATTTGTATAAGACTAGGGGAAGAATTATGACCATTAGGCTCTACATTGTTAAAAATTGCCATGCTCTCTAAATCTAAATTAGTCAAATTCCACTAATTCAGCGCAGTGACTCAATTCTAGCTACATGGCAGTCATTGAAATTTCAGTGATTTTTCACTGATTGTCAGTAGAATTCTACTAATTGCCATAGCCAGAATTGTGTCACTGGTGAACTAGAGAAATTTGACTAATTCAGATTTAAAGAGTGGAAATTTTCAGAAATATGTAACTGAAGTCTTATTCAGTTAGCTTAACTGAAATTTCAGTTACATTTTTGAAAGTTTAGGAAAAATTTAGGAAAATCCAGTTACAAGTAACTGAATCTTCCGTTTAAAAAACGTAATTTTACGATCACAGAAAATCATTTTAATCTGCAGCAAAATGAGAAATAGAATAATAGAATAATTATCAATCAATTAGTGATGCATTCGAGTGATTCGATCCGGGAAACGAGCGATTTTTCATTTGTTCTCGGTTGGACATCCGAGTTGTCATATCGCTTAGATGCTCGGAAAAATGATCTCGGATTCCGAGCAATAGACCTTTTTTCCTGATAAGTATATAGCAATGCGCATGGGCAAAAAATCTGACGTCACATGCGGAAGTTTCGTACAACTTTTTGCATAAATACACTGGAAAGCATGTAAATAATTCAATTTAGAAATTATTTATAAAAATTAAGATAGCAACAATGGTGAAAAGGAAAGCAGAAACCGATGCAGAAAATGAAGAGAAAAAATCCGGCATGAAAAAGGGAAAATCGAAACCGAAAAATACTGTGGAAGAGCACAAGATAGTACAATTGAAAAGATAATTAAAATGTAGGAAGCAGATAACCAAAAAAACAGACTTAGTGGAAAGGTACTCTTTTAATTTGAATCAGTGAAATTTTACTCACTCACAGTCAAATTTCACTGATTGAAATAGCCAGAAGTCGGTTACTGAGAATCAGTGAAAATATACTGATTTATTCAGTGAAATAAATTCACTGTTTCAATCAGTGACAGTATTCCAGCGTTCCTCGTTCCAACGTTTCAAGTTCCGTCGATAACTAAGTATAAAAGGAATAAATGTAAATTTAAAAAATTTTGATTAATACAATCGCAGAAGTAACTCAAGTTGCAAGATAAATCTCTAGCGAATTGCTTTTATTCAAAACATAAGGGATCAATCAAGTAATGGGACTTGGGAATCCAAATAATTTTGTATCAACCGTTGTGGACTTTATTTGACAAATTTTGAACAAATCTATTCACAGTTCACTCAAAAACAACTGCATTTCAATTTCATAACGATATTTATGTGGTCACTGATTCAATTCAGTGACGACTTTTTCCAAGCCTGTTACTGGTTTACCAGTGAAAAAATATGATTGATTTACCAGTGAAAAACTGAATTACTGATTGAAATAGTGAAAATTTCACTAATTCAAATTAAGAGAGTAGGTTATTAAACAAAAAGCTTTACAATTAATGTATCATGCAACTATTATGTAAAGTCAATAAAGATTACTTTCAGTTTTATGTTAATATTCTGTTATTTATAAAATATTAAAACATTTTAGAGAAAAAATTAAATTATATTATGCAAGTAGTACATGCATGCTTATAACTGAAATGCAACTAACCTTTTTCATAATATTAATCACAATATTTTTATACCTATAAGACTGCAATACTAAAAACTTTTTTTTTTAAATACAAAAAAAAATTTTATGAGAAAATCTAACCTCCAAAGTGAAATGTTGGAAGCATATCGACCTTCAATCTGTCAAACTCGTAATTAGTATTTTTCTATTTGATTTTTCCTTTTTCATGAAGGATTTTTTCCCCTCATTTTCTGCATCGGTTTTTACTTTCCTTTTTACCATTGTCATTATCTTAATTTTTATTTTAAAAAATTTAATTGGATTATTTACATGCTTTCCCGCGTATTTATGCAAAAAGTTGTACGAAAATTCCGGATGCGACGTCACATTTTTCGCACATGCGCATTGCTACTTTTCAGAAAAAAAGGTCTATATCAGACGATACAACCGAGCAACCTCGGTATTGATAGTTTATAATAATCAAAGTTATATGCGCGTCATTAAATAAATTCCAATCAACTTTTTCGTTAAATCAAGTGCAAATCAAATTTATTGTGCATATTAAAATATTTCAAAATAAGAAAAATTGATGTGATTTTAAAATTAAGCTTGTGTTCTAAGAAGGATTCGAGGTTATTGATTCAAAAACGTAGGTAACTTTATTTGAATATGATTGATTTATACCTGGAGTATTTTTAGAAATGAAAATTTTTTTTTTCAATAAATACTAAATAATAATTAATAATATTAAATTAAATTTATTGATTTTTAAAACATTAACAGTTATTTTAAAATACTATAACCTGTTTTCAATCCCTCATTCAAATACATCTGTGTGTATCTTTTGACCAGGTCCCTTGTGGGTCTGTGAAAATAAGGGCAAAAATAAATAATAACATTTGAAAAGAATTTATTTAGACATAGAAAATAGGTTATATATTTTGAAATAACTATTAAAGCTATTAATGTTTTAATTTCTTTAAGGCCTAGATGAGTTTATTTTATTCAATAATACTTAATATTTATATTGATAAAGTATATTTGTTATTACTTATTTTCTAGGTATATATTAATTCCATCGATACATAATAGCAAATTATCTATATTTGTGAGTCACTAACCTCGAATCCTTCTTGAAATACAACATGCGAAATTGCTATTTTTAAAGGTTAATTTTCGAATCATAGCAATGACCCATTTCTCGCTGATTTTTTAGTGAATTCGACTGATTATTCAGTCAACTTTACTGATTATTCAGTCAATTTTACCTATTATTCAGTCAATTTTTACTGATTATTCAATCAATTTTTACGGATTATTCAGTCAATTTTACTGAATAATCAGTCAAATTCGCTGAATAATCAGCGAGAAATGAATCACTGAACAAACTTAGTGAAAATTTTGACTGATTCCGATTTAGAGAGACAATACTTAAAGGGTGGCACAGCATAAGGAGCTAAGCCACATTTTATCCAAAATTATATTATCGGCTCCAAAAATCAGGTAAATTTTAATATACATTGTGACAAAAGAAATTTTTTATAATTTCATTTTTCAAATCTTTTTTGCAATTTTTCAATTTTTTAAAACATTTTTCTTAAGTTTTTAAAAGTCTTTGCAACATTTTTTAACCTTTCGCAATTCCATAGCTTCAAATCTACTTTACGTCTGCATCTTTGAATTGAAAATAATATGGCCTAAATCATGAGAAAAGAAAATTGAGAAAATATGCGCCTGGACCGAAAAAAAATTCCCCTCCATTTTCTCCGAATTCAATGACATTTTTCAATCAAACTTTTTATACCTCAATTCAGTACTATAGTACCTCGGTAGCATGTTTTTTTTTTTTTAATTGAAAATTGGATTTTCAATCAGCGTCCAAAGTTGAAAAAATGCGCATCTGGAACGAAAAGAAAAATTCCCCATCCATTTTCTGGGAACTTAATGACATTTTCGAATCAAACTTTTTTTTGTGTTGATTCGACAACTCAATAACTAAAAATAAAATTTGTGTTTTTTCTGAAATTGAAAATTGTATTTTTAATCACTGGCCAAATTTGAGAAAATGTGCGCCTCGTGCGAAAAAAAATACTCTCCCTCCATTTTCTCGGAACCTAATAACATTTTGCAAAGAAACTTTTCACGCTTCAATTCAGTATTGATGAATATCAAGAGAGGATGTTTGCTTTCTTTTTAATCCAAAATTAGATTTTACAGAACGTTTTTTTTCTCTCCTGAAAAATCAGCAAAATGTAACTTAGTTCCTTATGCCGCCTTCACTTGTGAAAGTTATGGAAAAGCAAAAGAAAATTTAACCGCTATTTAGGAAAAATTTATCATAACATTAATAGTTCAGACGTAAAAAATGTCTAATTTTTGGAGTTTAAAATGATATAATGATAGTCGAACCTGGTTGTAAGCAATAACTATTGTTTATACTTGAAAAATTAAGCCCTAAAATTACAAAATATACTTTTGAACTTTTTTTTTGAGGTTCTAAATAGACAATTCTGCTTACGGATTCGAAATATACGGAAAAATGTATCAAAATGAATGTGGGACAATGTGAGACAAATACAGATCACGTACTGTTTCATATATTTTAATTATACAAAGTATTATTATCGTTATGTTATGGCTAAATAATTATTATGCAAATCTATCTTTACTTGTTTCCATTATTGATATCATATTGTGACACCACCAGTAATATAATTACGATGATTAATCACCACAATAATTGTATTTGAATTGCTATATAATTACAGAATTACATTCAACAGTCAACATCAAGATATAAGATGATGCTATATATATGCTGTATATGTCTTTAAATATAGAGGACAATGTTTTATTAAAGCAGGACGTCAATTTTGGAACTTCGATCAATTTTATATTTTATAAAATTTACATTTACAACATTATGTAATTATAACGTCTACTTTTATATTTCAAAATTGTAGGCTTTTAATGTAAATCATTTCTTTAAAATTTGAAGGCTTACAACTAAAAAAAACTTTATATTCTAGACTTCCTAGTTTTAATACGTACTTGAAAATTTGAAGTCTTCCTACACTAATAAAAATGTTCGGTAAAGTTAAGGGTATTTGATACATAATGACGTCACGAATTACCAACCGATTTTTTATGTACATTCAGCGGGTTTATTAAGAGAGAAATGCACATATAATGCTGAAATTTTGGGAAATGATAAAGAATATATTTAGGCATCGATTTCTGGTGCGTTTTAGTTTTTATTTCGAAAACAAAATGTTTCAAAAATAATTTTTCTTAAAAATAAAACTTGAAACGCACCAGAAATCGATTCTTTGATATATTCTTTATCATTCCCCAAAGTTTTAGCATTATATTTGCAATTCTCTCTCAATAAACCCGCTGAATATAAATAAAAAATCGGTCGGTAATTCGTGACATCATTAAGTATCAAATACCCTTAACCATACTTCAGGTTAAATATGCCCTCACTATTTTTTCTGGTTAAATTAAACAGAATTCTAGTTCATTTTATCAGAATTCTTGCTCACTTTAACCAGAATTCTAGATACGTTAACCAGAAAAAATACGATAGTAAGGGCATATTTAACCGGAATTCTGCTAGTATTTAAAATCCATTCAAATTAAAAAACTTCTAAATTAGAAAACTTTGTGTTCTAACAGACTTCCAAATTTTAGTCTTTTGAGAAAGCTTCCTAATTTAAATACTCTCCAATTTTAAGACTTGAAATTTTAAAGCTTTCAAAATTGTAAACTGTTGTAAGCTCTTAAATACGACATATCAATTTGTCTGGAGGATCTGATATAAAGTTACCCAGGTTGAAGGTGCGTGAAATTTCAAGAATTGAGGAGCAGTTAAAAGTATATAAATGCGATCGATAATATCGCGATGTCGGGGAACGAATAGCATCGTTAGCATATAGTATTCGACTGTGTATGGAATTCTTGCTTAACAAACTGTCAGTCTCGGGTGACAATACGAATTCGGACCAATCAGGTGGAATTGTAAGGCCCACCGGGGGGCCAGGATCGCGTTCTGGCTCTCTTCAAGGACCCGTTCTCTCTTGAATCTTTCCCACGTTGGCACCCGCCAAGCTCACTTTGGCTCTCCTTCTCACATCCCTTCTCCAACTCGGCCTCAATTTTGTGCGCGAACAAAGCCAATTTTAAAGTCGGCCTTGTAGTTAGCACGGCAACACTGCATATTTTCATCCATACCCAAATCGTCCACTTTTTCCTACCACCAAAATTTTCTTTTGCACCTCAATAAAAAAAAGTCCATTTCCCAATAAAAAAAGGTACAAAAATCGAAATGTTAAGCTCGAAATTTTCACAGAAAAAAACTAAGGATGAAATTTGTTGCAGGCAATTTTTCAGAGGGATACATTTTTATTCAGGCAAAAAAAACAAAAAAAAAACAAAAAAAAAATTTAACCGATATTTCGGTAAAATTTATCCTATGAAATTAATTTCTGTTACAGGTAATTTTTACCGCGGAAACGAGGTAAATTTTATCCTTCGTTTTTTCTATACTATTGGAAGTTGAAAAAGGAATTCAAGAATTATTTAGAAAGAAAGTAATCGGCTACACAATAAAAAAAGAGCTTTTTTGTGATGTCAATTTAATGTAGGGAAATCACATCCAGAAAAAACGGGACTAAACAATACATACGCCATCAAATAAATAAGAACAATCACTGATAAAAATTAATAGTTGGGCCAACCACTTAGACTTATAATATATGCATTTACTACTTTATTAGTTGGGACAACTATTTTATTAGTAGGCGTAACTATTCAGTTTGTTGCAACAAAAATTTGAATAGTTACATCAACTATAGTAAAAGTTTGTAAATACTAAAGTAGTTTCTGCAACTACTAAAGTAGTTGGCCCAACAAACCATTTTTTGCAGTGATCTTTGAAACAAAAATGTATAAAGAAAATTTTGACGGTCCTACTTTCTTTTTTTAAGTGACGTATGTTGTTTTGTTGCAATTTATATTACTTTCTTCAGAGTAAAAAAGACAGGTACGCCAAAATTTTTTTTATCAATTTCTTTTGTTTGATTTTTTTGGATGATTGAATTTTTACTTTCTTGCACAAATGCACAAACTATTTCATTTTATTTGGCAAATTTCAGTGGTGTTTCATTACTTTTATTTGCGATAAAAAATTATTTTATTTGACTTGGCAAATGTCATTGATTTTATGACTTTCATTTGCGATATTTTTATATCTTTAAAAAATTAAAAGTTAAAAAAGAAGGCCGTGCCTAGTATTACGGAAATTTTCGTACAACTAGCACACAACATAATATCGGCCGAGACTATTGTTACGGAATTTTCCGTAAGAATGGCCTGTCCCCCTTGTGTTTTCTATGCTAGTTCTACGGAAAATTCCGTAAAAATATCCTCGGCCAAAAAAGAAAGTATATAAAAATATCGCAAATGAAAGTAATGAATCACTGAAATTTGCCAAATAAAATGAGATTGATGTGCAAGAAAGTAAAAATTGAGGGTAGGGAAATCGTCCAGGCAGTTTTTTAACAAAGGGTAAAAAAATCACGTTTTGAACAAACGATGAGAAGAGTTGCTTGCATAAAAAATAAAGGATTAGGACGGTATTTTGAACAAAGGGTTGGGACTTGGAAAATATTTAAAAGATGGAACTTAGAAACATTTCGTAAATTTTTTGGGCTTGCCGTTATTTTCAACATGTTTTGCAAAAAGGTGTAGGTGTTTTGAACAATTTTTAAAGTATGGTGCGCCGCGCTGTTTTGAACAAATTTTAAAAATTATTCTGGTGTTTTGAACAAATACAGAATTTACGTATAGGGCATCAGGGTAAATATCTGTTCCACTTGACGACTGAGAGTGTAAAATGTTCTTTATTTTTTAGCAGTATTTTCCTTTTACACTCAGCGCAATAAATTCTGTATTTGTTCAAAACACCAGAATAATCTTTAAAATTTGTTCAAAACGCGATTTTTTAACCCTATGTTCAAAAACTTCCTGGACGATTCCCCTACCCTCTAAAAATCGAAAAAATTTCATAAAGAAAATTTTGGCGAGCCTGACCTGAAGACAATAATCGAAATTGCAACAAAACAACATATGTCACTTTAAAAACGGACATAGGACGGTCAAAATTTTCTTCATACATTTTTTTTGTTGGACTTTTTTTAGAAATATTTTTACCGAGAAACATCAGAGAAAATTTCATAAAATTAAAAGGCTTACTTAATATTATAAAGAATTGAAAAATTACGGTGCGATTCACTTTTTTAAATTTTTTCAATATTATAAAATTTTTTTTATAATATCAAAGTTGTGCATATTAAATAATTTTTATTTTCGTTCATTTTCTAAAGTTTTGTTTATATTCTTAATTGTTATCAATCAATAATTTTATTTATTTATTATTTACTTAATTAATTACAAAAATACTTAATTTCTGTTTTATTATTTACTTTTATTCATTTTTCTTCCACGTGGATAAAAATAGTTCCTTTTTACAGAAATGAGGACAGCATACGTTTTTTTGTCATTTTTACTGAAAACTCTGTAAGATTTACCGAAAATATCAGTAAAAGCAACCGGATTTAATATTAAGGCGCGTGGAAAAAATAATTTTTAAATCAAAAAAAGCCTAGCACTAAAAAGCTTCATTTTGGGTCCCATATAAGGGTGAAAATAAAAAAATCGACGAAAATGTGTCCCGAGAAAATTGCGCTCTTATTCTTAAAAATATCCTGTTTTAAATATAAGGATTTTTTAGCACGCGAGCCACTCTACAATGTCCATATGTTGCTAAAATACACGTAAAATCTTTCAAATATCTGAGAATGTCATTGTGTCCTTTGTCCCTGATTATATTTCTAAGTATTCGAAAGCCTTTTTGCAGTCTTTTAACGTAAAATTGGATGCTTTTCTGGAATACACCTTTTCTCTATTACTCCTGAAGATAAAAAAAGAAGTTAATAATTATTTGAATAATTTCAATTTCAAGAAACGAATAGCTTTTCATGTGTCCCCAGATTTGAATCTCAATTTTGGTCATCGTGTCCAGAGACACATTTCGTCGGATTTTTTAATGACCATAGTAGTTTTTCATATTTAGACCATAAAACAAGTGAATTTTGACGAAAATGAGATTTTTTCCTAGAAAAACTCAAAATATTAAAATCTCACAAGATTTTTGAAAATTGAGCATATTACGTAGATTTGTAAATTATGGGAAAAAATTAATATTAGCGATTTTCCCAAAACTCTGAGAATAACGAATTTTTCAAACTTATTTTAGCCTCGGGGAACCTCAGGATATTGATCGATCTATTTCAAATTTTACACAGGTGATAAGGGACCCAAGATGAATCTTTTCAGTGTTCGGCTGTTTTTGATTTCTAAAATTTTTTTCGACCCACCCTATTGAATATGCTGTTACCATTTCTCTGGAATTTACAGGTAATAATCTTTAATTCAACGGATTTTTTTCCGTGCATTCAAACCCAAAACTTGGTTCCAATAGTTATTTAATAATAATAATAATAATAATAATTTAATAGTAAATTTCTGTAGAAAAAGTAAAGAACTTAAGTAGTTTGAAGTAAGTCGTAACGAAGGCGAAAAATTTCATTACTTACGATCTCACATGGGCACTGACACAAAGGCAATTAATCATTATAATGGTTTGGCGAACGATAAAAAAAATATAGTCGCTTCCTGATAATTTACTTCGTAATCGTCCCGGCTACTGCTTTTGATGAGGCGAACCGTCAATATCGGCACCTAAACCTAAATCAATTACAAAAAAATATATGTATATATAAAAGTGAAAAATTAAAAAAGGAAAAGAGGATTTTTTTATGTTTGTGGTGAAAGTGGACTTTCAAGGTCGAGCAAGTTCTTCTACCAAAGACCACTTCAACCACCCTATTCTCGATTATTATTGTATATATTTCATACGCATATCTCATAATTTTGACGCAGTCACGCATATAAAGGCAGTGTGCAGCTGTGGCTTTAACTTTATTAGCATACCTATAAAAATGGACACGATATACCAACATTGGTACACGTAATGGGGGATTATAAATTATATCTAGGACTCCCTTAAATATCTCGTAAAACTTCAAGTGAACGCGCTGATACTCAGCAGTGGGTTTTAATTGTCCGGTGGTCATTTATCATAAAAGGCGTGGCCCGTCTCTGGGTTTTTTGGTTATTTATCTTCTTTTAGCCAGTGCTACCCAAGCGTGAACGTCAACAGTTCTTAAAAAACGGGCTTGCTTCCTTATGGATAAGATCAAATTAATTTCTTTTCGTTTAGGTTTTTTATGGGTTATTCAATTTTCTAAGGAGTCCGAATTGGAGGAGTTCAGGAGTTGAAATTTCGTATCTGATTTTAAGGGTCTTGGAATACATTTTTTTTTAATTTAGAAATATATGTATTATAATCTAGCTGTAAAATTGTATCAACTTTTCGCACAATGATAAAACACAATGTGCTCATTTTATGAGGACTTTACTTTCTCATTAAACAAATATGATATATGAAAATTATAAATTTGGTTTTTTTAAATTAATCTTACTAAGAAAATGTAGTATTCTTTACTCAATGATAATAATACTAATGTAGGTCAATTGATAGTTATAGTTCAAAAATTACAAAAGTGGGAAAAAATGTTAAACTCAATTTTTAAGAATCATTGAAGCAAAGATAAATCAGTAGGATTGAAAAAGAGCCCGTCCTGATTAATTACAATCGTTTTGTGCGGATAATAAAAAAATATTAGAAATTTAAAAATACTAACTTATTTTTTATTTTTTTTAAATATTTTTTTTTTTTGGAAAAAAATATATTAACGTGTGAATTTTTTTTACTAATAGAAAATATTTATTTATGAATTTTCTTTTGCTCAAAAGAAATATTCACTTCTGAATTTTTTCTTATCATATAAGAAAATATTGACTTGTGCATTTTTAATGAAAAAAATTTATTACCTAACTTGTAAATTTTTATTAACAAAAGAAAATATTGACTTGTGTATTTTTCTGGGTTCTTTTTTTGAGTCACTGAATAAGAATTTGTTCTCAAACTTCCAAAATTCAAAAATGGCGAACATAAATCAATATTTCCTTTTGATAAGAAACAATTTAGAAGTCAATATTTTCTTTTGGTAATAAAAATTCACAATTTAATATATATTTTTCATTAAAAATGTCAATATTTTCTTATAAGAAAAAATTCACAAGAGATTATTTCTTTTGAGTAAAAGAAAATTCATAAGACAATATTTTCTTTTGGTACCCAATAAAAATTGACAAGGTTAATATATTTTTTTACTAAAAAAATATTTTTTTAAATTAAAAAAACAAGTTAATATTTCTTAAAAATATTTTTTGTATTTCTATTATTTTTTTATTATCTGTACAAAACGATTGTAAATAAACGGGACGGGCTCTTAAAAAATGCTGCAAAGTTATGATTCTATTATGTAAATAAATGAGATTGACAACTTAAATAAAGTAGACTTTCACTATTACGTAAAATGAAAAAACTGCATTTTTGAGGCTACAATTTAATGTTTCGATTTTACTAAAACAATATTGCAAATATAACATTTTAATTTGTCAGTACCATTTTTTTCGCAATTTTGCAGCCTCTTTCAGTTCCACTTGTCTTATTTTTTACATAAATCCATATTTTCGAGTTTTTTATGGCTTTATTCCAACACCCTGGATTAATTGAACTTTGAAGGTGAAAAATCGGAGCGGTGAAACGGCCGACATTTGAAGATTCGAGAACTTCAAAGTTTGAGTTCTTTTAGAATTATGCATTTTTGCAACTTTGCGTTTGAAATCCCATAAAATCTTTTCTTTCTTAAATAAGGAAAAATCTTTTCTTTCTTAAATAAGGAAAACACATTTTGCTTTAAATCTTAATACTTAAATAATTTAGCAGCCAACATTTGGTAATATATATTAGAGGTGTGCATTTCTCAGATCGAATTTTCAATACAAATTGGTACCTTTTTGGCCACACTTAGAACATTGAATTTTTCGAAATTGAGTTTAATTCAGGAAGAAATTTAAGCTTCTAAACTCTCTTCGAATGTAGGATTTCTCGAAATCGAAATAATTCAGTTGGTTGATTATTTTTCTTTAAAATAAGCGTATAAAAAAAGATAAATGGTTGAAAAATACCTGAAAGATGTTTATATAAAAATTTCTGAATGTCCCAATTTCTGATCACCTAAATTTTAACCTGACATAACCCTCTAACTTTCGCGTTGATACAATAATAAGGAACTAAGTGTCAAATCTATCTTTAAAAAATTAGTAGTATTGATTTTATCTAATGTTGGCCAAGACAAACTTTTCAAAATGTGTTCAGGAATTGGGACATGATCAGAAATTAGGACATCTACCTTACACTGTTAGAAAAAACTTCAATTACTTTAGTTGAGGTTTTATACAATTACTGTAACTGAATCAATTTTCAACCAAAAGTAATTGAATTTTCAACCGAAATGATGATTGAGTGAATTTTCAGTTAAAGTACACTCATCTCTCGATTGACTTCGGCCCAGTCGAGCACCAGCTTCAAGGTTCTTCAAGCTTGACTGCTTCTGTGTCCCCCCCCCCCTCCCTGAGCATCCCTTGAGGCCCTATGCTGAAGCTCTTCGCTCGGACAGTCAGGGCCGCATCAAAAGTTGTTTACATCGCGACTCTCTGTGCATATACTTTTTGTACGTTCAGAGACTATGTATGCGGTCCTGAGTGTTGACATAAGAGTGCTCGCTCGTCGCTTTAAATCCGGTTCAAACTGGATTTTAGTAGCGCTCGATTCTGTACTGACCAGGCCCAAGGCCGGCGCTCAATCGAGAGATGAGTGTAATTGAATTTTCACCTAAAAGTAAATGAATTTTCAACCACAGTAATTGAAATTTCGACCACAATAAATGAATTTTCAATCACAACAATTGAAAAGTGATTGAAATTTCAAGAATTTCCTAACAATGTAACTTATTATAAAAGAAAATGGTATACTCATTCTATTTATGTATTTGCTAGATATTTCGCAGCAATTGATGCGACAAAAAAATTCAAAAAGTTTGAAGAAGTTTTTTCAACTAAATTCTTAAACATGAATTTTATGATTGATATTATTATGGTATTATACATGGAGTTGCGTGAGGATGTGAAGATCTTACCTGCCGGTTTTTGTAATGATCATCTCGGTTCCAAGATCGTTGAACTTGTCCCAAAGTTCCTTAGTCTCGAGGTGGCATTCAATGTCCCTTAATTCGTCAGAATTACAGGTTGTTCTCCGACGATGCTTCCTCTCGACATCATTGCCACTCTCGTATTTCCGGTTTGAGAGATCATCGACAAATCCAACTGGTCCTTCCTCAACACTGCTACATTCCTCAACATCAACATCCACCTCTTCATCCTCATCATTTGCAGATTTCTCTGTTCCTTCACTTTCACCCTCTCCAATACCTTCCTCACCCTCTTCATCATCCAAAAGGGCCTCGTTTGTTACAACCGTTGCTGTTGCAACAATATTCACTGGCGCTCTCACGTCTTCTGAAAATTGAAAAAATTACATCAATTAGAAGATTTTTCACGTTTTTATCATTTTCGGTTTAGTTTTCCATCACAATCTGTAATAAATGAGAAAGTAGGGGCGTATGTAAGTTGCCGCAAGTACATGTAACCGAATCAGCATTATACCGAAATGTTTTTACTGAATCCCCAAATTGCCGAATTTTCAGATTCTCGGACTTTGATTTTACCGAATTTGCATCTTACCGAATTTTCAGATTCACGAATTTGCATCTTACCGAATCACAAATTGCCGAGTTTTTATTTTACAGAATTTTCAGTTTGTGAATTCGGTAAAAACAAATTTTCCATTTGGAGATTTTAAATAAAAATTTCATATGTCTTTTTTCTTTAAAAAAATGTAAAGTTCAAGCTTTTTCAACAGAATATATATTTCCAGTGATTTTAAATTTAAAATGATAAAATATGTATCATTTATAAATGTTGAGGTACTATAATACATGTAAAAATTCGAAACATTGTTATTTAGAAATGATATCTCCTTGAAATATTGTTGAGGCCTTTTGGAATAATTGAATCTTTAGAATTGAGAACAACAGAACTATGAAAAATTTAAATTATCTTGATTTATTGTTAAATTAATTACAATAGAGAAATATAACACTGAATGAGCAGAACAGACGTAATTAAAAGATAATTAATGACACACACTTCTCACAAACATAAATACAATGCTTTGCTTATATTTTAATTAATTCGAATTGCATCTGCTCTGCTATCTAATTTAAAGATAATCCCAATTATTATCCATGTTATATCTATATTACACTGAAGTACCTCCTTCTATTTGTTTTATTTAATCCCAAGCTCTTTTTACCCTAGTTGGAAATAATATACAAAATTCATATTCATTATTTCACATAACTTTTCTTTTTTTCAAAGATGCATACAACATTTGTTTAACGAATTAACTATTAAAATTACATTTTATTCAATATATTTAATTCAGTTATTTAATAATCAATTATTACATATTTATTACATTTTAATCAATATTTAAAATTTTTTAATACCTAAAAAATTATTCCTGGCACTCTATTCTTAAAGCTTTTATAATTACACGAAATCTCAGTTTTATTTAATCAGAGTGGGCCATTCTATTTTCTATGAGGATGGAACACGCGACCACTCACGAAGATAAAATCATATAAAATACTTCTGTATTGAGTATCACAGTATTAAAGATCATTTTTGTCGCATCAGTCGTTCATTTCTATATAAAGTAAATGCTGACCTAACGTGTCGTGTTACAAGCATTTAATATAAAACCAATTTTTATCATCATCAAATGCTTACTCACACCATTATTAATATGTCGATATTAATTAAACTACACGAACTACGATTATCTAAAGAATTCCAATTATTAATCATTTATAATGTTGGGTGTTAATTTTGGCTTTAGGGTCAGAATAAATAATTCAATTAATTTTTAATTGAACCAAACGTTTCGGCGCACAATGGTGACTCTCATCAGTGGTTAATGTTTATTCTGGAAAAAACATTTACAAAAAATTTTTTAACAGGGACGCAGTGTACGAATGTAGTTTAAATAGGAAATTGTTTCAAATTTGGTTTAATACTATCTTAAATATCTTTGGTAATGTTTGCACAAAACTAAAAAAAAACTAAAAATTATGTCTTATCCTTAATCTAAAAAAGTGTGTTGTCCTTGCAATAATTGGACAAACTAATAAAATTTGTAATATAATCTAAAAATGTATGTTGTCCTTACAATAATTGGACAAAATAATAAAATTTTAAATGATATAAGAGTCTAGTACAGTCTTAAGTAATAAAAACTTTGGTAACTTTGGTACAGTATTGTCCTTATAATAGTTGAGTGAATTTATTTGTTATAAACAGCAATTGAAAATTTATAATGCATTATAATGGAGTGGTAAATATGAGATTGTATCCAAATTTGAAATTTAACTTGTAATTAAGGTAAATGCACCTATTTGCGTCCGTGCTCCTATTTGCGTCCAAACCTGATTAAAAATAGTAAATTTAATGAATTGTTATACTTATTGATTTATGAGGAGTATTTATTTTATTCTATTAACAATACTCTACATGAGCGTTTGTGTTCACTCGTGCACAGAGAGCAAATTCTTAGTAGAGCGGACTCCGAAATCGACTATCAGTTTTGTCGTTGTTGCGGATCGTGAGAAATAATTACCAGGTAAGTCTGATGTGCATGCGTGCGTAGGTATGTTTAAAGTATTCGAAATAATTGAACTGTCAGTGTATTTATGCTGAAAATTGTCGTAAGTGATGTGAAAAATATCAGTTTTCGATATGCACTGATTTTTTTCTGCGGTAAAACCTATAAAGTGACATAAGTTTGATCGGAATAATTCGAGTCTAACATAACCTTCGAAGAGCGGACGCAAATAGGTTCCTACAAATTCTGTCCCTATTTGCGATCGAACGATTCATTATCAAGTTTCATCCATAACGGACGCAAAATGGTGCTGTCGCATCAAGTACCAGTTTGCGTCCTGACGCAAATAGGGGCAACAAGGTGGACGCAAATATAATCAAAAGCGAATCAGGCGGACGCAACGACGTACAATGACATCTTTGCGTGATTTTCAAATTTCCCGGTGCAATTTGTGTCAATTTGTCAAAATAAAATATTTTTCTATAAAATAATATATATTCTTAGATCAGTAATAGTTTTTTAGCGAATCGGAATGGATTACACTTGTTTTTTGGTCTTAAATCCTGTCGTATCCCTTACACGGACGCAAATAGGTGCATTTACCTTAATGAGGTTTTTGTCAACTAACCTTGTGGAAATTGTTAAATGCGTATGCATTCTGACAGACTGAATGGTGGAGCGGTTCTGTTTGGACGTCTATTACTCTATTTCGTTTGAAAAATACATGAATACTGATGCCTTGGTTAGTGTTCTTAACGCGATAAGTGGAAGAAGTTTTTTCTCCATAGAGTTTTGTAAGGAGAGGAAAAGTAGACCTTTTTGGAGACAGCGGGATAAGGAATAAGTTAGCGTATTGGACAGGAAGGGACGGCTATAAAAAGTGAGAGAAACCATTCTTCGATACATATACTGTTAAAGGAAAGTTATTTATTTTTTATTTTAATTTTATTTTACTAAACAATCTTGTTATTGATAATGTTGAAATTGGAAAAAAATTTTTATGAAATTAAAAATTTTTCATAAATTTTCTTTTGATAATTTTTCTATTTGGGTGAACTTATTTGTTGTGAGCAACAAATAAAATTTATATTGTTTACAATTTTGTAAGAGGTGAGGAGTGTGAAGAAAGGGAAATAGAGGAAGAAATTTCTTAATGATGATAATGTATGTTGTCTTTTATTACTCTTTCTTTGACCAACAAGTATTAATAATATCCTGTTCTTAATATAAAAATGAAAATAAAAATAAAACTTTCGAGAAAGAAAAATAACTCTCATTTCTCTAAATTTACAATTACATATCTACTTAGACTGATAGTTCAAAATTAATCACAATACAAAACTGAGAAGTATCATAAAAAGTTTGACGAATAAAAAATAATACATCAAATAAGTTCAAGAATCATTGCATATTTTATGGATTAATTTTCTAGATAAAACAAAAGGATATAAATTCATTTCGTGCTTATATTAATTGGTTTAATATTTCTAATCTCAAATTTTAAAAATTAGAATTAAAAAACTATTTTTGAAAGATATTCGTATTTATTGATTTATCCACTAATGAATATTGAATTACGAAGGGCTAACCACTAGCAATTTTTATGTAAACCTGAATTCAAGAAGTTAAATAATTCAAACGAATTCAAAAGAATTTCAAAGAATTCAAGGTAAATTCACAAGACCAACGGAATTCAAACGAAATCAAAATAGTTCAAAAGAATACAAAATGATTCAAGTAATTTCAGAAGAATTAAAGATTTCAAGTGAATTTAAAAGAATTCAGAATGATTTAAATGATTTCAGAGCAATTCAACAAATTTCAAGTGAATTTAAAATAATTCCAAATAATTCTAATAATTCCAACTGAATTTCCAGTAAATTTAAACAATTCCGAAGAATTCAAGGTGAATTCAAAAGACCAACGGAATTTAAATGAATTCAAAAGAATTCAAGGAAATGCAAAAGAAATAAAAAGAATTCAAAATGGTTCAAGTGATTTCAGAGGAATTCAAAAGATTCCAAGTGAATTTAAAATAATTTCAAAGAATTCAAGGTGAATTCAAAAGATCAACGGAATTCAAGGAAATTAAAAAGAAATCAAAATATGTAATTCAAAAGGATTCAAGTGAATTCAGAGGAACTTAAAAAAATTCCAAAGAATTCAAGGTGAATTCAAAAGACCACAACGGATTCAAAAGAAATCAAAATAATTCAAGTCGATTCAAGTAAATTCAGAGGAATTCAAAAAATTTCAAGTAATTGCATTCATCTTTGACATAAATTGATCTGAATTCAAAATAATTCAAGAGAATGCAAAAGAATTCAAAAAATTTAAGTGTTCAAAGAATTCAAAAGTTTCAAAAGAATTCAAATGATTTCAAGTGAGAATTCAGAATCTTCAAATTTAGTTCTGTATAAGGATGTTTACTCCAACAGTCATTCTTAGAATTAACCAACCTTTATCTTGAAGTATGAAATCAACAAAAGGGACCCTATTGTTATTACAACGAATTTAAAATGAGGAACTTGAGCATATTACCGAAAAAAGTTGTTTAAGTCGTAATTGTTTATCTAAAAATAGTTATTTGGATATTTGTATTTTTTTCATCGCTTTAGACAAAAATCGTAATGTTCATTCAATTTCAATTATCAATAGTTCATTTTGTTCTTTAAAGGATTATTTACAATTCTCTTTGGTACGTTTTTATTAAAAATTGTTATTTGACATATTGTTTAATTTGCAAGATGAAAAACCGAATATTCTCTAAATAAAATAATGTTAATAGAAACCTATCAAATAGAACTGTAAAAGATCTTTTCAGGAACAAAATAATGAGCTGATGAGAATTGAAATTGAATGAAAATTACGAATTTTGTCTAAATCAAAGGAAAAAACGCAAATATCCAAATAAATATTTTTGTAAACAATTATGACCCAAACTATGTTTTTTTAATGTGCTCTGAAGTTTATTTTTCATTCGTTATTTATTCTCCTTGATTTTATAAATAACGTAAAGATTTGATTAATTTTGAGGTGGACTGTACGGGGAATGCGCCCTTAACCCTTAATAATTAAATTATGAATGACATAAAATATATTTTGTGGATCCAGGCAAACTGAAAATCAATAATTTAATCTGAAAAAGAGAAACTAATCTCGCCTTGTATCGGTTCCTGACTCAATCAGTTACATTAATTGACTGATACGTGACTATGAATACAAACCAACTACTATAAGTTTTTGAGGAAGCAACAAGAGAAATCTGCGACCTCTCTATATGACTCATTTACAAGGTATATTAACTTCGAACATTACACGCTTCTGGCATAATCCTTAGATAATTATGTCGCATTAAACTTCGCCTGCTGTACACCTCCGTGACTTCTTCAGCCACCAAACTGGTTTCGTGTCATTAATTAATATCTATGACCATCCACACTCGCTATAATCAATTTTTTTTATTCGTCTCCTATATCGACTACTCGCAAAAAGTTGTCTGCAACCAATCTCATGTTGACAATTGTCGATTTTAGTGTAAAAAGTGGAATTGATTCTCTTGAAAACACAGAATTTCTGAAATTGGAAAATAATTCAATTCTATTCCAAAAATAATCTAAAAACTGAATTTTAATTGGAACTATTAATATTTGTCAATTACTTAAAAGTTGTAAGTTTTGATTATTTATTGTTCAAATGTAAGGGTTTTCTAATTTAAAGCACTGTTAATATTTGGAACCTCGGTTTTGGAGCCTAAATATTTTTGGTCAAAACAAGATGTGATTTTCTATCATTAAATGATATTGAAAGATTATTATAGCTTCAATTCTAAGAAAGCATGTCAGTTTAAATGGAAAACTAGTTTTTTTCTAGTAAAATACATTGTATTTATGTGATATTAAGTATTTGACATTATCGCAAAAATTAATTGCTTAAGCGAAAGCAGGTACTTCTTGTCAGTGTTGCATGCAAACAAGGTGTCATAATGTAACGTCATCACGTGCTTTTTACCAGATAAGAAAAAAATCCAGTCTGTATTTCGATTTACATTTTATTGTGCTCACGTTGAATCAATTTTCTGATTAAAGCATCACTTCATTAGTTTTTCTTTCATCGACAAATGATATTGATCATAAGATCACTTTTTATTCCTTTTTTTAACACCAGACTTTGTCTTTACCTTGGACTAATTTTTTATCCAGCAGTATATAATTTGTTTGCTACATTAGTTTTTTATATTCAACCATATAAACAGAAGCTTGAATATTTTCAAGCAATAAACCTTCTTAAGTTAATAATCTTCGTAGTCGTTTACGATCCAAATCACTTTATTTTAGATATAAAAGAAACAATGCCTATGTTTCGTACACTGGTGTGTGCACTTCTTCAGGGTTAAATTTACACAATTTTCATTTACATTTTCGTTTGTTAATAAATATTAAATGTATTTGCCACTTTTATAAACAAAAATTGTCATGCTAAATCAATTCAAATGCGGACTTTTATATTAATTACAGTTAAATTGTTATGTGAAAATTAAAGTTGTGTAGAAATAAAAGTTTTTTACCTTAACGATGTTGAGATTTTACATTAAATTCGATAATTCGTTGTTGGACACATTACATTCGATGGTGACACATTTCATTTGTTTTTTTTTTTTTTCTAAGTAAACCTTCTTGTAATATATCTTCAAGTAAAATAAAGAAGCGACAATTACTTAGGCTACAAAATATAATTAAAAGAGTTTTTTCCAGAGATGATAATCTTCTGTGTGTCATCAGATAAAAATTGCTTACTTTTGAAGAGCTATAATAATTTCTTTAACACGATCCCGGATATACGGAAAAATAGTGGTTCTTGGGAGCATTGTGGTGGATCGTTACCCGATTAGTCTAATTAGAAGAAAAGAAGTATAAATAAAAAAAAATAAAAAAGAAGCGGATAGCAATTTATTAGAATGTCATAATTCTGCAGACACAAGGGAGAATTTCATTAATGAAAACTATTGTTTAGAAGGGAAACAAATTGCAACCGGATTTCATGCAGCAATTATGACAAGGTTTCAACGATCTCATGCGCACATGGAGTGTAGATCTATCTATAATATGTATATATGTATACTATACACATATATGTGTATATAATATCCGCAGCTGCTGACAGTTGGCGGGTTGTTATTTGCCTTATTATTGGCTATTGTCGTTATGCACATAGCCGACTAGTGCTAACAAAGTGATCTTGAACGATTCACCGGGAAGATGTTGAATTAATGAGGATAATTAATTGATCCGTGGCGGTCCGCTCTTGCAGGCACATAACCTAATTAAACCGTCAGATTTCATGAAAACGCACTTTGCGCCAGTGCATTTAACGTTAATTACGAGTACGCAGATACGAATCTGCTGACTCGCTACACTCTATGTCGGCAATAAGTCTTCTCTTCGGTATCTTAAATTGGATCCGTAAATAATACGTAGACGCGTTCTGGAATCTACGTGCGGGAACTTACAGCTCGTCACATTAATTCTTGTCTCCTTATAAATAAAGAAAAATAAGAAAAATAGAAGTATTGTCTCGAAGAAAATATTTCAAACTGTTCTCCTAATGCTTCTTACCGCATGTTGAAATAACTCAGAAAGAGGATTCCCAGATGGAAAAATTATGCATTATTTATGTATATTGAATTATCGATAGTCACTGTGCAAAAATTAACATTCACAGTAAATCTGAAGGTATCAAAATGTTGCAAACAGTTGAACTCTAGTTGTCATTTATTTGTATGTATAATTTTTTGCACAAGTAACTATCGAGAATTTCAATAATTCATCAATTATATACAATAATCATTGTATATACATAAATTAAGCATAATTTTTTCACCTGATAATCACTTTAAAGTAAATTAAAAATTACGAAAATTGAGATTGATGCATAATTTATTATAATTAGTGAAAAATTTTATTTTAGCTTTAGGGTTTAATTATTTTTCAATAATTAAAGGTTTACTTTAAAATATTTCAATATTCATATAATAACATAATTTCCGCACAACAGTACATTTCTCTGCATTTTATATTTTTCTTTAATATTAAGAATTTTAATTTCTCAATAAGCCATTTAATGCAAAGAAAAAAATAATATTTTTTGCAAAAAGGGTTCAAACCTGAAATGCAAATTCCGGAAAGAGAAATTTAGGTAATTTGTGTATTAGGCATGAACTCTTCTTTGCAAAAAATTTTTTTTTCTTTGCATTAAATGATTTTAAAAAATTTTAAATTCTTAATATTAAAGAAATATTTTATATAGGTAATCAGTACAATGATTGGCCCCCTTAAACAATGATTGGCCATCTTCAATCTGTACATTTATTAAATATTAAAAAATACACGTAAATAAAGCTACTAATCAATAGCACAGGGTGAAACGATAAGAATATTGCAATGTTTATTAGTAATTTTATTTGAAAATATTTGTTTATCAAGTGTATTTTAAGGAAAAGGCCAATCATTGGGGGGGGGGGGGGTGGCCAACACTTGTCCCGATTACCCTCTTTTCAACTTATATCAAAAAATTTTTCCAACACATTGCTACAATTTATCGTTTATTCTCTTCTTATTCTTATTTGGGATTTTTTTAAAATAATATTACATAAAAATGCCACAATTTTTTTCACTCGTATAATAATACTAACTCTACAACAACAAAAATAATTGTAATACTTCTAATAATTGTAATAATGAAAAATAATTGAATAAATCCATTTTTCAAGTTTTTAAGATAATGATAAAAATGCTATATCTTAGAAATCAAGGAGAACGCATTATAATCAGTCAGCATTTCCAATAAATATATCAAACAGAAAAAAAATGAACTAGTCCCTATTGCAGTGATTAACAAAATTAAAATGGATTTGTTCACTTTTGGTAAATTTTGAGCAGATTTTTCAAGTTTTCAACGTGTAAGGAAAAGATAAATTGAAAGTTTTTGTATAAAAATGATTACAGTTTATCATATTTTACTCTCTCCAATGATTTTTTTTTCCTTTTAAAATTTAATTTTTCAAACTTTATTATATTATAAAATACTATCAAAACATGGTTAATTTTTTATAAATTTTGAAATTTCTTATTCATTTTAAAAGAAGAGTTCATAAGCTTCATAAATCTGTAATGATTATTAAAAAAGCTGAGGATATTGTTACGGAAATTTCTGAACAACTATCATACAACACAAAGGGAGCACAGGCTAGTGTTACGAAAAATCTCATAACACTAGCCTTGACTCATGCTATATGTTGTGTGTTAGTTATACGGAAATTTCCGTAATATACGGAGAAAAATGGAGTGTCAAACTGACACTCTGTAGGTTTAACTATGGGATAGCTCTCTAAGATAGTCAACTTGAATATCTGAATATTCAAGTTGAACATGTAGATAATCGATTTGACACTCTAGATAGTTAGACTGAATATATTTGAAGTCCAACTATAGGACAGCCCTCCAGAGTGTCAGTTTGACACTCCATTTTTCTCCGTGTAGTAAACAGTGCCTGTGAAAAAATTAGAAATTAGACGTTTCAGTCCAAGTGGAGGATATATTTAAAAAATCTAAAAAATAAATAAAATTTTCTGTAATGATATGACAAAAAAATTCTTCCAATAAATGTATTGTTGCGCGAAAATGATGTTATTATATGAATAACGAAATATTTTATAGTGGTAACAATGAAAGTAACATAGAAAACATATATACATATGTGAATTATGACATTGTTGAAAAAATGTGCAGTTGTAACTGTAGTTGTCAGAATGGGAATAGTATATGGCATACCCAAAACTGCATATATTATTTAACAAAAAATAATAGATTTTTTTCGAAAAAATAATATTTTCGCACAAATATTATTATTTAACAATACATAATATTTATGCATAAATATTCTTATTATTTCGAAAAAAATCTATTATTTGTTGTTTCATTAATGGATAATTGATACATTTGTAACAACTTTGATATTTATGATAATTTTTTAACTGTTATGTTGTTGGAATTGAAAATTTCATATAATTAAAATATAAAATAGTGAAAGTACTATGGAATGATATAAATAAAATAACAGAGGCGTAGATAATGTATAAAAATAAAATGTTACCATTATTCATGCCATAATAACATTAATAACGAAGGTATTACACAAATCTGAATTGTAACATTGTTAGAAAAAATATACTATCCTTTGTCATGTCTCATCAGTTACGAATTCTTTGAAATTTAAATGTGGAAATTACATACAAGATAAAATAATTAAATTTAAATTTTAAAATTAAATGTATATTAAATTAAATTTTTAAATTATTATCAATTAATTTAATTAATAATTTGGGATATTGGAGTTTCCTTAAATTTTCCATGAATTTAAAATTGCACGCCTCCTTACACCAGAAATTATGGTTTTGGGATGCCTCCTAAGTATTTTCACCGAATATGAAAAAAATCGTAAGGCCCTCTTTTAAAATAACTCGATATTTTTTATTTTTTGATCAATTTAGATGATTTTTTTCGAAAGAAACAAGTAATAAGTAACGTTTTCTCTGCTAAAAACCTTTAATTTTGCATTCAAAAAAAGTTCCGGCTCTCTAAATAAGAATTAGTGAAAAGTGCGTCACTAATTCACTTTAGTGAAAATTTCTACTAATTATTAATAGTTTTTGACTAAAGCTTTATTGAAAAGTTGAAAACTACTAAAAGAAATAGTGGAATACGACTAATAATTAGTAAAAATTTTCACTAAAGTGAATTAGTGACCCACTTTTCATTAATTCAGATTTAGAGAGTGTGCTGATTAATATTGATTGACTTTCCGATTCCTTTAAGATTTCGAAAAATGTGTGGAAGATATCAGTTTTTTTAATATTCTACGATTCTAGTGCATTTTACTTAAAAATTCTACGGAGTAAAAAGAAAGTTCAAAAATTTTGGAAGAATTTAAAAAAAAGAAGAATGTTCTAGCTTAAATAGTTTAGAAGTTATGACCTCTTAAAGTGATTTTTCAGTAAAAAAAACTTTAAATCTTTTTCTTTTTGCATAATATCTTGTCCCCTGATTAAATTATTTTTTAAACTGAAAAAAATTAATTCTAGCTCTTATAGAACAGAAGTTATAGTCTCTTATAGCAGGCTGCTTTTTGTAGAACTTTATTATAGATCGCATTTTTTATTTAAAACTTATTTTGTATATATTGCATCAGCACTTTTCACTATTTTCTTTAACTCTTATACTTGGGAAAGAAAATCGTCAGAAGTAAAGGTTTAAAGCCATCATTCAGAGAAAACTTATAAATTATTTATTGTTACTACACTCCCGACAGAAAGTTTGGGTACATTTTAAACGGTCAATCCAAATGTACCAAACCTTTTGTCAGGAGTGTATATATATTTCTTAATGTATTATTACGGTTAATCCAAATATACCCAAACTTTCTGTCGGGAGTATATATATAGTAACAATAAATAATTTATAAGTTTATAAGTCTGCTCATTTAAGTGAAACTTGGTTCTGAGGAGGCATGATTATACTCATCCTTCGCTTTTAAATCTGAAATCCTGAAACTTCGATTTCTATTTCTATAAATACTACTTTTTTAAATCAAAATTAAAAAACAGTATAATAGAGAATTAAAAGGACTTGAGACATTATAACAAGTATACGATTTCCATAATTATGCGTTCGGTATTCATATTCACAGTTGCTCGTTTTACACTTAGAAATACACTACCTAACGTTTATTTCTATCTAATCTTAATGAAGGAAACTTTTTCCCGAGGCAGATTATAACATGTGTCGTGTCACGTTCTTCTGACCTGATCTGGTATATAAACCGTACCAAAGTATATAATAATAAAACCCCACTTTCCTCACTTTACATTTATACATAGGTGTATAAAACCTATATGCAAACTTGTCAAAGAGTTCGGTAAATTATACCTCTCAAACCATATTATGTATGTAGGTAAAGCCTCAAAAAGAAATTACGCCTTTGTGAGTATAACTATAACACTCTACGTGTACAGTAAGTAATAACACGTCTCGACAATAGCAGCTAGTTAAAATTCTTAAAACTCCAAAGAATCAAGCTTTTTTACACTATTTTCTAACTTCACTGACAATTTTGAAACTATTTCTTGAATACCATGATGTATTATTTTAGCTAAATAAAAATTTACTTGAAATGGTGAAATAAATATTTGATATTTTCATATTTAAGTTAATGAATATTTAATATCGAGTTCTGTACTGAATCAGTAAACAATTTCAGTGAAGTGTTGATTAAAAGTTTGCAAACGAGTGACCGGAAGTGTCGGCAATGTTCACGTCATAAAAGGTACATCGTTTGCATGTACCTTTTCGTGCATGTTCGTGAATATCGGGCAGATGGATCCATCGATATGCAGACAATTGTGTGTGTGTGTATTCGCTTATAACCGAACGCATGCACTTCTGCACGTGAGACGTATTTACTCGAAACATGGTTCGCTAATAATATCCTCCCGAAACCTTAGTTACATATAGAAATGTGTGTAACAATAATAATGCACGTTCGCACGTTTCGCTTTTCTCAAATCGACGGAACAACTGCGAACAATGAATCCTTGGAAGCAACAAACATAATTTAAATTTGTAAATTTACGAGGTTAGCAGCTAAATTTAATTTTTGGAAGCAACTCATAAACGTTGAGTGTATAACAATTACTCACCGCCATATTTATTCTTTCAATTTTCAGTCAAAGATAAATCACGATTCTCTTTAACAAAAAATAATTTCCGAGTTAAAATCGCTTTGCATGAAATATGCAAAACCGCAAAAAATGTTTACCACCTTTATTCGCTCGTAAATCAAGTAATTTTCAGAAATCAAGTTTTACTCGCTTCCAAGATGTGGAATTATTGCCTTAATATAAGGTTGGAATTATCACCACGTTTTAGAAGTTGTAAGGATTCAGTAGAAGCATAAAACTGTCCTTAAAAGCAATTCAATTGAGAGAGACACAAGAAGAGCAAAAGATGATTGTAAACAATTTCTTTTGTTACTCCCGAGAAAATCGAGCATTATAAAATGTAGAGTAATGGATCCTAAGTACCGTATTCTGTACAGAAATCACTGGTCGGAAGTTTATTTATTGTCCAGGTTTTATTTAGTAGATATTGTAAATTATACCTGACCGGCATCATTTCTCAGGACAAAAGCAGGTAAATTGGATAGCTTCAATAGGAACTAATAAGTGCAATAAAATTTCACGGTTTACTTCGGTTATTATCAGTCATAAGATTCTAATGACTCTATTTGCCCGAGCTTTATATGGCCATGATCCACACTCATTGATTTTCAAATGCCTTTATATAGAATTTGCATATGTCAAGATTTCGAGAAATAGTTATTGCATGCTGTAAAGGTTGTTGAAATGAGTTAATAATTCATTTTTTAAAAACTGCAATAAACAACAGTTATTTATGATTGGCATCAGTTATACGCAGAATCTTTGTAAGTTCGATTAGTCTGTCTGTATTTTTTAAAAATCTATTCACTTTTTAAAAAACTACTGTTGTCAATATTTGAAACACCAAGAATGTAAGAAATGAATTTATTTGTAAAAAATTCACAAAAACTGCAAGAAACGAAAGCTTTTGTACAAAATGTACAAAATGTAAATCGTACAGCTAATAAATTTTTATTGTGCTTCAACTGACTTATTCGAGCGCAAACAATTTTTTTAAGTAATTCAATTCTTTTATGTAAATGATGACTTTAATTATCAATTGACACTTATATTGGACAGAAATTTCAAAATCATTCAAAAATAACAAATTCTCTATGCATTTTTCTTTCAATTTCTGCGAAGATATGCTCTCTAAATCTGAGTCAGTCAAAATGTTCACTGATTTGATTCAACTACCCATTTCTAGCTAATTCGTCAGTGAATTTTGACTGAAATTCAGTCAAAATTCAAGTCAAACTCTGAATCAGTCAAAATGTTCACTGATTTGATTCAGTGAACCATTTCCAGCTAATTCGTCAGTGAATTTTGACTGAAATTCAGTCAAAATTTACTGACGAATTAGCTAGAAATGGGTCACTGAATCAAATCAGTGAAAATTTTGAATAATTCAAATTTAGAGAGTGAGAATCCGTATAACTGTCAACACTTAAATGTGCTCAAAAAAAGCTTTTTCTATCAGTTTTTATTAAAATTAATTAAATTACTCAAAAGAGTATAAAACTATAGTGGTAATCCCTGGAATGCTGACAAAAAGTTGAAAATTTAACAAAACTGTCCGTGGGAAATAAAAATATTCGGTAACTGATTTTAAGTACTCGGCGGCAAAAGACTGTGTTTAAGGAAAATTATAGTTCAGAAAACTGTTTTAATTTAACGGAAGGTTTTTCCTTTTTTCGGAAATTACTACTTTAAAAGGGGTAATTATTTCTTATCTCGATTGTATAATTCGTTATGTAGTTTATTGGAGAATTTTGAAGTAAAATTTTTAGAGTGATAAATGTTTGCTAATTGATAACATGTTAGGTAAAACCGAGCATTGCGCAAATGTAGAATTTTCAATCGCCCTTGTACAGTTTCAATATACATTGTGCGAATTTTTTAATGCATATTGCAAATTTTCTAATACAAATTGCAAATTTTCTAGTGCACATTACAAATTTTCTAGTGCACATTGAAAATTTTCAATGTACTTTGTATAAAAAATGGAATTGTTTTAAAAATTGAATATTTGTGCAATTGTAGATGCAAACTTGGAATTATTCACAGTGACTCACTAGTCTACTAAATTTTCAAAATTTAGAACATAAAACATAAAACAGTGCGGTCACAATGCGACAAACGTGGTCTATGCTTGCTCTGGTTTCTGAAGTGAGAAGAAATATGAGTGTGTGCAGTTTCTGACGTAAGCTTCCTTTTGCCTACGCCCGTCATGCAGCGACCACCCAGAATCCTGTCACCGCCCAAGCCCTCCAAAGAAGTGAAGGTTGTGCTTAAAAAGTTTCTTCGATCACATTACAGATTGAGTCTCAACGTTCAAACAACCAAACATCTGGTGAAACAGCACCAATGCAAGATAATTATATTAACCACAGAAAACACAAGATCAGAGAAAAGAGCACGTGCGTCATAATCCTATAGAATTTCCAGTGGCGGCGCCTTTAATGACATAATGGACACAAGGGGAACTGTGAAAAAACAATTTTCCTAGCTTTTAAAACCTCTAATTATCTCTTTGAATAATTATATAGTAGCGAGGAACATAATCAAGAAGTTGGGAAAGCGAAAGTGGCCACCATTTAGGTAGTTTCAACTGCAGTTAACGATATGTTGCTGCTGAGATTAATGTTTGGTGTTTAGAGAGGATTTAACAAGGGTTTAATTGTAGTTGGGAATTCTAAATTCTCTTCACTTTGAGGTGCTTCATTTGTTCATTCACTTTCTCTTCTTGCATTTCTTGGAGTTTCTGAATTATAAAAATAACAGCATTGGAAAGAACTCTACTAATCAAGTTGTTGCTTTGGTACAGTGTAATCATAAAATTAGATTTTGAATTTCAGAAACAATAATTATAAAAATCATCTTACATAGGGGAAAAACTTGAAGACTTAACTTTCAAGTCAAAATCTAATAGAGATGCATCCTGTATTCATCCCGACATCCCATCAACTACATAAACCAGTAATTATTGTATAGGCCCAGTTATTGAAACAGAATAAACCCTGTAATTAAAAAATCTTGAAAATAGTGAACAAAATTAGTGTAATATTCATAATTAAGCGAAGTGTCATATAGAAATGTTGTATGAATAGATGAAGTCATAATTAAAGCAGCAGATTTTAATAGTAAATGCTACGAAAAAACGAAAGATTCTGTAACAATTCCATCATTTAAAGAATAGAAAGATAATGTACAGATCTTTATTGCAACTCATCATTATAATCATTCCTTATGTGAAATCCCATAGTAACAACTGTAACGATTGTTCTTCAGTTTAAAGAATATGATTTTCAAACATCAGCCATAAAAATTAACAAGGATACGAATTCCCATGTTCGTATATCTTATCTTCCAAATTACATTTTACAATTTAGATACTTTGGCTAACAGAACATCAACATTAATACTGAAGTAGTTAAAAGAAGCACTGAAGTTCTTATGAGATGATACATATCTTCAACAACATATCTACATATCATGATACATATCTAATGTTGTCAAATGATGTATTAAATCTATTTAAATATTCATTATCTTCAGAAGTTGGATAATAGTACTTGCATACTAAAATAGTTAACAGAAGGTACTGAAGTTCAGAAGTTCTTATGAAATTATACATGTC
Source organism: Euceroptres primus (assembly GCA_037177015.1). NCBI lineage: Eukaryota > Metazoa > Arthropoda > Insecta > Hymenoptera > Figitidae > Euceroptres > Euceroptres primus. The sequence goes on along the minus strand of JBAGKK010000342.1, from coordinate 35,130 downwards.
TCCAACATCACCTCTAATGTTAACAAATGATGTCTGAAATCTATTGAAAAATTCATTATCTTCAGAAATTAGATAACAGAACATCCATACTAAGATAGTTAACAGAAAGTTAACAAAAAATGATACATTTCCCCAACATAATTTCTATCACTAAATGATTGCAATCTTCAGAAGTTGGACAACAGAACGTACAAACTAAAATAGCTAACAGAAGGTTAACAAAAGATCATCGTATATCTTTTACAATTTAGATAATTTCAATAAGAGAACATCAATATCTATACTATAATATAGATATTGTATAGAAGATACTGAAGTTTTTAGCAGATGATACATGTCCCCATCATCTCTAATATTACCAAATGATGTCTGAAATTTACTCAAATATTCATTATCTTTAGAAGTTTGACAACAGTACATCCATACTAAAATAGTTAACAGAAGGTACTGAAGTTTTTAGCAGATGATACATGTCCCCATCATCTCTAATATTACCAAATGATGTCTGAAATCTATTCAAATATTCATTATCTTCAGAAGTTGGACAACAGTACATCCTTACTAAAATAGTTAACAGAAGGTACTGAAGTTTCTTATGAGATGATACATGATACATACAACATTTCTAATGTTACCAAATGATGTTTGAAACCTATTCAAACATTTATTATCTTTAAAAGTTTTTTGAAGCAAGCACTGGAGGAAATCTCAGGAAAGCTATTCTCCATGTATTCCCCACATGAAACCCAACCAAAACAACATAAAAGAAACTATCCCTGGGGAAAGTAACTCACGGTGGTCAAGCGTCGAGGTGGCGACGAAAGCCTTGCTGCCGCATTCCACGCTGGTGTTGGCCGACGCGTTACCACCAAGGCCCTGCAGGTGGTAATGTCCGAAGGACGGACCCCTGGGCGCCATGATGGCCGCGATGCTGAAGTCCGTCGCTTTACCCCTCTCCCCCTTCATGGGCATTCCTCCTCGCGGGCACTCTTACAGACTCTCTCCCCCTGTCTTTAATTAATTTTTCCCTCCAATCCTTAAATCCTTATTTTTACCGTTCCTTCACTTCCGAGGATAACTCACAACCCTCACTCCCGACGGCAAGATTTCTGCACTCTGAAGTCTCCTTTTTAAAAAGCAGTTCGTTCTCTAAAGAGTCTAAAAGTCCCTTTTTCGCGAACTGACCCCACGACGGTTATGTTTTAAAAAGAAAAGGAGTGTTTTCTGATAGAAGTTTGTCACCTCGAACAACTCACGAGGTCCACAACGGAGCACAAGAGGCTGAAAGATCAGTTTGCCTTTAGGAATCGCTCAGGCGCACAACGCGTCTGCGCTGGCCGACTACCCGAACTCCACTGACCTCCTACTCCTCCTCCTCCCACGATCGGCCTCCCCACCACTCCAGAAGAGTCGTCGAGCGTTATCGCGATAACTGAAGTGCGCGCGCAGCTCCGGCCCTTACTTTCAATACACCCGGCGAGATTTGGGGAGGGGGCGAGGCCGAGAAGAGCGCGGACGTGAAAGAAAGCCCGTCTCCCATTGGCGGGGACTTGAGGGAGACGATAATTCCGTGCGACAGGGGGCTGGACTGGCGGTAGTCGAGCCACGACCATCATCCCCGCAACTCCCCTTCATTGGTCTCACAGCCAACCCACAACCACGTTGTCGAATGTATCGCGTACGTGCAGGGCAACATTGGTGGTGCCGAAAGAGATCGATCGACCGAGTCTGATGGCTGGCAACGTGCTCGCCCAACCATGCCAAGAGTCGTGGCGGTGAGTAGGCGCTAATAAAGGTATATTCGCGCGTCAAGGGGTATGCTGAAGCTTCAGGAGGCTGCAGACCTACTCCAATGGCTGATGGTTAGGTAAAGATGAGGATTAGGGACTTATGGTGGTTACCCTGGGGATGGAGTTCGAGTGGAATCGGAACTTGTCGATAAGGTTGAGACATGTAGCAACCTAACACAAAAGACAGGGTCAAGGAACTTCTAATGATGTTGGAATCCTTTTATCAACTTAGGATGTCCAATTTTTTATTTCCTTATTTATTTGATATGAAGCAAGTCCAACACTCTAAGGAACCAATGACAGAGTTACAATATTTGCCAGAAAATACATTACACAACATGAGCACGTCCAAAAATCATCCAATGATATCCTGTCCCAGGCAACATCTTATGTACTTTGCGGGTAGCTCTTTCTAACGGTGCAGGCGACTAAATGAATTTTACCTTACTGTGATATCCCCAGAAGTTAAGTTGCATTACATTACTGGAAAGTCATATTAAAGACAATGGAAGCTTAAAACCTCCACCTCGCCAGCATTAAATTTTACTTCAGGAAGAGGTCCTTGTAACGTCAAAATAAGCTATCAGTGATGTCACAGCGAAGTAATCTGGAAGAAGTTATAGAAGAAAAAAATTTTACATATTCTTTTCAGTGACTGTATAATCCTCACCTCAAATAAAAAATAATTGATACATGCTACCCGGTCCGAAAACGCGAAAGCCCAACCCGGCTCGTAAGTTCGATTAAAAAATTTCCGGTAATTTATGGGAACTTATCATAAATTGTCGATAATTTATAGAAATTTACCATAAATTTCCTGCAATTTATGGTAATTTATGGGAAGTTATGATGAATTTCCTAAAATTTCCCGTAATTTATAGAAGCTTACCATAAATTTTCAAAAAATTCCGGTAATCTATAGTGAATTACCTTAAATTTCCGGCAATTTATGGAAACTTATTATAAATTTACTTAAATTTCCGGCAATTTATGGTAACTTACTGTAAATTTCCGGTAATTTATAGGAACTTACAATAAATTTCCTACAATTTCTGCTAATTTGTGAGAAATTATAATAAATTTCCTAAAATTTCCCGTAATTTATAGCAAATTTCCATAAATTTTATAGTAATTTATAGTAACTTACTGTAAATTTCCTGCAATTTCTGGTAATTTATCGGAAATTACAATAAATTTCCTAAAATTTCTCGTAATTTATGGTAACTTACTGTAATTTTCCGGTAATTTGGAGGAACTTACCATAAATTTCCTGCAATTTCTGCTAATTTATGGGAAATTATAATAAATTTTCTTAAATTTCACGTAATTTATAGAAACTTTCCATAAATTTTCTGAAAATCGAGGGGCCGGATGCAATAAGGGGACGAGCGCTCGAAAACGCGAAAAAGTATTGTCCAAATGTCTTATGATATCCAAATTTTCAAATTCAAAAAAGTGAAATAGAAAAAATATGGGCTTGTAGAGAATGACAAGACTGGACTTTTTTCTATTTAAAGGTTTTTCCCCGATGTATATTTTTAATAATAAAACTGAAAAAGTGAATAAAAAATTTCCCCAAATTTAATTATTTTTTAAAACATAAATCGTCTTTACTCAGACAAATATTATAGAAACTATTTGAAATTTGGTATACACACGCATTATACTCTAACCATGCCTACAAAATGAAGAAAAAAGTTAAAACTGCCAATAGTTTAATAATAATTAATTGCAAATTGAGACCTGACGTTCAGCACGTTTTTTAAGTTTCGGCGAAGAAAAGTATCGAGTGAACTTCAAAGTTGAAACAACCTCCATTGAGACATTTGTTCCTCACTATTGAGGGAAGATTTATGGATATTTTTAGATCGATTTATAAGAAAGCACGCGACGCCGTCTACAATTGCATCGTTAGCAGATTCAAGCGCTTCTCAACGCAACACTAACGATGCAATCGTAGACGACGTCGCGTGCTTTCTTACAAAATGGATATTTTCGCCAATTTCTAATGAATCGATCTAAAAACTTCCAGAAATCTTCCCTCAATAGTGAGGAACAAATGTCTCACTGGAAGTTGTTTCAACTTTGAAGTTCACTCGATAC
>JBAGKK010000342.1:373-26881 GCA_037177015.1 Euceroptres primus | reverse complement strand
CAAGATTTTGAAAAAATGACACATAACAGATGTGCTCTATTATATTTTGTATCATTATCTTAAGTTTCAACTTGATATATTTGTTTCTTTAAAAATAGGATTGCCGAATTTTTTTTATACCCTGTCGGTAATTCGTGACATCATAACGTATCACACGCCCTTAAAGTAAATAAACGTGTCGTTGCGTGTTTACAATTTCACGAGTACCAACATAATATTTCTAGTTACTGATTTCCTCCTTTATTTTAGAACTTCTAGAAGCTTAATTGCTACTAACTTACGGACTTTTACACCAATGAATATTCATGAGCTGCACCAATCACGTTAATGGTGAAAATAACTGTAATATCCTCGTGTAAAATAGTGATTTCTTTTTAAAAAATTAAAAAAAAAAGAATTTTAATCTAAAGTTGAAGTAACGGGCGAAAAAGTGACCTTTCGTTACAAATTACTAAGATAAAGTAACGCGTTACCGTTACTGTTACGTTTTCAAGGTGCTTCTTCAATAGAAACCTAAGTTGGCACGTTGCGTCGAAACGTAAACGTTCTGACGTCATCGACGCGTTGTTACCAACTGTTGCATGGTTAAACGCGGTTGTGTCGACCCGCGTTTAACCATGAGACAGTTGGTAACAACGCATGGATGATATCAGAACGTTTACGTATCGACACAACGTGCAAGCTTAGGTTTCTATTGGAGAAGCACCTTTAAAATAGTAACGCGTTACCGCTACCGTTACCCAAAATAAGTAACGGTAACGGTAAAGGTAACGTCACTAAAAGTAACGCGTTACTCCCAAATACTGAAAGAATTCCAAAGAATCAAAATAAAAATTATAGTAGATTATGCGTCTTATCTTTTTAAAATCATTACTTCAAGGTACCAAGATGTTAGGTTACAAAGGTTAGGTTGCGCTCTATCAGAATAAAAAATGATGTACGCTTCAATTTCAGTGCAAAATTGTTTGAGATAAAATTCATGACAAAAAGTCAAATAGAGTTGCACAAATTGCTCACTGCGTGGCTCCACCTCTACTGATATTCAGCGGAATTTACAAATATAGATTTCCATATTATTTTCCATTTCCATTATTTCCAAAAAATAACTTTTGAATCTACTTCTGAATAATTATTAGAATAATATCTTCTATTAAGAACTGTCACTTACCTTCATTTAAAAACTTTGTCCCATACAAATCATAAAAATTCACTAAACACCATATTATTCACTACAACATTTGTGTAAAATGTGTAAATAAATTACTATGTAATTGTTTGTTATGATTGAACATGCTTGTTCCGACAGTTGAATTTGCGTATGTATTATGGAAAATATGACATTAATATCAGGTGCAAAAGTTTTTAACAGATAGAGGTTATATTCGACAATTAACTGAACAATCAGTAATGCAGAAATAATAACTGAAAAAAATTAGTCATTTTGCATTACTAATTCAATCAGTAGGTTCGAGCAGTGGCCACTTAACTATTTCATCAGTCAATCTCGGTTGTACTGATTGAATCAGTTAAATTTTAACTGATTCAGATTTACAGAGTAAATTTCTATTGTTACTTTAACTAGTCCAGCCTAATAATCCCTCCAGCCAATCAATGAAACTAGTTAAATTCTAGTAAACCATTCAGTTTTTTATCCGTGTATTTTTCAACCAATAATCAGAGGGTTGAAAGTCCTTTCAACGTCGGATACGGTAGGAAGAGAGAATGAAGGAAATAAAGGGTGTAAGTGTGGTCGAAATGAGTCTGGAATAAAGTAAAGATGGCGGAGGTCCTATGGAGAAAACGGAAGCTGGCTTTTACCTTTCTGGATCTGGGCAAAGTAGGTAGAAGATGCGCGAGGAGACTTGGGGTGGTGGTAATACAGCCACAGGCTGAAGGGGTAGGTAGCCAAGCCCCCTAACCCCTCAAACTCCGCTTTTCCCCTTTTCCCCTTTTCACCTCTTCTCCCAGTTTTATCCCACGCGAGCAGTGCTCGGTCGATAAAACAATTGCCGGGGGGATAATCGGCATTATTTACGCTGGATTCACTCGGAGATACAACCCTCGCTCTGCACCGCGTTGGCTGAATGTTCCGCGCTCGAGTTTACGTAGAGAGGAGGTCGGCAGGCATCGCATCGGGTCTGGAGGAGATCCACAGGCAGTTATAAGCCTAGGGTGATCTCCTGCAACGGGTCGACTGGCTTATGGCTTATCCTATCCACCCGACCCGCCACTAAAGTGGCCCCAATTAGATACGTCACGGGATTTCGACGTCAAGCGGAAACCGAATCCCTCCCGCGGGAGAAGGTCGTAAACCTTTCTTCCAAATGCCGATCTGTGTCCATCCGATCGTGTGGATATGTGGATAAGTGGATAGATTTCAGTTCTGGATTCTCCATGTAACTCGAGGGGTTAATTACTTGAATTTTTCATGTATATCAGATTGCAAGATTATCAAAGATTGCAAAGAAATTGCATCGAGCTAGCCTAGGATTACACGAGATTGCTTGGGATTGCACGAAATTGCATGGGATTTTAATATTGCAAAGGATTGCATAAAGTTGCATGGGATTGCATAAAAATTGCAATGGATTGCACAGAGATTACATGAGATTGTACGGGATTGCATATAGATTACATGTGATTGCAAGATTGCAAAGGATTACGCAAAATTGCACAGAGATTGCATGCAATTGCACGGGATTGCATACAGATTGCATAGGGTTGCACGAAATTTCACAGAGATTGAATGGGAGAACTCAGAGATAGCATGAAATTGCACGATATTACACAAGATTGCATACAGCTTGCATGGGATTACGTACAGATTGCAAAAGATTAGGTGGGATTGTATAGAATTGCCTGCAATTTCAAGGGATTGCGAGAGTATTATAGAGATTACAAGATTGTATGGGATTACACAGAGTTTGATTGGAGTTACACAGGATTGCATGAGATTGCATACAGATGCAAGTTTGCATGGGATTGAATAGGATTGTACAAGATTGCATGGGATTACTCTAAATTGCAAGGGATTGCATGAAATTATTGCATGGGATAGCATGAAATTGTACGAGATTACATGAGATTCCATACAGACTGTATGGGATTGCATAAAAATTGAATAGAAATTGCACGGGTTTGTATGAGATTGCATATAGATAGAAAGTTTGCATGTCATTTCAAATCTCATTAATGTCCATTGAGAAGTTAATTGGAGTCCAAAATGAAGCACCAAACTTTTCTAAAGTTTTTAAAAAAATGTATATAACTTCCTGAGAAATCGATGAATTGCATGGGATTGCATAAAATTGCACGGGATTACTTAAAGATTTTCACCGAAATTGCAAGATATTGCATAGAAATGAATAATATTGCACAAGATTGCATACAGGTTTCATTAATGCCATTTTAAGGTAATTAAGGTTCACTAAAGCACCAGATATCTTCTAAAGACTCAATGAAATCTTTTGAAGTTTCATGAAATCTTTTTCTTTGAAGACCCAATAAAGTCCATTAAAGTTCCATCGAATCTCTTCAAGTCTTATCGATATCCTTCAAGTTGTATTGATGTTACTTATTAAAGTGAATGGAAATTCAGTAAAGTACTATAGACAGTCTTTGAAGTCCCATCAGGTACTTTGATGTACCTTGAAATTTCACAAAATTTGGTCGATGTTCTTCAAGTCTCATTAAATGTCCTTTGAAGTTAATTGAAGACATTATGATGTCCACTATATTCTGAAATCTCAGTGAAGTCTTTTGAATTTTCATGAAATTTTTCAGAATCTCATTCAAACTCTTCACATTACTTTAAAGGCCTACCCTGAAATCTCTCAAAATTTTTTCGATATTTTTCAAATCCCATTAATGTCCATTGAGAAGTTAATTGAAGTCCAAAATGAAGCACCAAACTTTTCTAAAGTTTTTAAAAAAATGTATATAACTTCCTGAGAAATCGATGAATCCTCAAGAGTTTTCTGAAACTTAGCGCGATTCTACATTTAAGAAATTCTAATGAGATTCCAAAGAATGAATCTTAAAAATAAACTTTATTAACTTTAACCCAGAAATATTTCCGTTAAGTTCCACAAAAGCTCCAAAAAGAGTGTTGAAGTCCACTTTTCATTAAATTCCTTGATGATATTTTTAATTTTCATTAATGTATTAAATAAAGAAAAAATATGAAATCCAACAATAAGTTGAAGACGAGTACAAATTTAAAAAAATTTGTAATTATATAATTTAATTTGAATTCCCTAGAGGAATTAAAATATGGAATTGAGTATATTCCACACGTTCAATATTCAATATTGAATTGATAAATAATATAGAGTTTCACTTTTCAACTCCATTCGCCTTAAAAAATGGGAACAATAAGACAGTCAAGAAAAAGTCATGGGGGTACGGGGACTTGAACCCCCGACAGTGTATCTATCGGCCAAGGAAATTCCTTTAACCACACGACCACTCTGTCGCCCTAAACACGATTCTAACTGAAACAGTTTATTAAATTTATCTTTCATAATAATTTATTAAAAATTTTCTCGGAATTATTAGCATTATACAAAAAAAGGCAAATTAACATAATTAACAGACTGAAATTTTCCATTGCAGATTAAGAATGCTAGATAAATGAACACAAAATATATATTAAACTTACATTTTAAGTCAAAAGTATATTAAAAATGAAAGTTCCTCAATCAGTCTCATTTTAAAGAAACTGAATAATATGAATTAAAATTTGTTTTCTTCATTTCATAAAATAAAATAATAAACAAAATACCAGGAGGGATATGTTTGGCCCTTACTTTGCTTTTCAAAGATATACCAATTTAGTAAAGTACCTCAACCAAACAAACTAAGAAAGGAAGGAAAAATTCCCAAGGACAATTATGATAATCCACAGTGCCTAAAAATAAAAAAAAATGTTTTCATAAGACAAATAAAAAAACTTTATTTGGAAATAAGAACGTTGAAGTGACAAAAATATCTCTCTTAATTGAGAGAGTTTTATCTAGAAGAAAAGAAATCCAGAAGTAATTTGATTTCACCCCTAGGGTCGTACATATCTTGCAGAGATCTGGCGCAGTTCCTTAAAAAGAGTCCTTGACAAAGAGGTTTCGACTCAAGTGAGTCGGCGACCTCGCGAAGTGGCGTCCTCTTCGTAGGTCGAGTTTGTGTGTCGAGAACCCCATTACTTTAGAGATTATGGTAAAGTGACTAGCTGGCAGGGTTGGTGCAATTAGGGCGGGAAAGAGGGGTGAGTTTACATAGAGGGCGGCTCGGTTCTCCTCACCGCGAACACCGAACACCCGGGCCAGTTACCATGAGAATAGCCCGATCCCCAGATGTATTTGTATATATGTATAATGTTGTATATGTAGTGTACCAGAAGCGTCAGTCACTCAGTCAGTCAGCTCGTAGGAAGGGGTGCATGCTCAATGAGAGACCCGCCATTTCTCGTCCTTTCCGCGTTTCATCCCCTAAAGAGCATCCTTCAAATTTCAAATTATTTCCACAAAAAGTTATTACTAGGATGGGTCGACAAAAAATTTTTAAATTAAATTCTTAAAAAATCGATAAAAACTTGTTTACACTCAAAATACCGAGGGGTTAATTGCTCATACAATCTGGAGAACACTCTGTATGCAATCTTGAGGAATCTATAGTGCAATCTCACATAATCCTTTGCAATTTTTCATTCCTATGAAATCCCTTAAAATCGTACAATTCTGTGCAATCTTATGCAATTTTTACGCAATCTCGTATAATCCCAGGCTATCTCTATGCAATCTCGTGCAATTTCTATGCAATGCTTTGTAATCCCACGCAATCTTTTGCAATCTGTATGCAATATCGTGCAAACCTATTCAATCCGGTGTATTTTCTATGCAAACATTTGCTAGCTCGCAAACTCATGCAATCTCGTGCAATCTCATGCAGTGTGGAGGGAATCTCTATGCAATCCCATGATGCAATCATTTACAATCTTGCAGTCTGTATGTATTCCCAAGCAATCTCAAGGAGTCTCATGCAATTTAGTGCAATTCCTTGCAATCTGTATGCAATTTCGCGCAATCTTGTGCAATTTCTATGCAATCTCCGTGCACTTGTATGCAATCTCAAGCAATTTCGTGCAATTTTAATGTAATCCCAGGCAATCTTGCATCTGTTATGCAATCCCGTGCAATCTCTGTGCGACTCCCATGTAATCTTATGCAATACCATGACGTCTTGCAATCTATATGCAATCTCATACAATCCTGTGCCATCCCATACAATCTGTATGTAATCGCATGCAATCCCGTGCAATTTCATACAATCCTATGCAATCCTCTGCAACTGTATGTAATCCCATGCAATATATGTGCAATCCTACGCAATTCTTTGCAATATTTTAATCCCATGCAATCAGTATGGAATCCCGCCATGTAATACTATCTTTGCAATATTGCAATCTGTATGCAGTCTCAAGCAATCTTAAGGTATCTCATGCAATTTACTGCAATCCCTTGAAATCTGTATGCGATTTTGTGCAATCCTGTGCAATTAAGTGCAACCTGTATACAATTTCATGCAATACTAGACAATTTCTATGAAATCTCGTGCAATCTTATACACTTTCATGCAATCTCGATGCAGTCCCGTGCAATCGATATGCCATCTCATGCAATTCCGTGCAATATATATGCAATCCTTCGCAATTTTGAAATCCGTATACAATCTCATGCAATCCCGAGCAATTTCGAGCAATTCCGTGCAATCGCATGCAATTTCGTGCAATGTCATGCAATCTTTATGCAATCTTACAATCGGGTGTACACGATAAATCCCTAAAAAATTTGAAATTTAAATGTATTTATCAAAGTTATACATGATAATAAATTAACTTTTTTTGTAAAATTTTATAAAAGAAAGTAATAAAAATTAGAAAAGTAATTACAAAACTCAGGATCAATCATCTGAAAATGCTACTTTTTACGCATAATTTCTATTTGTAAATATCAACATAAGTCTTTATTTAAAATTGTAATCTTACAGTGTCAGAAGAATGCAAAACTATTTATTAAAGTAAAAATTTACGAAAAAATTCCCCAAACTATACTTTTTTCATAATTATAGTAAAAAGTACATTTTCTCTCACATTTTTATAGTTTTTAAACTGAAAAAGTATAGTAGTTCCTTCTAACGTATTTTTGCCTGTAAGAATTATACAAAAAAGATTAAAATCCATTTTGGACTCAAATATATAACTTTAATAAAAAAAGTCATGTTTCCAAACTTCAGGATCTTTCCACTTTCGATGTTAAAGTCTTTTGAATTTTTTCGGTAAATTTAAAGTTTAAGAAATTAAGATTTCTGAGGCTTAACAGAATTTTTAAATTTTGACCCACTCCAATAACAGAAATAGATCAATAAAGAGTTTAAAAAATATTAGTAATGTTTATCGAACTGATATTGGATCTAATACAGAGATTATTAAAGTGTAATTTAAAGATTATGATGGAACTAATTGTAGATTTTGTCTCTCCCTTTTGGAGAGAGACAGAAAATAGTAAGTTGTTCTCTTTTCACCCTCGCACCCAACCCCTAAGCTTCCAAAGCGGATTAAATCTGTTTGAACAAACTGTGGAGCGATTGAGAAATCCTTGGGTAAATAGAAACACGCATCCCTGATTTGCATAATATTTTATGGAGACTGGCCAGTGTCAGTTTGCGGATTCAAAAAGAGGGGAGGGTTGTATTGATACCATGTGTTACCAGAGTTAAAAGTCACTAAACTAGTTTAATATTGTTGGGGTGGAGAGTAATATTATTTTATGAAAGGAAAACTTAAAACTACATATATTTAAGTCTTCGAGATATGAAAAGTTATTAGGAATATATAGAAAGCTCAGAGAAGGTATAAGGAAAATTAATTGTGAAGTATTTTTTATGGTGCTTTTTTTTAGCGCGTTGATTTTTCATTATTATAAATTATCAAATATTATTTGCTTCCTAATAAAGGAAGCATTATAATTTAGTATCTTTTTTCAAGGTTAATAAACATTAAATTAATCATAGGAATGGACTCATTTTACACAAATTATATTATTAACTTTTTTTTCGTTTATTATAGTCAAATGTACTACAGTAGTAGTGGGGGTCAATCGATTCATTTTAATTCCATGAATATCGGTTCTATAAATTCATCAACGTAAAATTATGAATATTTTAGCAGGCATTTTAATAAAATTCCAATTTTCGATTTTCTGCGATATTAGAAATGAAAGGATTTTATCATTCTTTATACTTAAAAGCACTATTAGGAAGAAACTCTTTTCTTATAATGCATTTACACTAAATTAAGAAAGCAGGGAAAATTATAGTTCAAAAACTATAATGAAAACAAAAATTTATATTGATTATAAACGTGCCATAAAAAGAGTTGAAGTTTTAAAAAAATTCATCAACACATCGTACATTTTAGCTTAGATACATTTTAACTTCAGTACTTTTAAAATATTTTTTAAGATTGGAAATTTTCACCCCTACAAAGCTTCCCCAAGGAAGCAAAAAGGATATAAAAAATAAGAAAGCTGAAGAAAAGAATGGTAAATGAAGTAATAAAAATATATGAGCAAGAGAACACAAATAAAGGTCATGAAAGGATAAAAGGGAAAAAGATACAAGAAGAGAAAAAGAAACAAAAACATAACTAGAAAATGTAAGAAAAGGAACAGAAAAGACATGTAAGGAAAAAACAAATAAAAATAGAAATAAAAATTTAAACCTCATAACTCTTAACGAACAAAGGGTCCATATCCCAGTCCAGCCGAAAACACGCATAAAATTCAAATTAACAAGAAAAATCTAGGAAAGCCACAAAATTAGCATAAGGCATCAGTGATAAATTTTGCCATCAGTGACAATAACAGGGATGGTATCGAAGCTACGCATCATTTTGAACATCTAATCCGATTAGGGTTCTTTCGTTCAGGATGTTAGAGGGTGTAAAAGCTGGCACTGAAAAGGTGACAGCCGCCACCCGGTTTCAACTCATCCCTTCTTCTCTTTTATTTTTTTTTCACTCTCGCTATCTCGTCCTGGGCACGAACTCGCCCGCAGGTGTTTCAAAGAAGCAATATCTGCGTCCTATCGTAGATCTGGACGAGATCGCGGGAGAGTGCCTTGGGAGGAATAATGCATTCGAAACGAGCCCGGACAGGGCGCGGAGACCCTCCTTCCTTCCTAATAGGGTTCTCGTCGGATTCCGCTGGTCCTTAGGATCGATACACGCGTGTATCACTGCAAACTGGAAGCTGGAAACTAGAAACTTCTCTATTTCCGGGTTCCTGAATTATTAAAAAAATATGAAATTTCTTGTTTCATTTTTCTTCAAATAATAATTTTATCAAGTTTTTTGTATTTGAAAATGTTGTCCGGAGGTTCAGTGTCACTATTGTTGATAGAGGGAGGTAAAGAAAGAAGAAAAATTTACACTATTTACAGGACACTCAGAGAAATGTTTTAATTTGATTCAAAGACACTGTTTCTTTGGATAGACACAAATAATTGGAGAATATACAAGATTACAAGAGATTGCAAGATTGCCAAAGATTGCATGAGATTGACAAAGATTGTATGAGATTAACAAAGACTGCTAAAGATTGCATGACATTGACAAAGATTGCATGAGATTAACAAAGATTACATGAGATTGCATCAGATTGCACGAGGTTGCAAGAGATTGCAAGCGATTGCAAGATTTCCAAAGATTGCAAGACTGCCAAAGATTGCATAAGATTGCATGAGATTGCAAGATTGCTTGAGATTACAAAAGATTGTATGAGATTGCAAAAGATTGGATAAGATTACAAAAGATTGCATGAGATTGCACGAGATCGCATGAGTTTGCACAGAGTTTGCACGAGAAATTAATCCCTCGTATTTATTATTATTATTTTTTATTTATTTGTTTATTTAGTTTTTATTTATTCTATTTATTTATTAATCTGAAACAGGAACCTAATTCCTCAATTTAAAGAAAAATATGGAATTTTTTATTTCATTTTTCTTAATTTGAATAATAATTGGTCCAACTTTTTTGTAATTGGAAATGAAGGGTCGACAGGCAAAAGGGCGTAACTGCCAAATTTCGAAAATTCGTTTTATTGTCTTAAATTAATTGTTTTGACTTAACTCATGTCCCTGTAGAAGATTATGGTCCAGTTTCGATTTGGAAGTGGGTCAGGGGAAGAAAAGCAGTGCATAAGGGCGTAATTGCCATGAGCCACGTAGTCCATTTTGGGCCTTTATGGCCCAAAATGTAATTTCTGAGAGTTGTTACGTCACAAAAAAAGCATTAGATGTACGAAACAAGTATTTATACATAATTCATTACAAGTTGAAACAGTTGAAAGAAATCATGTTTTTTTCAATGTTATCCTCGAAATCGATATTTGATAATTTTTTTCTCTGAAGTTGTTGCTTCTCTCTGCCTGCCTTTTTTGCGATTCAATAGAGGTAAATAATAGCTTAAAACGCATTTTTAGTTTTTTTTTTAATTCAAAAATAAAAAAGTTATGCAGCTTTTTCTGTGTCAGGACCGGAGTTTTTGAGAATGCGTCGTTCTATGACAAGGGTTTCCTCGGAGATGGTTGTTTTTTTCCAGGTGTTCCTTTCACGATTCAATAGAGTTAAGTAATAGCTCGAGACGTGTTTTTAGTTTTACTTTTAAATTAATAAATAAAAAAGTTATGCAACTCTTACAGAGACAAAATCGGCGTTTTTTGGGATGCGCCGTTCCTTTGACACTGGTTTTCTCGGAGAAGGTTGCTTTTTTCAAAGCGCTCTTTTCACGATTCACTAGAACTAAGTAATAACTCTAAAGTAATTTCTTGTTTTCTTTTTTAAATTAAAAGCGTTAAGGTTAGACAAATTGTTGTGCCTTCTGTAGAATTCGCGTTTTGGCACTTACGTCATTTTACCCGACGACCCTTCAAATGTTGTCCGAAGGTTCAATATCACTATTCAAAGTTGAGAGAGAGAGAGAGAGAGAGAGAGAGAGAGAGAGAGAGAGAGAAAGAAATAAAGAAAGAAGAGAAATTTACAGGACTCTCAAAGAAAATTAGTTTTATTGAATTAAAATACATTATTTCTTTGAATGGACACAAATATTTAGTTGATTCAACTAAATTTTGATTGAATTAATTTTTTTTCACTTTTTTAAATTTTGCTTCCTCATAAAGGAAGCTTTGTAACGATGAAAATTTTCGAATCTCATTTTTAACATTTCTCTATCTAATTTGACCCCAGAAACCCGAAAATAAGGTTTCTAAAAAAGGTCCGCGTAGGTGTTTGTGTGTGTGTGTGTGTGTGTGTCAACAATGCCTTTTTAATGATAACTCGCAAACACTTGAGCCAAGGCCATGGAAGAAAGGAATAATTATAGTCCCAGATATTGCCCATAATTCTTAAGGGTATTTGATACATAATGACGTCATGTAATAAGAATGAGGGTTCTTACGCCTTTTTATAAAAATGGAAAATGATAAAATTCTTATTTCATAATATCTTATTTCACAAAATCAAATTTGTACCGTCGATGCTCTATTACATCCAAGTCCGCTGAATGTAAAACCAGATAAAGCTTGTATTATAGGGTCGCCATATTTGAAATAGCGATTAAAATATAATATTTACATTATATTTTAATCGATAAAAATGAATGATAAAAGACATAATAGAGCATCGATGTCTATTCAGGTAGAAATTTTATTTTGTGAAATAAGGTGAATTTTATCATTTTTAATTTTTATAAAAGGGTGTTAGAACCCTCGCTCTTATTGTATGAAGTCATTATGCATCAAATACCCTTAAGATTTTAAGCCGGAAGAAGAATCATTTCTTTTCGGTTTTACATTTTTCTTAAAAATCGTTTTAGATGTTATTTTTTCAATTTTGATTATAGTCAAGTAAATTTACTCTAGATTTGGAGGTTATACTGAAATACACCTTTTTCTACCAAAAAATATTGAGGTTGATTGATGAAATATCTTGATGTAACAAAAAGTAAATTTAAAAAATTCGAAATTTTCAATAATTTTTATCACTATTTTTTTAAGAATAAAAGATTTTTAGTAAATCATTTTTTTAAGTATGGGGTGGTATTTAGTTGATAAAAATCAAAACAATGTTTGTAATCATCTCCAAACAAAAAATTTCCTCATTTAAAATTTATTGAATTTTGAATGTTTGCGTTTATAAGTAAAAATTTTTATCAATTTTGGGAATATAGCAATATTATAAAAACCAAATTTATTCCTTTTGACGAGATGAATCGATTGACTTATAGAAAACCTTTAATAATATAATATAATATATATCAAATTGAAATTATTTTTACGTTTATATCAGAAAAAGTTTTTCAATTTTGGGAATATAGAAATATTATAACGAACAAAATTTATTCCTTTTGACGAGGCGAATCAATTGACCTATCATTAATTGTTAAAAAAATAGCCTTTATAAGGAAGCACAGTGTTCATGAAATGAACACAATTAAGATTCACCCCAACATATGGAAATACCCAAAACTACTTGGCAGCGGTTTAATTTCTTTAATATTTATTATTTATTATTTTTTATTGATATATTTTTTGTTTATTTTTTATTTATTCTACCTACAGTCTGTTCCACAAGAGCGGGTAAGGCAAAAGTCCTTTAATATTATTTGTAAGCATTCATTTCTTATAAAGAGTCTGATTTACTAGCTCAGAAAAGCAAAAAAAAAATGTTCAAAGGACGTCACGTTCTGTAAACAGTCTTACAAAAATGTGAAATACTTTAAACATAAAGTATGAAATGTAAGCTTTAAAAGCATTCCTAGCAATATTTAAAACCTGCAGTGGTTGCATAGTTATTCACTGAAGAAGAGAATAGTGGAATTTTCATACCTTACTGTGCTTTAAATTCAATATCTGGATGAAAAATAGTCAAAATAACATCAAAAATAGCTCATTCGAAGCAGAATTTTCCAGAAAAAATAATCATTATGACGAAAATTAATTTTCAGGTTCAGGAATAAAATTATTTAACAAATTGTCATTGAAAATTGAGGAGGCGAAGAAAGTGAAAATCGAGATTTTCACTGTTTTCTATTCTAGTCAATATCTTCAAAATCAGTGGTTCTATTTTAATTCAAAAGTGATCAATTTGAAGCTTGTTTTATGTAGATTAAGCCCACAAGTTTTCATCAACTTCCGACCATGTTGCTTTAAATGGCAGAAAATTGAAAATAATGTGCCTTATTTTATGTCTAAAATTGGCTTTAAAATGTCGATGTAACACGAATCGTATAAAAGAGATAATACGATGCTTTTTCCTTTGTGTAATAGAGTTAATACTCTTCTTTTAGATCATAACCATGATTTATACCTAGTGAGCAGTTTTTATAGACTTCTGCCGTACCCGCTTTTGTGGAACAGACTGTATTTATTATTATTTTATTTTTATTTTTTATTTATTGTTATTTTTCAAAAAGGAACACCTGGTTCGTCAATGTTAAGAAAAATATGGAATTTCTTATTTCATTTTCCTTAATTTGAATAATAATTATTCCAACTTTTTTTGAAATTGGAAATGTCATCCGAAGGTTCAGTAGACTATTACCAGTTGATAGAGAGAGGTGAATAAAGAAGAAAAATTTACAGGACACTCAGAGAAAAATTTTATTTGATTCAAACATTTCAAACACACTGTTTTTTTGGATAGACACAGATATTTGGTTGATTCAACCAAATTTTGGTTCAATTTATATTTATTTTTTATTTATTTTTTATTTATTATTATTGTTCATTTATTATTATTTCTTATTTTCTTGTTTTTATTTATTTTCTATTTATTATTATTTTATTTTATTTTTTTTAGTCTATGAACCTGGTTCCGCAATTTTAAGAAAAATATGCAATTTTTTATTTCATTTTTGTTAATTTGATAATAATTGTTAATAGAGATAGGTGAAGATAGACTGTAGAAATTAAGGAAAGTTCTATGTTTAGTAGATTTATAAATACAATTGTATAACAGTTGCTGTTTTTTAAAGAAAAAAGATTTTCAATTGAAGTAAAAATATTACTGAAGTGGATTCAAGGGGAATTTTAGGAATTAGAGCCTTGTAGCGCTATCTACCCAACAGTAGTCTAACTATAATGTAACTCAATTGGTAACCATGCTTGAAGCCCATCTCAAAGAAAATTTTAGTAGCTTTTTTTCTTTTCC
The DNA here is from genome assembly GCA_037177015.1 of Euceroptres primus. Classification (NCBI taxonomy): domain Eukaryota; kingdom Metazoa; phylum Arthropoda; class Insecta; order Hymenoptera; family Figitidae; genus Euceroptres; species Euceroptres primus. The sequence goes on along the minus strand of JBAGKK010000342.1, from coordinate 12,619 downwards.
TTCTTTTTAAGATTGTTTAGCAGAAAGCCTAAAATGACTCAAGAGGTTGAAAAATTAGAAAATTATTATTTTTCATAAAAATAAAAATTATTATTGTTATATAAAAAGGAAAGGATCTAACTTTAGTTGATTTAAAAGACTCCATATACAATTGTACATACTTAGCATCACTTAAAAAAAGATCATGGTTTACTTTGAACTATACCTTCAAGTGTACTTTGAAGATTATCTACTTAATTTACTTCAATAAGCTTCCAAGGAATTTGAGAATTATCTACACAAAATTAACTTCAATAATCTTCAAAGGACTTCGAGTATTATCTACTTATTATTGTTAATTTACTTCAACAATATTCGAAGGAATTTTAAGATTATCCACTTAATGGTATTTAATAATGTTCAAAAGAATTTGAAGATTATCTACTTAATTGACTTCCATAATATTCCAAGGAATTTGAAGATTATCTACTCAATTGTCTTCAATAATCTTCAAAGAAATTTGAAGAATATCTATTTACTTAACTTAACTAATCTTCAAAGGACTTTGAAGATTATCTACTTACTTGATTTAAAGAATCTTCAAAGGACTTTGATACAAATTCAAGACTTGCAGGAACTTCAATGGAACTTTAAAATTTCTTCTCTTAATCAAAAAACGTTGACACTTGAAGGGATTTTAGACTACTTTATTAATTCATGTGACAGCAAAAGACTTCATGAAATATACATATTAGGACTTCATGTGAATTCAAAGCCTTCAATTAACAAGAGGAGTATACTCATCTTGTTAATTGAATAAATTTGACTCAAAGGCTAGTAAAAGATAAAATGCTAGTAAAAGATTACTAGCATTTGAATGTTCTTCAATTTTCATAATTAATGGATTGTGAGTAGACTTATCAAAGAACTTAGAGTGACTTCAAAAGTCCTGAGATTTCAATGGATTTTCAAGGATGTTGAATTATTGTTTAATAAATTTTCAGAGATTTCAATAATGTAAGATGAAACTCCAAAGATACAAAGGTACCAATGACTGACTTGAAAATAAATGCAAACACATTTCTTTAAATCAAAATCCTTCGATATTAATCATTAACATTGATACGATCTTACAATCAATTATGATAATTCTGCAAATTTAAAAACGACTGCCCCATAAAAGATCACTTTTTCTTAATTTCTCCAACAATCTGCTTTCAAGAGAAGACTTCAGCTACTGTCGATAATTCCCAAAAAAATTAACGACCTTCGAGACTTCGAGGAAAGGAGACAGATGCAGGAAGAAGTACAAACTCTCCATCATAGACGAGAGGAAGCCACATAATTCGCTGCAGGTAAACTCGATTACTCGAAAAAAAGAAACGATGATGATGGGACTACACGCTGATACACGTGATGTATCATTATCTAGGAAATGAACATTGAAATATATGCTCCATCGAATGATAAGATGGACTGAAAGTCTGGATGGATATCGTCGAGTCGAGAGGGAGAGAGATAGAGATTGAAAAACTTGGAAGAGACAAGGAGAAGCAAGGAGAGACAGAAGAGCCTGTGGATCATAGTGAGATATGTCTGAGAACATAACTGTGACGTGTGATGGACAGGGCGTAGCGTCTCCTATCTACGGGGGTCTGAAATACTCTATTCTATAAGGCCCCTCACATCGGGCCCCTCGAGTTCTGGCGAACGCTCGTGGCACCCCGCTACGCGCTATGCATCAACACCAAGGATCCATCCCATTATACCTCATCAAAATAACAAACACGCCTACCTTGACTAAACCAACATTCTTTGTTGCCATCGAATCCTGGTATTTATCAAAATTAACCCGTCGTACAGAAATTTTTTTGAGACCGAAGACAAAATAAAGATTAAGGATGTACTCACCACACAGTCACCTCAAAATTAATCGAGGAGTTTTTCGGTTATACCAGATCGCAAGATTGCATGGGATTGCATATAGATTGCATGGAATTGCATGGATATAGCAAGGGATTAGACAAAATTGCATGAGATTGCATGGGATTGCAAGATTGTTTAAGATTACATAGAGATTGCATGACATGGCATGTAAATTGCATGGAATTGCATAAATTTTTCAACGGTTTGCACGAAATTGCATGAGATTGCACAAGATTGCAAGATTGCATGAGATTGCTTCGGATTGCTTAGAAATTGCAGGTGCTTGCACGGGATTACATGGGATTGTATAGAGATTGCACGGAATTGCATGGGATTGCAAGATTGCATAGAGATTGCTATTGCACAATTACAAAGATACTACACGAGATTGCATGGGATTGCATGAGGTTTGCTCACAGAGATTGCATGAAACTGCACGAGATTGCATGGGATTGCAATAGTTGACGGAGATTGCATGAAATTGAACGGGATTGATCGCAAATACACATGGATTGAATAGGATTACACATACAGCATAAAATTACACAAGATTACACGGGATTGCATACAGGTTGCAAAGTATTGCGTGGAATTGCACAGAGATTGCTTGGGATTGCACGAAATTGCATGGGATTGCATAGGGATTACTTGGGATTGCACGAAATTGCATAAGATTGCATAGAGATTGTAAGCTAGCATGGAATTGAATGAGACTGCGTAAGGTTGCATGGTTGTAAGTACTTGCAATGTACAACACTGCAAGATTGCAAGGAATTGAGTGGGATTGCAACGAAATTGCATAGGATTGCACAGAGATTGCATGAAATTAGATAAGATTACACGGTATAATGGGGGATTGCAAGATTACATAGAGATTGCATGGGATTTCATAGTGAGATTGCATAGAAATTGCATGAAATTGCACGAGATTGCAACAAAAGATAAGTGAGATTACTAAAATTAATTCTAGTAAAATTAACTAAAAACCTAGTAAAATCAACTAAAAGTTAGTTAAATCAACTAGAAGTTAGTTAAATCTACTAAATTTTATTTAAATCAAATAGATTTTTAGTTAATTTAACCAGAAAAACTAGTAATTCCTCTAGCCAACCATTGAGCTAGTTAATTTTACTAGTTTTTTTTTCAGTGTGCATGGGATTGCAAGATTGGACAGAGATTGCATAAAATTGAGTCGGAATGCATGCAGATTGCATGGGGATTACTCGAAATTTTACAATTCACATATATTGAATAAAATATTATACAGGCAGCTTGAAATTGCATCGAATTGCATACAGTTTGCAAAGTGTTGCATGGAATTGCACAATTCACAGATATTGAGTAAAATATTACACAGACAGCTTGAAATTACATGGGATTGCACACAGTTTGCAAAGTATTGCATGTAATTGCAAAAAGAATGCACGAAATTGCAGAGAGATTACATGGCATTACACATAGATTGCATAAAATTGTACGAGATTTCATGGGCTGTCAAGATTGTACAGAGATTGCATGAAATTTCACGGGATTGCATAGAGATTGCAGAAATTGCAAGATTGCATGTCATTGCGCAAGATTGCATGGGATTGCACGAAATTACAATATTGCGTGGGATTGCACGGAATTGCACACATATTGCATGAAATTGCATAAGGTTACACAAGATTGCATAAAAATTGCTTGGGATTGCATGAGATTGCACAAAATTGCACAAGTTTGCATACAGAGTGCACAGTGCACGAGTAATTAATCCCTCGAAATTGATAAAATTTTTATATTTATTTATAAAATTAAATAAAGTGGACACAAAGTTATATTTAACGATTTTTGAAAGAGAAACTTAAGGATACCTTAGAAAAAAAAAATTTTGGGTCATAATTGTTCGCCCTGATCATTTTGCACAGGTAGTTTCTCCTACTGTGCATAAATAAATTCCTTTATTTAAAATATCTTAAAATTGACAAAAAATGAGGAATTATGCCTTAATATTTATTTTTAAAAATATTTCTTTTGGATTAAAAATGGTTAACAAAATAAAAAAGAGATAATTCTTCACTGACACAAACGTTTTCTTATCTTGACTTTGAGCCGGTTTCTTTAGTTCACAAGAATTGCATAATTATCATTTTTCTTACCTTGTACATATTATCAACGTACGAACACAAGGTGACAATAACAAAGTGCCAGTAACAAGTGAAACATTAAAATTTTTAAACCAAGTTGATGCATTCGCACACTCTAAACTTGTTTTACTTGTAACTAAAACTGTCTTCATTCAAATTAAGCTATTACAATTTTGTTTTTCTTTTTAATATAAATTAATTTTCAATTCTCTAAATGGTAAACAGGTTTTTAATTATACTGACACTGCTTATTTGCAAATGTATTATTTTAGTGTCAAGTGCACCTCGAGACCCAGTAAAAAAAATTGTGAGTAGAACTAAATATTTAGTTGTTGATAATATTTCATTGGCTATGGGGTCTTTTTCTTAAGATCTACTTAACAATTAAAAAAAAAACAAAGTTTCAAATTAAATGAATATTAATGTAAATTTTTGGGTTCTAATTATCAATCAGAGGCACATGGTTAATGATGATGGATACCCATTTGAGGAATATGTTTTAAAAACTCAAGATGGTTACTTTCTTAAAATACATCGAATACCAGGTGGCCAAGGTGAAAAAAATAATCAAACCCCAAAAGATAAACCAATTGCTTTTCTTGTACATGCTCTCTCAGAAAGTTCAATTGATTGGGTTTCGGTTGGTCCAACCGAATCCTTAGGTGAGATATTTTTATTAATTAATTAAAAAATTAGACAAATTTTTATCTCAAAATGAATAATAAAATAATTTTGTGGCATGTAGAAATAAATCATTGGAAAATTTAAATCTAAAGAAATAATTTGGCGGCATTTAGAAATAAATCATTAAAAAATTTAAATCTAAAGGAATAATTTGTTTATTATATCAATATTTTTCTCCGTTTCACATAAAAAAAATAAAATCAAGTTTCTTAATTTGAAAGAGTATAAAAACTTAAGATATTTGATGAAATTTAATGAAAATTGATGAAAATTTGATGAACCATTTTTTATGAAAAGCCTATCTCCTGGCTGATAAAGGATTTGATGTATGGCTAGGAAATAATCGTGGAACAATCTTTGCCCAAGAACATGCAACTTATTTGTCAACAAGTTTCGGTTTCTGGAATTTTAGGTGATACTAAAATTCTAAAATCATTTAAATTATATATTACATTTTCAAAAATTTCTTTAAATGTCTAAAGGATAATATATTATATTATTTTTCAAACAGTTGGCACGAAAGTGGTATATACGATCTTCCAGAGACAATAGACTTTATTTTGAATCACACTGGAAAAAGTCAACTTTTCTTCGTCTGTTTTTCTCAATCATGTACTGAATTACTTGTCATGGGATCTCTAAAAACTGAATACAATAAAAAAATAAGTTTAGCTGTAAATTTAGCACCAATAGTTTTCACAGGAAATGTCAAGGGCACTTTATGGCCAATAGGAATAATTGCTGGTCATTTTTTATCAGTGTGTACATAATCCACAGTAATTAGATTAAAGTAATAATATTTGTTATTAAAACATTTAACAAATATTAATTTGTTATATATTTTTAGGCGATCCTTGAATCTGTAGGTCACTTCGACTTCACAGTTTCACCGTTATTGGTTATCATTTCCACCTTTATTTTCAATAACAAAATAGCGACATTTCTGAGTTTCATTATTATTTATTCATTAGTTGGTATTGACTTCAATGGAACAAACATGGTAAAAATATTTTCAATTGATTTCTCGCATTTTCTATTTCATTTTTGAACTTTTTTAAAGTAGAACAATTTTTGAATTTTCAGGAAACCGTAAGAAAACAAATTTTATATATTCCTGGAGGAGTGTCTACAAAACAATGGATTCATTACTCTTTTGGAGTTATAAATCCAGGTATAAAACGTAACGAAATTAAATCGAAAAGTTCAGTAAAAATAGGATTATAATTTTTATTTTTACTGTTTAGGTACTTTTCGTCAGTACGACTATGGAAAAGATGAAAATATCAGAAAATATAATTCTACAATTCCTCCAGACTATCCCTTGGAAAAAGTGACTATACCCATGGCAATTTTTCATGGACTTAGTGATTTCCTTGCTAATCCAAAAGTAAAAAAAAAATCAGTAACAATAACTTTATTGAATTTCTACTAAAATATTATTCCAAGGTTCTGGAATTAAAAGTCATTGATTTTTTTAGGATATTGAATTACTCATCAAAAAACTTCCAAATGTTGTTTCTAAACATGTGGAACCAAATTTCAATCACGTTGATTTTTCTTGGGCCCAAAATTTAAAAAAACTTGTCTATGCAAAAATTGTAGATCTTTTTATAAATTATGGTAAAAATAAAACTTGTAACAAATAAAAAAAACCCCAAGTACGTTTTTTAGAAACTTCATTTACCATTTTGCAATTTCCTAATAGTTGAAGTATTTCCTGTATTGATAATTTTTTCTAAGACCTAATTTCTAGGATTTTTCTCAGAAATTGAATTGCAGATTGAAAAATTGCAAAGATTCAATTTCTTTCACAAACAATACACAATATAAAAATACTTTCTGTAAAGTAAAATACCAAAGTAAAACAATACTTTGTCCTTTTCTAATATTTTCTGATCTCCTCAATAAAAGAGACTTTTTCCATAAATATCAATAATTATATTTATTCCTATCTATCATTAGCAAAAACTTTGGTCTTTCAACGACATAGAAAAATTCTCATTGTAACATTAGATAAACATTGTAAAATAACAAAAATACTTAGATTAAGTGAAAATTCCCTCTGGCACATAAAGATATCTGAGTTTGCATGAACACAATTGTTACATCATTGTAAAATGTAAAATATAAAAAAGGCACTCGTCTCTCCTAATAATAATTTCTTTAAAAAATCTATTTTAGACACTATAAAAATTCCTGTCTAATTAATTGCCGTTCATGTATTTGCTACGAGGTTTCACCATAAATTCTTTAAAACCATCGACGTCTTCTAATTCTTTAGAATAAAACTTTACGGCAATTGTGGCTTTTCCTGTTAATTCTGGTGTCATCTCGAAGGAACATTTTGCAACTTCTCCCACTTCCACATTTTCAGAAAGTTTCACTTTTAACTGCTTTGATAATCCTGGACCCTCGATGAGAAACTTGCCTTTTTTCAGAGGAATTGGTAAGGGATTGACGAATTCGGCTATTGCGTGAAGTTCTTCTCCCACTCTTGGTTCATTTTCCAACTAGAATTTTTAAATTAATAAATTTTATATTACATTGTATTCTAATTTTTTTTTAATTTGGCAACATTTTTTAAAACATCTACTTATTTTAGAAACAATAGATTTCTATTTCTCAGGCTTCACAGTCTCTCCCCTATTCTCCTATTTTTCTCCTTTGTAATCTTTTTTAAAAAGAAACTTCCCCTTTCTTCTCGGATTCCCCCTTTAATGCTACCTGAATTAATAAAACTCAATAGATAGAAAAAAACTCAATCGATTCAATATTTTTTAGATGTTTTCAGGCATATTTTATGATTTCAATGTTTTAAGTTTCTTTCAAAATGCAACAATATTAAGAAAATCAATTTTCTTGGTCCAAATATGAAATTGTCCAAAATATGGATAATTTCAAATCTGGAAGTATTCAATATTTTCTACATAATTTCAATGAAAAATCTGGAAGTGTTCAATATTTGATACTTAATTTTAAAAAAAAACGACGACAATTTTTAAAGTGAAAATTTTCTAATTTATGTAAAGTTAATAAATTTCAAACTTTGATCGCTGAAGACTAAGTAATTTTGAATTTTAAATGCTTAAAATTGCACAATATAAAATTAGAAAGAAGCCTTCTACATTGTATAATATTTAAAATGCTAGAGTTTCAGAATATTTAAAGTTTTAAGTTTAAAATTTAATTACACTTGTCGATGAATAGAGGACCGGTGAATGGAGGACCACCTTCATGGTCGTTCGCACTTCACTGATTCTGTCCCCCGCCCCTGAGCGTCCCGCGACGGCCCCATCGCTCGGGCAGTCAGGGCCGCCAGACGTTGTTTACATCACGACTTTCTGCGCATTTACTTTTGTACGTTCAGAGACTATATACGCGGTCCTGAAGACTACTCGCTCGAATAGCATTGCATAGACCATAGAGGATTGTCTACCCCCGAGCCCGGTCCTCTATTCATCGACGAGTGTATTCAATATAATTGAACAATTTAAATTTTAATGTTATCAAAAAGAAGCATTGAAATTTTTCAATATAAAGAAATTCAAATTAGATGACTTAAAAATGAAAAGTTCAGCGATATTACAATTCTCTTTGGATCACTTTTAATTTAAAAATGTTTAATTTTAAATCAGGAATTTTTAAAGTGTAATTGTACTATTTTGAATGATTTAAATTTGAAACTAAACAATTTCTTGAATACATTTCAATCTAAATTGACTAAACTTTGAACGTTTTAAATTAAAATTTTTTAAATTTTAAACTATTAAAAAAATTGGACCCCTTCATCTTTTTTTCACCAATAATTAATTTAACAACAAATGCAATAAAAATTATGCCCCTTTCATCCTTTTTTTATATCAGCAACAAAAATTGGACTCATTTCAACGAGCTTTTTGTATAAACAACAAAAATTGGGCCCCCTTCAACTGGCTTCTTTTATATCAAATCAACAACATATATTGGGCCCACTACAACTGGGTTTTTATACTAACAAAAAAAAGTTGGCTCCCTTTATTATCAGGTTTTTTAATATCAACAACAAAAATTTGGCCCCCTTCAACTGATTTTTTATGAAAAACAAATTATTGGGCCCTCTTCAACTCAATTTTTATATCAACAATGAAAAATTATTGTATAATATTTCAAATACAAGGGTTCTAATTCTATTTGAGCGCTTTCAACTCAAAACTGTTTAATTTTGAATACTATTAATTTGACATTATTGAATTTTGAACATTTTGAATTTAAAATTGTTTATTTTAAGCACTTATATTTGAAATTATGTTTGAACGATTTAAATTTGAAGCCAAACAATTTTCGGAATATATTTCAATCTAAATTTATTAAACTGATCGCTTTTAATTAAACATTTTTAATTTTCAAACTCTTCAAAATATAATTCTGCAATTTTTGACAGATCCACCGTGATTTGATCTTTGAGATTGTTTAGAATTTGAAATTGTATAATTGTAAACTTTTTAATTTTTAATTGTTCAATTTCTAAAGTGACAATTATTCTAAGCCTTAAATTTAAAATATAAAAATGGAACAATATTTGTACTTGCAATTAAAATGAAAAAATTACAAATAAACGGAGGTAAATACGAAAGAAAAATCGAAACAAAATCCTTTAAAAAAGTGTAAAAATTGACTTTATTTTAAAAAAGTGACCGAAAGTAAATTTAAAAAAGAGATCAATAGTGAAATTTAAAAAAACAAAAATGGCCAATAGGTATAAGAAAAAAAGACTCGCTGCGGCAGCCTTGAAATGTTGTAATATTGTAATTGAAAACTGTATATTTTTTAATTAATCATTAAATAATTAAAAATAAGTGACTTATATAAAATGTTAAAATTCAAAAATTCGACGAAATTGTACCTAAATTTTAAAATTTATTCTTAAAAATTATACGTTTTCTGAATTAGGCATTCAAAACAGAATAATGAAAAATGTTCCAAATTGAATATTTTAATATCAAAGCTGTCAAAATTGAACAATTGAATTTGAACTTATTCAAAATCGTATAAGCATTTTGCGCTGTGAAACCTAATTTCCGAATAGGTCTCCACTTTGGAAAAATATATCAAATAGATTTTTACATATTTCTGCATATGTTTGCGATTTTAAAAAATATTGCCAAATAAATGTTCCTAATTTGGCGAAATATTGATAAATTTTTTTGCAATTGGAAAAATTAATTTCATATACAATATTTGAAAATTTCTGTTTCCACCTCACCTGAATTATAATATCAGGCTTCCTGACTCTGAAATCATCCTGAGCAATATATTCATAATCGGTGTCATGAACTGTAGCAAGACAAACAATATTGAAAGCAGATTGGTTCAATAATCTCGGTGAATATTCCTCCCAGGAAACATGCAATTGGACTTGCTCAATACTTTTTGGCTTGACTAATATTTCCGTATCCAATCTCTTCACATCACTTCCAATCTTGCCTGTATGAGTCACAGTTTCCACTCGTAAAATCACAGAAGTTCGATATTCTTCAACATTACTGGAATTCAGAATCTTCAAATCGACACTAGAATAGAAATAATTAATTTTAAATTCTGAAGTAAAATCATCAATTTAATTTGTTTTAAAGATGGAAATGAATCACTTACCTGAATGGCTCTCCAATTACGATATCATCTCGTAATTGAAAATCAAATTTAATATCGTTAAAATTATCATTCAGGTAATAACGACTGAATATGGATTCGCTCTGACGCAACGCCTTTAGCATGGTTGACCTCTCTTCTTCAGTCGCTGAAGCAGATTGAGAAGCAAAATTTAGGCTTGTTTTCAAACTTTTTAATTAAAAATTAATAACAATTAAGAAAATATTCGATATTAAATATTGAATATTTATTGGATTCAATGCTTAAGGATGTACTCTCCGTACAGTCAACTTCAAAATTAGTCAAATCTTTATTTTGATTTATAAAAATCAAGGCGAATAAACCCAAAATTATTTTAAACAAATTTTGAAAAAGGAAGCTAAGATTTCTGTAAAAAAATAGCTTGGGTCATAATTGTTTATTTAAAAATAGTTAGTCGGATATTTGTTTTTTTCCTTCGTCTTAGACAAACGTCATAATTTTCATTCAATTTCACTTCTCAACAGCTCATTTTGTTCCTTAAAAATTTTACTAAAATTCTACTAAATTTCTGCTAAAATTTTTTTATATAAAAATTATTCAGTTAATGATCTTAAAAATTAAACAATATGTCAAATGACAAATTTTAATAAAAATTTACCAAATAAAATTGTAAGGGATCTTTTATAAGGAACAAAATGAGCCGTTGAGAATTGAAATTGAATAAAATTTACGACTTTTTTCTAAGTCGAAGGAAGAAAATCACATATTCAAATAACTAATTTTAAATAAAAAATTATTACTCAAACTCTTTTCTTATATAAAGCGCTTTAGATTTTCTTCTAAAATTCGTTGGAATGAACAAAAACTCTTTTTTGTTGATTTTGTAATTCAAGATAAAGATTGATTAATTTTGAATTTGACTGTACGTGGAGAACACCCTTAAGACTCACTTTCTGGATATTTATAATTGTGGGTTATATCTTCTCGCTCCCAACTTCCAACTGCTTTCGTACTAATGAATTGTCCAATTCTGAAAATAAAACTTCAGTTTTAGAGATTGATTTCAAATTACTAGAGAATTATTTTTATATTACATATTTTGGATAACAATTAAGGGGCCGTGCATAAATTACGTAAACTCTTTTCTATGTTGTCTTACATGACGAGATACGTGGACGAAAACATTTCTCACCTAAGATTTTGTCAAGCTACGAATAACAAAAATTCAAAAGTAAAACAGACTTTTTATATGGAAACAGCTGTTTGCCAGCGCGATCTAGTGTTGAATAAATTTTTTAGAGAAGCAGTTTTTTTCTATTGTAGGCTGGTTAAAGTTTTAAGATTTTACTGTAAGGAATTAAAATGAAAAGAAAGTATTAAAAATTTTTTTAAAAAGTGATATTAGTGATATTACCACTAAAATGACAACTATAAATTGCAATTTAAAATATTTACTGTAGTACCTAGTACATTAAATATAATCCTTTTTTATATTACTTTATTGATAATTTAATAGTATTACTTGTATTTAATATCAACAAAGCTTTTTCGGATAAACCGGGGTCCACTCAAACGTAAACAAGTCAGGGCTAAATGAACTATTTCTGTTTGATTTTTGTCATGAGTGAAAAATATTTTTTAAATATAAGTTCAATTTAACGTTTACTTTGACTTAAGTTTTATTTAGTTATTATTTATAAATTATTATATACAACGCATAATCAAAACACTGAAAATGAACTAAAGTGAACTGACGGAATTATACGCTTAGACTACTGCGCACTTTGTTGCTACGATACTTGCGCAACTCCGCTGAGCTCCGAGCTTAGCTTTCTCGGCCCCTTGGACCCATCACCTTCGGCGAGAATTCCTGAAACTGGTATACTGGTGGTAAATAAACCGGGACTCGAGTATATATATA
>JBAGKK010000340.1:70641-109071 GCA_037177015.1 Euceroptres primus | reverse complement strand
CGGATTATTTTATATTTCAAATTGAATTCTTAGCCTTTTGCCGCGCTCACCAGAGATCCTCACTATCGCTTTTATTTATAAACGCGTCGGATCATCACACAACAATATTGCTTGTTGTTGGCTTGGTTGGCTTAACAACGTAAGGTAAACAAACATGGCTGCACATGTCAAAATTAGCAAAAATTCATTTTTATTCGTAAAATAACTAACAATAGGTTGCCTTTCTGAAGTATTTATCAAGGTAAGAAAATGATAAGTTTATTATTTTTTTGTTTTTTGCTGTATACAATTCAAGATATGATTTGTACTTGCCTTTCGAAATTGTGACTCGGTTAATAATTAATTTTAGCTTATTTTGTCATAATTAAGTTAATTAAAAATTTGAGGCCACTATTTTTAAAGTACATTTGCTAATTGTCAAATTTTGAGTAGGTAGTATTAATTTTATAAAAATTATTTTCTCAAATTTTCAAGTACAGTTAAAAATTATTTTAATCCTGGTTTCATATCAAAAGGACTATTTAGACCTTATTTTAAAACAAGTTTTCATATTTTTTATAGCAAAAGGTCTTGCACCGCTTAAGTTATTTATAAATAATATTCATTATTTTCTTTTGATCCTTTTTAGGAACATAACCTAAAAATTGATTCGAATTTTCAATTTTTTTATAATTATTGAACATTCCTGCATTTTATGCTGTTAAAATTTTGCAACAAGTAATTATTTATACAGATTCTAATCAATGAACTACTAAATAAGTAAAGAATAAAAATAAATAATTATTAACTAATTCAAAATTAATACACTCTATTTTTTTAATTTAGATCAATTTTAAATAATAAATCAATAAAAACTGTAAATTTACACTCTTCACCACTGTTTGAAAAATATACCTCAGTAGTACAAAATTTAGGTATGTGAATTATCCTTTGGTTTTTATTAAATATGAGCTAATTATAATTAAATTTGCTTATAGTAAACAATATATAATTATAAACAAATTTTTTCACCAAGAAATAATTAATTTCAAAGTTAAATAAATTTTTAATTAACTATTAATTGAATAAAAATAAATTTGTCTTGGTTTCAACAGTTATTGTAACTAGTTTTCTTTATCTTTGAATATTATATTTCTCATTTGTAATATAAAATTTTTATAAATATATAAAAATATGTACAACTTTTTTTAACTTAAATTTCACATCAATTCATGCTTTAACAACAAAATCAATATGACTTTATCCAAGCGTTCTTTGAATCGCACTTGTAGCATTCAATTTCTCCATTAATAATTTATACTCAAGTGTAAACGCTTCAGATCTGCTTCAGACACGTTTCTTTTCATAAAGCAATCAGGTCTGCACTACAAAATCATCAACTTTTTCCGAGAAAATTATTTTTTTTAATAAAATGAATTCTGCAATAATTTATTTGGAGTATTATTGAATTTGATTATTTAATTATAGAACTCGTGGATTGAAAATAATTTATATAATGGATAAATAACTCATTTTAACATTTTCTGGTTCATTTTTTCAAAAAATTGTTTTCTCCATTTGTCCCGCGCGAAGTAAAATCAAGAATAACCTAGATTTCAAAAAACTTTATTATAAAAACAGTCCCACAAATAATGGCAATCCATAGGTTACATTCCAAACACCTCGTTGATCAAACATCCTTAATACAACTTAATTATCTCAAAAACTAATACAGACGTAATGCGAACCATAACTGAGAAAATGCTGTTTATAAGTACAGAATCAAATTATCGAAGTGTCACCACTTTATTCACTCAATAGTAACATTTAGTAATACATAATTCAAACGATAAACGTCTTCTGTTTAATTTTTTACATCAGGAAATGCATTACTTTAAGATACACTCGATTGCTGGTTATTTCTAATTTTATTATTCATTTATCATAGGCAACTATTTTCTGTAGAGTTTGATAAGATTCGAAACTTTTAACATTATGTTTGTAATTTACATGCGTAACACAAGACCACGCTTCGTATAGATCATACATCAATTAACGCGATATCTTCTATTCAAACATTTCTTTCTTTTACTAGAGACAGTTCAACTTCAGCATTGTATTATATTTAAATTCTGCAATTATTTACTTAATTAGTCATCGCAAAATATGGTAGAATTTGCGACAAACTTTTATTTTTATATATTCAGGGTGAGTGAAAAAGTCGACACTTCCAATCCAAAATATTTCTGAATCCCCAATACAAATTTTGGATTTGCTTGAACGAAAATTGTAAATGATTTGATACATCTATTTTTTTATTTTCGAACGAAAAAAAGAAAGAACATTGTTTTTATGAATAATTGATGAAAAATCTGGATAGTGAAAAGACGATTTTTACACAAGTCCACCCTGAATATAATAGGAATATTCTATACAACAATGATTGATACGATATCGATACCGCTCCTAAATACGAATATTGCAGCTGGAAACGAACCTTGAAATTACGATGTAACTTACAATCCACGGGAAATATTACAGACGCGTTCCGAATCCTAAAATGTGGAAAGTCGAATGCTGTTGCGTTTCGTCGCATTCATCCATTCAAATAACATATTTACACATTATCCTCTCAACGCAAAATACGAACGGATTAAGGCTCCAGCAGGCTATAGGCTACATTTTACAATGTACAATGCATCATGTACTCCCATTAGTTTTTTTTTCATTTTTCCTCCGCGTTACATGTCTGGTTGTGTAATGCTGTGGTAAGCGATAGCACCAAAAGGCTTCCCAACATTTTCTACTTGGCACGAACCATTCATACGACGACTATCAAAGAATGAGTGGTAGATCGTCATCGAGATGCTGAATTAAAAATTATTTTATTTTCCACTTGAATCAAACCTCGCAACATATTTAGCTATAATAGTCATTATAAAACAATAGAGTTTAACAAAAGTGTATATATTTATTTATATTTTGTGTTATATAAAGTCTGATAAAAATATGGGCCCTGTCCACTGATGTGTCTTTAGAATTAGTCTTCGAAACTCGCAGACACTTTGTGCTACGAGTAATACAAGTAGGATGACAAGTAATCGCACCTCCTTACAGTATTATCAAAATTCGAAGTACATTTCCTGCGATTTTCTGTCAATCGCGATAAATGCACTCTTTTCGGCAAATACAAAAACATCTCATTGTGCTAGTTGCGTGTTGTAAGGATTTCATTATTGTGCAAACTCGTTCAAAAAGATCTGTGCGAATATCAAGAGGTTTATGGTGTCCCGAAACGAAACTCTTTGAACAAGATGATAGAATTTTATTCTGATATTTGCACAGCCCGTGTACAATCGGCCCTTGGTGGAAAACAATCGTTAAATTCACAGTAGGATTATTTTCATTTTTTAATCTTTCGTTACTTCAAACGCCATTACGTTTGCTCCCATGTACATCACACCTCCAGACGTCACCAGTGTAGCAAAATGCGCTTTTTAATTAATTCTCTTAATATAATATATAAAAAATCTAGTTCTATTGACTCTTAAGCTCTTTGCCAATACTGTACGACACAATTTTATTCCAGTCGATTTTAGTCCGCATGACAGGTAGTTGTCTTCGCAGGGCCTTGAACGTCGTGTCCGACATCGTCTGGTAGTTCTCGGAAATGGCTGTCTGATAATCGTTCTCGGACTCTTCAACGAGTCGAATCAACTCCTTGGCTGTCTGCTTTTCGGAGGAGATGGGTAAACTTTCCTTTACATCCTTGCTACTGACCAACTGTACATTCCCGTCCTCGTAATAGTGGACTTGCACCTTCAGACTGCCTCTTAATTCCGCAGTCCCGGAACTTGTACTAAAGCTTACTGTCCACACCGAACGCCAGCGACCGTTCCAGAAATTCTTCGGCTGGAATTGGTGATCTTCTATGCAAGCAGTTAGTGTCATGTTTCCTGAAAAGAAATCTTGTTAGCTTTTTCGAAAAATTGAATCGAATTCGGAATATTCCTTTAATTTAGTCAAGGAAGTTTTTAAAAAATTATAAAAAGTAATACAAACCTCCTTGGCTCTTTCCAAAGACTGAGCTGGCTCCATGTCTATAATGATTTTGGGTGTATGTCGTTATTTCATCTTGAAGCGCGGATCTCCATGGTTCGGCAGTGGAATCTGGTTCATATGACTCGTAGTCCTGAGCTTCTTTTCTGAGGTGGTCATATTTGAAACTCTGTTTACTACGGGCATCGTAAAACCTCGAACCTCCTAAGTCATTATGCTCAGTTATAAGCGCCGGATATTCACTTCCCTCTATCTAAATTAACAAAAAGACAATTATGATTAGGTCTGTAATTCATTAAGCTACTTTAAATAAGGAAAAGTTTCCATTGATTTAAAACTTCAACTTTATTAAGATAATATGATGAAACTCTTATTATCTCCAATTTGTATGACAAATGATCTATTTCTAAATTGATAATCCAGGGTAAAAATTGGAGTAATTACAAAATATCCATTATTTTTACGAAACTCCTATAAACTCTTTAATTTTGTTAACATATAAACTTTACTTGTTCTTGGAAATAGATAAACAATCTTTCGTTATTATATTATAATTATACTAAATTATTACACGGAAGAAAAAAATTGCTTTTTTTTTTAAAATGAGTTTTTATTATTACTTATTATTAATTTCTTTTTCTGAAGCAAAAAAATTTTCATACATAAACCAAAATAGATGACAAAAATTTAAAAAATCTTCAGACACTTGGAATTTTTTTTTATCGTTCAGAACAATTTTACCGAACTTTAACCAAACCTTACAAAACGTATTAGAGACTTATAAACAATAAAATATCCTATGAAAACTTCTTTGAAAACCAAGAATAAATATCACCCTATATTTGAAGTCCAAAATAGGTCATACTCCGATTAAGATTAGCCTCTGGATAAAACGAAGAAAGCGTTCATGACCCGCATAAAATCAAACCAAAATAAACTCCCAGGCATTTACTTATTTTAAGAATAAACGGAAATGAATCTCAAGCTTGAGAAAAATACTCGAGATCGTTCATTGCTCCGATTTCGAAAAAAGCCAAATGTCATTAACCGCAATTTCACGCAAGTTTAAATCGCGAAAAACTAACGGAATTTTGACCGGATGAGATTTTATATTGTCGAGAGCAAGAGCCTGTGCCAATGATAGAGAAAAGTCAGAATAAATAGTGATACTTTCATAAAAATTGGAGAAGATTGGCAGAGTTGAGAAAATGTACCTTAACAGGCGTGAGTTGGTCCTTGTTGTATTGGGAAAATGCACTAGATGCACCCTCCTTCAACAGATTGTCGTTGTTTAGTAGAGCCCTCACATCGTTAAAAACTTCGTTGAATTCGCCCGGGGGCGAGTGCAAAATAAAATCCGAAACTATTCGTACTTTTTCTTGATCGGGAATCACCACATCTCCATCCGTCGCCATCTTACCTTTCCACTGCACGATGTGTCAAACCATGGCCCGTTGATCGCAGGTTGCCCCACCTTCTTCCTCCTCTCGATAAGAGCGGGTGAATCATCTTACAAAACAATCATACAAATATACAATTCGGGTAAAAACATTTATTATTGTCATTTTTTAAACGATTAGCATCAGTTTTTTACCCGAAATCCAGAGGTGAATATTTTTAGGAAAACACTTATTTTGTTGATATTTTGCGAAAAATTAAGTATTTAGATTATTTTCAGGGTAAATCTGTTCCTAAATTTTGATATTTTTATATTTTAATAGTGGAAAAATGTGTTCATAGTTTTTTACATGGAAAATAAAGGTTTTCTTAAATTGTAGGTTATGTTTTTAGAGAAAGGTAGAAAGCAAAATGTTGCAAAGAAAAGATCAAACAAGTGTTTCGTTAATAAGTATTTTAACAAAATAACAATTTGAGTTATTTTCAAGGCAAATTCACTTTTATGTAAATTTTTTTGTTTAGTTTCGGCATTTTTTAAAATTTCGTTCCGTTACAGTTTTGGCGCGAGTATTTTAAAATATACTAGGTAAAAAATCGTATGCAGCATAAAAAGATGTTCAAGAATAAATTATACTAAATTTGCAATTGCTAGAAAAAAACTAACCACTTTTCAATTTTCTTTTTTTAAAGCTTATAACTTTAAATTTAAAATGTCTTCGTAATGTTGAATCAAATTAATTTTTTCAGAAAGTCCAAATTTCATAGCATCCAAAACCAAATGATGATTCCAATTATCTTATGTGACCTGGCTGTTGGATTTAATTTTACAATAAAATAAAAAAATTATTTTTATAATGTAAAAATAAATAAAAATATTTAAATAAACTTAAAAAAGTTAATAAATTGAAATAATTTGTCAAGCCCATTTTTTATAGACCTTGGAAAACTTCACACTCTCTGAATCAGTTGTAATTTATTCGACAAAGGCTCAGAACCAGGTGTGATTTTCATCGAGATAAGAACAATTAAAAATTTATTTTGAGTAATTTTACTTTTCAAATAAGAAACTTAATTTTCATCAAAACATTTTAAATTTTGAAAAAGAAATATTTCATTTGACCAGGAATTTACAAAAATATTTAGTAAAATTTTAAAAAGTCTCGTTGATCGAAAGCGGTAAAGTTGATTCGTGTTCGAATCCAGTAAAATTTCCTTATAAGGCAATCGTATGGTGCTATCTGTAATCTCTCGATTTCAATGCAACACTTAGAAGTCTGATTCAATCAGCTGAAAACAACCCTCACCTGCAGACTCCCATAAATAAATTAAATTAACATTTATTTTATTTAAGTTAACAAATTCAAATATTTAAAATAACTTTCAAAAATATTATATGTCAATAATTTGAAGTAATTAAAAAACAGAAGATACGTTTTTTATTAAAGTTTTTTATTTCCCCTAAAGAATAAAAATTATAAATTAAAATATCTAAAAACAATAATCTAAATCAGTGTATATGTCGAAGGCTGAAATTATTTTCAACTGTCTTTTGTCTGTTGATTTTGCAGCAACTCGGCTTTTGCCTTGGTAGCTCAATTTTATCTCGATTCTTTGGCTTGTTGCCAGAGCAAGATATCTAAGCTAAAATTTAATTCTCATTTTTCTGTTAAAACTAAGTTTACTAAAACTTAAACGATTCTTGGTTAATATCTAAAAATCAATAACAAGAATAATATAAAACTTTATAACAAAATAATAAAAATATTTTTAAAAAATAATAAGTGGAAGAGGTGGCTCGAATATGAAATACCAACACTTTTTCTATGGATTGCCGGGACTCTATCAACCAAAATGTAAAGAACAATAGGTCATTTCAAAGGAATTGAATAAACTTTCAAACGACCCTTTCGACGGTTTTTTCTGAAAATTTAGATTTTGTGAAAAATGAGATTTTTGAAAATCCAAAAAAGATGGCTCTAACATGAAATATCTAGAGAAATCGTAAAAAACAAGAATTATTATGAAGCAATCCACATAAAAATTTTTACTAAGGCAATTCAGGACATGAACAATTATAAAAAAAATTATTTGCAATAATCGCACACCCTCAGGTCCGATAATGCACCAGCATAGCCTGGGTGGATCCAATTGTTACACAAACAAAACCAAACATTTAATATTAACAAACCAAATATTTAATATTAAAGTTGTTATTTTATATTAGGTTATAATTTAGGTTATTGTAAGTTTTCTTAAATGTTGGTTATTTTCTGAGTCAAAAATGTATTCCATAATTGAGCTACCCTTGGTATTTCATATTCGAGCCACTATTCCTACAAAAAGTTTACACATATAGAATATAATCTCTAAATAGAAGAGTCTCTATATATCCCATATAATATTGTTCCCTTAACCTTACTCTACTATTGCATACAGACTTTATTTACCAATGTTAATTTACTACTTAATAAATAGACAATTAACACTTTACTGGAATAAACTCGAGGGTATCAATTTTACATTTTCTGCTCTCACGTTTTGTTAGACGCACATAAAGGAACTAAACTGACACTATTCCCCCCAAGAGCTAAATGTTCTAACTATTGCCAACACATTGAACTTTATACTTTATACCTCTATGTTTCAAAAATTTCATATTTAATAAAAATTAGAAATAATTAGCTCATGTCGTTTTTTATACGATATTCAAATTAAAAGTGCTTTCTAAACTTAAAAAAAACTGAATATAGTTTTATATATTGTACTATTGAACTATGTTTATTCATTTCTATTTATTATAAAAAAATGGCAGAATTAATCATTTTTTTAGGAGCTGCAAGCGGATCTTCAAAAAATGGCAGATTATCCCAATCGAGATATCCTTCCAGTGAAGGAAGGATCCTGTTCAGACACCTGTCGCAGTAGTATTATAGGTATGTAAATTCACTAATACGATAACAGTTTCAAATACTTACTTAAATGCTTTTATATAAGGAGAGAAGTGAGTCAATGGAAACACCAGAAGAAGTAAAGTTGACTATTTCCAGGCAAAATATGATATATTAAAGTTTACTAGATGAATTTGCTCTTTTTTGTGCCAGCTTTCTCAATAATTACAAATTTCGCATTTTCTTAATTGGGGATATTTGATACAAGTTTCCTTGTTACGCAAAAACGTTCTCCGGCCAGCAGGATCAATTAAAAATACCAGTAAATCCGGGAAAAAGCAACGACGATTGCAAAAATGCCAAATTTCCATTTTTTGGAAAAAGTTGTCAATGAAATAATATCAGGCCTTTTCTAATAATTAAAAATTTCCTCTTTTCTTTGCAGGGGATGTTTGCATAGAATCTCCTTGTTACAAAAAAACGTTTCCCGGCCAACAGGATCAATTAAAAATACCAGTAAATCTGTAAAAAAAGCAACAACGATTGCAAAAATGTCAAATTCCACTTTTTGGAAAAAGTTGCCAATGATATAAAATCAGGGCTTTTTCTCAATAATTGAAAATTTCCACTTTTCTTTGCTCCGGATGTTTGAGTCTCCTTCTTTTAAAAAAAACTTTTTCCGAGCCACAAGATCAATTAGAAATATTAGTAAACTTAGAAAAAAGCAACAACGGTTGCAAAAATGCCAAATTTTCCCTTTTTGAAAAAAGTGTCCAATGAAATAAAATCGGAGATTTCTCAATAATTAAAAATTTTCCCTTTTTCTTTGCGGGGGATGTTTGCTCAGAGTCTCCTTGTTACAAAAAAACGTTTACCGGACCGCAGGATGAATTAAAAATATTAATAGCCATAGAAAAAAGCAACAACAGTTGCAAAAATGTCAAATTTCCACTTTTTGAAGAAAGTGGCCAATGAAATAAAATCAGGGCTTTCTCAATTATTAAAATTTTCCCTTTAATATTGACAATCACAAACTGAGTTTAGAACCAACATACCGAAACTTTAACTGATTTATGTTATCTATATTCGTTTACATATACCTTGTACGTGAATATTCTTGCAACCTTTTAAGTACTTAAATAGTCGAAATACCTTTTAAATTCTACTTAAGGGGACATTCATTTTCCCTCTAAGAAAAACTCTTCTTAGCAATGGATTTTTACATGAACCTTATAAACTCTGGTTTTTCGCCCCATTGGTAGGACGCCGGGAGTTTAAAAATATTTTTATCCAAAAAAAAAAATGAGTTTTCTAGAGGTCTGCGTCATCGCGGGACGCCGACGCTGATTTTTCTTATCTGATGAGACGCCGCCAATATCCATTCAGCGCACCAGCGTGACGCCGCTCATAATTTTCGGTGGTGTCTATTAGGTCTATTTATTAATAAATATTTATTATTAAATATTTATTTTATAAATAAATTTTGTTTTCTATTTTCTTCCTATCTGTAAACAATAAAATAAATTACAAAAAAGAGTAACTCACGACGATATTGACGTCGCCACGCCGCCGCCGAAAATGAGAACGGCGTCACGACGGCACGCCGCCGATCAAATTCAACCTGAACGCCGCCACTGACCAAATTCACATCGGCGCAGACCTCTAATTTTTTCTAAATAGAACTATAAATTTGATTTCAGGTTGAAAATCTTCCGAATTACGAGTCTGGATCCAAATTAAAAATTCATTTTCTGGAAAATTATAAACTAATAAATCAATTTGCATGTCTTCTTAATTCTTAATAAAATATCTAATTTTAAATTTTAATTAAATAAAAATCAAGGAATGATAAGCAAAGCATAAACTTAAAAAAAACCATGAAAGATCCTAGGGAACGTCACTTCGTGTGCAAACTCGATCGCTACCAACTCGAGGACAAATATTTACGACTGCTGGAGGAGATTCAATGCTTGAAAAAATTGTCCAATAGTCAGGAGGACAAAATTAAGAGGCTAGTTACTAAATTGATGAGGGTTTCTGCAAATCCCAGAGCGTGTATCAACCTTCACGATATTTGCAATGACAAGGAAAGAATTTCCCAACTTGAATGCGAAAACAGCAAGGTTTAATATGCCTATTTTCAAATTATTTTATAATCATTATTTTCCCTATATATTTTAATGATTCAAATTTATATAAAGATTTACTCAATCTTTTGAAAACATTTTCTAATACTTGATAAGATTTTTCAAGAGACTTAATTTAATACCCTTTAAAATTAATTTTCTATTGTTTATGATAATTAATCATTAATTTTCTTATCCAGCTGAAGAATAAAGTAAACGTTTTAAGAAATCAGTTACTAAGTCATGTGACTCAAGGAAGATTATCTTCGAGGCGTCGCAAAGTCACAGGAATACCTTCAGGTGCTACGTACGTAAAAATTATTATTTCTTTGTATCTTAATTAAAAATTGTATTTTAATAAAATTATTTGTTTTGAATCTATTATATATTTTTATTTCTAGGACTTGTCGAAGTGAAAATATGGGGCCGAAAACTCCTTCGTGCCACTGTCTAATGCAAAATGGACCCGATGATTGTGAATTGCAAAAGTATTTGCTCAAAATTCAGGTACTTTTCTTAAATTACATTATTATTACATATATGTATTTAAATTTTAATTATTGAGTTAAGGTTCATGTTTTAATTCATCGAGAAATGTTTACAATAAATACAATCAATCCTTTCGAATTTTTTAAGGAACTTGAGGCAGAAAAAAGGGAAATGGCTTCCAGAATTTCGGAGCTGGAAAGCGAACTCGCGAATATGATGACAGGAAATCAAAGAGAGAAGATTGCCGAAAATATTGAACACATTCGAGCCCGGCGTCAGATAAAAGAATGCACTGAAAAACTTGATGTTTTTGAAAAGGAGAATGATTCTTTGAAGGAGCAAGTCGCTTGTTTAAAAAAACTTCTCGCAGAAGCAACAATGTGCGTTTTAATAATATCAATCTAAAATAATTTTAAATAGTATAAAAAGTGTTTATAGTCTAAAATAATCGTGCCTTTTAAAACAATAGGAACAATAAAGAGATCACATCTTTTTTAATGGTTGAGAGGAAGAAGATGGCTGAAATGGACGAGCAGATGATAAAGGCTAAAGATTCCAAACTTTCTCTGAGAGAAAAGGACGAACAAATTCGAGATTTGATGAATGAGATGAAAATTCTTCAACAGCACAACAGCGAATTAATAGCCCTGAGTTCCAAGTACGCTCAAATCGAAGTCGAGAATGTGGAGTTGAAGAAGAAGATTTCAGAGAAAATAAGTGATCATCAAATTCTGAAAAATGCCTTGAACAACGAACAAGCCAACATAAATGCTCTTCAATCTGCAAATTCACAATTGCTCGCAAAGTTGCACGAACTTCAAATGAATATAGATACACTGACAATTCAGTTGATGGTAAGCTTTCTAAAAAAACACAGTTTTTATTTCCACATCTTATTTTAATCTCTATTTCAAGATTTTTATTTTTATTTAATGACTTTTCAGGCATTTCAAGGAAAGCCAGAAAAGCAGGAAAGGATACCAAAAGATTTCTTCAAAGATCAGAAACAAAAATATCTGGAAAGAAGGATCAGTTCATCGTCAACTGGTTCTTCAATGTCTGAACATTCCTGCGCCGATTTGGCAAACACTTGTGAAAAAATCTGCGATGTGGTGAAACAGAAACCAGAAAAAAATCTAGGGGTAGAAAAAGAGTCGCAAACTGAAGGAAGTTATTTGAAGGAGACTTCAAGGCTCCCAGGAAAAAAAGAAATCGTGGAAGAACCAAAGATCGATTGTGCAAGAAAGGAAGTTCCTGAGCGGAGAAAATCGCAGGATATGAATGGTCATGTGAAGACAGTTCAAAATGGAAGTCCACTGTCTCGAGAAAGGATGCTGAAGTTATTGGAACAGGCTCAAATCAACACTCCCTTCGAAACGCAAAGTGCTAGGTTGAGGCAAATCAAAACTGGTTCAGAGTCTGTTCAGAAACAGAGGCAAGTCATGAGTCTTGAAGCGTTACTCTTTGGCGATTCCAGTTGCTTCTGACAAAAGCTATCGGAAAATATAGTAATCTTTTCCTTTCAAGTATTTATAATCGTTGATAGAGACTTTCAAAAATGGATTTTGAGCGTGAAAAGATTTTATAAGTGAGTTTAGAGATTGTTGATGTGTACTAAGAAAGTGAGAAGTGTTTTTTAAATCAGGGAAAAGGTATTTGCAATTTTGAAAAATAGTTTAGAAGAAAGACGGCAATTGACCAAGTGGAGAAAGAGGATCAATAAGGAATATTTCATAGAGTCCGGAAAATTTGCGTCTTATACAATTTTTTTTTAATATCTTTTTTTTTGTGAATGAATATTAGCAAATTTTCCGACCTTAGTTATAAGCTTTAATCTGAGCACTTCCAGACGGGAGGTTTACTTTTTATCGATGTTCGTTAGTACAATGAAAGGTACAAAGATAATTAAGCACCTCTACTTCTAAGAAAGATGTATCGTATCTAAGGTTTATCGTGATAGATAAAAGTATCTTAAGGAAAAGCTGGCATATTCTTCGATTGATATTATCGAAACGACATTGCCGCATTTTTAATTTAAATCTCAGATTGTTAATTCAGTCAGGTGTGACTAAACTACTTTCTTGAGTGAAAGTATTGATAGTCGAAAAGAGTGGGACAATCTGTGTGTGAGTGTAGAGTGAATCGTTTTGTAAATATTACTGAGCAATTTTTGTACTGTTCAAGCAATAATAAGCGAAATGTCGATGAACAATCTCGTTTATTTATAGATCTTAAAATTTGAAATCGTGTATAGTATTTTTCAACTCTTTAGTTTCTTAGAATCTTTAGTTTTTTAGATTCTTTTGTGGATTAAAATCATCAGAATAATTATTTTAGAAACTTGGAAAAGCAGTCACAAATCATAAAATGCACTCTCATTTAATACTTCAATTACAAAATCCATTTACAGATTAGAAGAAAGAAGAATGAAACTTATGGAAAAAAACATAAACAAGCAAATCGTCATTTGTCCAAACACTCTTCCCACCAAAGATCCGAATCAAATTCTTTCCCTGTTTTCCGAAATTCTTCGTGAATATAACGTTTTGAAAACTCAAAACGAAAATTGCCTTTCTTCTTTAAAAGACAGTCAAATTTGTGTGGATGTGAACAACAATGAAACCGAGGAAGTAAAAGAAGAACATTACTGCAATTTGGAAGATGACAATAATAATACTTGCGACAACAATCATGAACGATTTAAAGCAAATTTAAAAAATTCCAAATCCGTGGATTTTGGGGAAAAAATGAAATGTGAAGTAGAAAAAGATGTAGAGCCTGAACGTTCTTGTATCTGCGATGGAAGATGTCCTAATTCTTTTTATAGGCAGATTAACGGAAGATACGTTTGTTGCTGTACTGAAGATTCTGTGGATAACGTGGATCGAGTTCAAAATATTGAAAATTTGAATTGTGAGCCTTGTTCGAAACCTGCGAGGCCACTTGAAAACGTTGTTGTGGATATCAACGCTTCGATTAGAAAAACTTTCGATACGATGTACTTGAGTCGGTGAGATTTTACTTACTTTTCAAAGAATCTTTTTTCTTTTCATGATTGAAGAAGAAATTTCTTTCTTTTTTCTTTTCAACTATTTTATTTTCTATCTGTTTATTTAGCTTTTTTTAATTTCATTCTCCATTTAAATTTTTTATAGAAAAAGGATTTCTTCTGAAAATGAAAACTCTTCAACTACTGAAAAGAGAATTCACCATGAGAGAAAAAGGGGAAGTTGGTGTGAGGAATTTCCCTGTGAAGAACCTGCCTTTAGAGAAGTTGTTCAAAAATACGTAAGATTTGAGAGTGACTTTTTTTATGCCAAAAATTGGACTTATTTTTTTTCATTTTGTAACTTGAAAAGCTTTGGAGTTGACAAAGTTTTTAAGTATTACTTTTGAAATTTTAACTTGATTTAAAATTATCTAAAGTTTTTTAATTCGAGATTCAGTTTATTGACAAACAATATCTCATAATAAATTAAAACAATAATTGGTCGAAATGAAGCATTTTCTATAGGCAGAAGGTCATTCCGATAGATCGAATGTTGGAAAATCATCGAACGAGGACTTAATCTTCGTCAGGAACAACCACCAAAAACCCGCTGGAGAGCCAGTTACTGAATCAGTGAAAAAAAAAGAAGTTTATGAATGCGACGAAAATTGTACTTCAAAATTAGAGCACCATTCTATGCTAGTCACCAAGGATCAGGGACTCATGGAAGTTCACATAGTTAGCCTTCAACTCTCCAAAACTGTAAGTTACCAAATTAATCCATATCTAAAAGATAGATTTAGAAATCCTGATTGGGGAAAATAATGAAAATTGAAAAAGAAAATGTACAATCTCATCTCTAAATTTTTAGGCAGCTAGATTCCTTTTTCAAGACAGTGTTTTCTGGAACGCATCCTTCTTCATCAGTTGGAATATCCGAGGTCAAAAAACATCATTCACTCCAGTTTTGAAATACCCAAAATTAAACTTTGATTCATCATCGATCTTCGTCGTATCAGAGCTTTTCAACTTCCTGGATTATATTTTTGAGGAGTACATTACTTTCCAAGTCCACGTTTTTTATCCCAATGAAACTACTCACACAATTGCTCAGACCAAACTTTGCGTCAAGGAAGTTCTTGATTATCCTCATAACAAAATGCAGTACATTTCTCCAGTGAATAGTACAATTCCCTGTAGCTCAGAGGCGAATTTTGGACAACTGTCTCTATGGGTTCGACTGAGCTGCGATCTTGACAAAATTAAAACTTTCAAAACACAGCGAGGAATAGTTTCCGAAGATATTTTTCAGAAGCCGGCTACAAGAATAAAAAAACGATCCAAGGATGAACGGGACAGCCTCTATTCTTCAAATGGTTCAACTGGACTTGCTAAGAAGAAAAAGGAGCAAGAATCAAGGGAAGAGGATTTATTGCCAGTTTTCCATAAGGAAGATAAATTGTTGGAAAAAGAAGACTCAGGAGAACTTAAGATCATTTCAGACAAAATTGGTAAAACTTAGAATTTTAAAGTCTTAAATGAATTACTCTATTATACCAACTAAAATATAAATTATTACGACAGCAGATTTCGAAAGAAAGGAACTATATATGGAAGACATTGCAAATGTTGAAAGCATTGACAATATTAAACCCGTTGATATTGCGAAGAAACCTCAAAGAGAACGGAAAATAACAGGAGACTCGTGCTTTAAATTGTCACCAAAAAACTCAAAAAATATTGGATCAAGGTCACCAAGCGAAATTACTGAAAATGAATCAACCTCCGACGAAAAATTTCATTTGAAGATGCCTGTGGATATTCGCGAATTAGATACGTGAGTCGATTAGAAAAATTACAAAATAATATTGCGACATGTCTAATTTGAAATTATTAAAATCATAGATTTAGTTTTTCTAGAAAACCCAAAGAACGTAAGGGCAAAATCAGACGGGACAGTTCTGATCAGGTCGAGACAGAAGACATAGTCGAATTTAATAAAATGCTTTCAAACGTAAGCAAGCTTTTTAAAAGATTCTTAATTATAACTCAAATTCTTAATCATAATCGATTATAATTATTTTCTTATTCAGAGTTATGAGGCACAGGTCGATTCGGATAGCACACTGCACGATGTTAAAGAAGTTCTCATGGATGACAGTTGGGATAAATATAAGACAAAAGATCTTCAAACAATGTGTACTGTATTTCTTCATGCATTATTTTCATAATTATTTATATTTTTATAAATTGAGAACGAACATTTACAGTTGAACAAAAGGCAGTCGATAAAACTGAAGAAGACGATTTTGTTGACGTTGGTTCTTATCCTTTGGTCGAAAAAGTATGATTTAATTCTTTATTAAAGTGAAAACAGAGTTGAATTTCAAATTTTAAATAATTTCCAACTTGGAGAATTCGGGCGATTTTACCAAGTGAAAATTTGTATTGTAGGATAAGGAACCAGATCGCATAGTTATCAAGTTAAACAGCATACAACTCTACGAAGGCACTTATATATTTCTAGATCCAAACATTATTCAACTCTACATCGAGTATTCGTTTTTGGGTTATGCTGGCGAAGAAATGGAAACCAGTTCTGAACCTATGCCAGAACTTCTCATGTCAGGGAAGGTTCATGAAATATCATATAACTTTAAAAAAGGTAAAACTGGGTTTCTATAATTTTCTATCTCTTCTATTTGACAATCACTAAACAATTTCAATTCTAATTTTTCTCAATTAAAACTATATTTTCGAATCTGTTTGAAAAATATTGTCAGAATTTATTTTTAAAAATTAAAACAAGTGTTTGATTTGCACAAAAACTTTGCTTTCCAGAGTTTCAAATAGATGAAGAAACACATTCAAAACAAAGAAAAATATTGCAGGATATGTTGAACGGGATTATCGATCCAAATATCAAATTTATCATCGTCAGTGAACCTTTGCTCGAAGAAAAAGACAAGGAATGCGTAGAAATTGGGTAATAATCTTTACAAGACGTTTAATATTTTTAACTATTTATGATAATTGATGATAATCAAATGTTTATGATAATTGAATTTCATTTCAGATTCGCTCTGTTAAATCTGAAGAACTACGTCACCGGTGTTTACCCGCAGGATATGGCTTTGACGATAGTAGACAATGAGGAAAATAAGATGAGCCTAGGAATCTTGAGGGTAAATCCTCTCTACAATTTTCCCATACGTGAGTACCATTTAGGGAACTTAAAACTTTTGGAATTAATTTCAGATCACTGTGGGTGGTCTTGAAGCAATGAAGAGTTGTTTATAGTCAAATGCATCTTTGAAGTGGAAAGGCCTTTTATTATCTTTCCCACAGCCATATTTTTATTTTCGAGTTCAGTATGTGATTGTTTTCGCGAAGTTTCGATGTCTAGTAGTCTTTCTAAAATAAAATAAAAATTCAAATGAAGAAAGAATTTATAGAAAGTGATTTTTTAGAAATAAGTATATTTAGTAAATTCTTGGATAAATTCTATATTGCAGATATCACAGTTTAATTCGCGGATTAAATTAATCTTGAAAGCTTAACTTTAGTCTAAATTACATTTTACTTTTAGATTAAAACATATTTGATTTCTAGACTAAAATATATTTTACTTTTAGACTTTAGCTGGTGTACTTTCAGATTTAGTGGAAATACTCGTAGAACTTGAGATTGTTGAAAATCCAGTTGTACTGGATTTATTCTGCCTTTTTCTCTTGGTAGTGTGATGTCTCATTCGTCGAAAAATGTCGTTGTAGATTCCAGTTGCCATTTGAAAATCTCGACAATCGTGAGGTTCGCGAGATAAAGTCCAAATTCCTTCTATCGTGTCGATTCCTTGACATACTCTGCAGGAACCTTTTAGAAAAAAGAAGGAAATTTAGAGATTTTTTCATTTGAATTGCAAAAACTCACCTACGAAAACTGCAAGTGATTTCGTTTTGTTGTTTACACCGGTTAGGGAAAATGGCCCTCCGTGTCTGAAAGGCACTTGTCCTGATAAATTCCAAGACGTGTTTAAAATTCCTTGGTTATTTAGTGATGACTCCAGTTTTTCGGTAGTTACCATTATATTATGCTTTACAACTTTCATATTTAATTTTACTCCTGCCTGGGATGTTTCCCAAATACCTGCGAGTCTACAAGGTCGTCCTAAATAATAATTTTAAAAAATAATTTTAAAAAATTTTTAATTTTAGATTTTTAAAGTTTGTTTTACACAAACAGAATTTCAAAACTCACCTTCCCTGTGCGATTTCTTGAACTGTCCAGCTTTCAGGTCTTCAAGCTCATCAACAATTTTAGTAAGAATCTGATCCGCAATTACTTGGGTATCGCTAGTTGAAAGTTTAGAATTTAATTGCTTTTGTTCTTCTCGTTCAACAACATGTCCTTGATTGATAAGAGGAATCAAGGAATTCATCGGTTTGAGATTTTGTTTCACCTCTGATTTCAAAAGAGGAGTAGAAGAAGTAACATTATCAGTCAGATTTGTAGAATGATCATCAGTTGAGCATAATTTTTTTGTAGAAGAATAAGTTGGTTTAGAAATAGAGCCAGTTGTAGAAGCACTAATTTTTAAAGGAGAAAGACTCGTTGATTCCGAAATTGTAGGAATCGCTTCTATACCAGGATAAAGTTGCTGTGGTTCTTTTACTGACGCTAGAGATTGATTAATTTTGTAATTACTTCCTCTGTAATTCGAATTTATATCTTTATTTGGTATTATTTGGTTTGGCGGTTTGTTGATAGAAGAGAAATTTTGATTTGGATACTTAAATTGATTATTATACTGATTTGGGTAAAAGATCTGAGGATTTGAAGTCAATCCAATTGGTTGTTGGGCAAGATTTCTATAATTTTCAACATCTGATAGGAGAAAAGGATTTTGCTGATAGACTGGATTTCGATTATAAATCTGATTTTGCTCATTGACTTGATTTTGCATCTGAACCTGATTTTTTTGATAGGCCTTATTTTGATTATGATCAGAATCACTGAAAAAAATATTAGACTCATTACCATCAAGAGCACCTTCTTCATCTTCCGAGGAATCATCATTAAATTCATCATCTCCATTTAAAGAACCATAACTTTTCTGAAGTGGATTTGCTTCTAATTCCTGAAATTTATCCTCTTTTTGATTTATTTTTACTTTGTTTATTGAAGGATCTAAACGACTTTTATTTTTTATATTGTAAAACTTATCATTAGTAATTTGTCGTCCAGATCTGATCTTCGAATCATCATCCTTTGTCTGAATTTTTCCAACTGGTGCATCATTTACATCATCGTCGTTGTAATATTCAGAATATTCCATCCCTGGATCACTAGGATTTTTCTTGTTAGGATCTTTCGTAGTTGTTTTCATCACTCTTTCTAGCATGCTTTCCCTAACTATTGGTTTTCTAGCTTTTATAATTTTGGAGTCATCTGATGAGTGAATCACTTGCAAAGTTGGATTTCCTGTTTCTCGTTTGCTGATTATTTCCTCTTGATGAATTTTGGTGGGTGCTTTCTAAGCAAATGTAATTTATTAGAATCGATTGAGACTTTTTATTGTCTTATTACTTAATTATTTATTATTGGATTATTTATTATTTTATTTTTAAAATTAAAGTCTACCTTATGTGTATCATGTCTAGAGAAGTCAGAATCAGAACACCATCCCAATCCAAAACCACACCTATGTCTCTTCCTTTTTTTTCTTTTAGGACCCTTAAAAGACGGTTTATAATATCCTTTTCTAGCATTGATGAATCGAATTGCACTTGCTTTTCTATTTAGTTTTTCCTTAATACCACGGGAATTCCTTTGATCTGTTTTACCAATCCCCAATCGTTTGAATTCTTCCTGCATTTTTGGGGACTTTAATGCTTCATTTGCTAATTTTGCAGCTAGTACTTGAGTCAAAGATAATTTATAATCTCTGTACTTGTTTTTTAATAAGGTTACATTCTGGAGAGATTTGAGTTTAAGTAGGTTCATTTCTTGAATTTCTGGTGAAGTTTCTTGAAATTTGGTTTTGACTTTTGCTTCGTTACTGGTCAATAGTGAGATGATTAAGCAGGATCTGAAGTTTACATTATTATTTATATTTACGAAATTTATTATTATAAATTTGGTGCATTTTGGTAAATTAGCTGGGAAATTTATTTTCTCATTTTTATTTCCTGAGAAAGTTTTTCACAAAAGTTGTTTAAAAAATTTGTTACCTGACAAATCTTAGCTGCATTCCTCTAAGAGGTGAATTAGCCAAATTATTGATTGCGAGGCCATGAGTTCTTCAAAATTGAAGAAGCTTCAGAACTTTGGATCCTCGAAACTTTCCCTAGATCACTCTTAATTATTTTCTAAATCACTTGTTCTTTCACTATTGATATTGAAGATTTAGGTTCATTGAAACTCTGATCGAATAATGATTTTAAATTGTATTTAATTACAACTGTCATACTGTCATAAATAATTGCTCCATAACTGTGTGAAGAGAGCCACATTTAAAATGCTGGTCGGCTTTTTAATCGATTTAATGATTTTAATCATTTTTAATATTTCAAAAATTATTATAGAAAAAAAATATCAAAATAGACAGATAAATTAATTTTCTGAACTTTTTATATATTTTAAATATTGAAACACTCCAAATCAGAAAGCAATTCATGACATTTGCGACAAATTTCTCTAAGTTCCACGTAAAATATATTTCTCTTGGGATTCAAAATAAATCAGGTACATTGAAAACATTTTCTTATTTATCAAAACAAATTTTTCACAAAAATGTTCCATGGTTTCAAAAAATATAGAGTAAAATAAATAAATGATCTTGATTACAAATTTAAAAGTCAAGTTTCTTCCTCAGACGTTCCAAGTCTTGGGGAGAAATCAATCGAGATATTTTTCAGAATCGATGGAACACTTCTGTGGGGCTTTATTCAGACAATAAAATGCAAAACAATTTACGTATAACATACAATAATTTATATAGAAACTACTGAGAGAAAAATTAAATGATCTTCAATAATTTAACTCAATTACTATATTCTCAGTAGATTTTCTATAGGCCACAAGTATCATCCTCGCACAAATTAGATAGAAGAACACATTCTCATATGATGAGAATGTAACTAGACTAAACCCTGTCTTCAAGTTTTGTAAACGTTAAAACTTTGTAGTATTTATTACAAAAGTAGCTTATTATTAAAAGAAATAACAGTTCGAAATTTACTAGAACGTAAATACGATTTCAACACTCGCTATTTAAATTAAGTCTTAAATTCTGAAACAGTACTCATTCTACCATTCTAAGTAAAATATCACAAAAGAATGGCACATTGTTTTTTCGAAAATTCAAGTTCTATCTTCGTAAATTCTTTGCTGAAAAAATATTTCCAGCCTAAACTTCTTTTTCTCAAATCTCCACTTTTCAGCTGAACGTATTAGATCCGTGAAAATGGAGTTCAACTCGTAGGCACTGATGGTAACCACTTTACGAATATGAAAAATTGAAACATTTCCCCATGCGATCGTATATCAAGATTTTGAGTCTAAATTTCTACGCTTTTCCCATTCATTTATCCTTTTCAAAGGATAACAGATGACTGCTGACAGGAATATCAGCGATCCGGAAATATAAAAGGAAGCATCGTAGCTTCCAGTCATATCTCTAAAAATCCCTGCAAAAAGATTTTTAAATTTAAATTCATTTAAATTTATCGAGTTAATTTAAAAAATGTAATAAAAATAGAGTTCTTAATTTTAGAGTTTTGAATAGACTTGTTATAACTAAAATTTGTATTACCTGCAACAGGTGCTCCAACTGCTGCTGCCACTCCTTGGAATAGGAGAAGAAGTCCAAAAGCATTTGTCAGTTTTTCGAGCCCCATTAAGTCCACCACTATAATTGATCTTAAAGAGGCAAACACCGCTGTGGAATTACAAAAATACATCATAAAATGGTAAGAAAGTTTTATTAAATATGTGAAATATTTTCTTCAACCGGAATATATAATTTCTAATAGAACTAATTTTTTTTATAGATACTCACAAATGCTGAGACCGAAGGCTGCTGAGTAAAAAAATTGATATTCTTGAGATGTAGAGAGACCAGATAATATCGTGAGCAATCCACCGATGCTGATGAAGATATTATTCACAACCAAAGCATCAACTCCTGGAATACTACTTGCCAATCCACAGACGACTCGACCGATCGTGTTTCCAATTCCAATAATTGAGACCAGGAACATGCAAGTGGACTCCTCGATACCAAATGTCTTCGCTCTGTCTGCAAAGGAATTAACGAAATGAAGAAAAAAATTTTGAAGGTAAAACAAAAGAAGCTTTCTTGTGTTTCTTAAAGTCTAACTTAAATTTGAAGAGTCCCTATTCAGTTTTGTTTTATTACCTGGTAAATACATAAAAGGTGTATAAAATCCCATCATTGTCATGGCCCCACTGATTGCCAAAATCAAAAACGAAGGACTCTTGAGCAAACTCCAGTCCAACATTGTAGATAAAATTCTTCTTACACTTTCGGGACACAAATAGCAGCTTCCACTTTCTTCCTCAGCCAGGTCTTTTGCTGTTGGAAGTCGCGTGACGGACATGTGATATCCAACAGAAGATATCTAGTACAGAATTTTATATTAAATAATTTAAATAAATCAATCAATAATAGATGAGAAGTCTGAAAATTAGAAGCTTTGCTAAATTTCAAATATCAGTAACTCGTAAACAATTCAGTATTTTCTCAAGATAACAAATTTAAAAATCCAAGCTCCTAATTTCAAATAAAAATCTCCAAGGCGTACTTGTGATTTATAATGTGGCAGCCTATTTAAAGATCCTCCATAAAAAATATCATCCCTGTAGAAAGGTCTCTGGTGATCCTTGACTATTGGACTTCGTCCATTGCACACCTTGAGACTTTTGTGGCTAATATCAGAACTCCGACGACGTCCGCTAATCGTGTGCCTGCGTATCTATACAGGAAATTCGGAAATGTTAAGTACAAATCAGCGCTGCGGTTATACACATTAATTTGATAATATAAAAAAATTAATTTATATAAATATCTCAAGTTCCTGTAAAGTTAATCGTGTGGAAAAACAGGATTTCGACATAAACCGAGATAAATTTATATTTTTCAAGTAAAAGTAAGAAAAAAAAATAGAGAAATTGAAAACACTTACCGTTGGTATACGGCCGTTCAATCTCTCCAAATCACCACTGAGCAAATTGTTTTCTTCTTCGACGGATTTTATTTCCTGGTCGTTGACTATTTCCAACTCGGGGTAAATCGGGACCGACAGCGTTTTTTCTGAGGTGCTTATCTGTCTTTCCATTAACTGTAATTCGTTCAATTTATGTAGAGAGTGCATCGATCTGCTACTGGAAAAAGAATTTTCAAAATTATTTAAGCATATTTTTTAAAAAGATCTTTATTTTATTTATTTTAAATTTAATAAAACTAATGGATTAGCGGTTATGATTAATTTGGGTGATGAGTCACTGATAAAGGACATTTTTTAGCCATGCTTCTAATTCTGAGCTTCAAAATTTAGAAAACTTTTGTTTGCAGCTGAATTCCCTTAAACTTCACCTTGAAATATTTTAGTAGGCTTTTAAATTGTTTATTAAAATTAATTTTTAACTTCGCGGATGTTTCTAAATCTTAGAACTGGAATTAAATTTGAAAGTCTTCAATATGAAATATTTAAAAATCGAAACAAATGCTTTAGAAACCTTGTGAATAAAAAT
Organism: Euceroptres primus; assembly: GCA_037177015.1. Lineage (NCBI taxonomy): Eukaryota > Metazoa > Arthropoda > Insecta > Hymenoptera > Figitidae > Euceroptres > Euceroptres primus. Next base: position 85,369 of record JBAGKK010000340.1, on the reverse strand, counting down.
CATAAAATAATTTGGTTGCTTAGAAGGCCTTTAAATTTAAATCATAAATAACCCGATTCATTCAAATTTCAAAATTAATAATATAAAATACATTAATTCAAAATTACCAAGTCTTCAAATATTAAGACTTTAAATTTTTTTAAATTCATCCATTCATCCAAATTTAAATAAAATTTAATTTAATGTTCTATAAAAAGAAAAATGACTGACAATTATATATTCTCGTCACATAAGAAAAAACGGGTCTCGATAAGACATTGAAGTAAATCATTTATAAAGGAATAAATAATTCCAAAAAAAATATTCAATATTGCAGAAAGAATAATAATTGCTATCGAGATTCTAGATCTCCATATGGTGGAGCTTTGTTAAATGCTATGTAATAAGTTGAAATAGAGAAACCGTTAATGTCTATCGATCAATAGGATATTAATTGTCTCAAGGTGAAGGCATTACCGGACTGTAAAGGCTAAAGTAGTTCATTTATCAAGTAGTGAATGGTGTGCCGATGAATTATCTTTATTACTTTACTATGTCGGGGCTGCTACCGATGAATTGAGCAGCCGTCGGATATTCTGTGTTGTTATTAGTTCCAAAGAAACGACTTCTAATTGGCTGGCCCGCATGTAATGATCCGAGTGATAAACCCTTTGCCATCAATGAAGTCTTCGCTTCGATCATCACGTTTTCCTCTGTCGGCTTCACTTTGATTCTCCTTGGTTTTAGGGGACGAAATACCGCTCCAAATACAGCACAATTTAATAACATCCCTTTAAAAAATTATTTATTTTATTACATATTTTTATTCAATCCAATTTTGAATCGGTAAAAGAAGAAATGATTGACAGGAAATTCAATTTGGAGAGATTTAAAGTTTAATAAAATTTCTTTCGGTGAATAAAATTGAAACTAACCAGCTTGTACCAAGAGTGCTTGTTTCCATCCATAATGTTTAATTAGAAGATCGGAAATTGGTGCAAGAATAAAGGCCCCGATACCAGAACCGCAGACTGCGATGCCAGTGGCCAGTGCTCTCCATCTTTCGAAATAAAATCCCGTAGTTATCACCGCTGGTACATAAATCAGTCCAGCTCCAATGCCTCCTGGCAAAATTTTTTAAAAATTTTTTTATGAAAATTCAGTTTTTATTTTTTGTTTTTATCAGCCTGACTTCGAAATCTTATAACTTTTCTTTTTTTTTTGATACTGTTTAGAAAATTCATTTTTCTATTATGAATAGTTCTTAGTCGTCCAAGTAAAGTTTTATGTCTAGTCTAGAATTCTTGAAAATAAATAATTACTCTCAAATTAAAAATTATTAAAAATATAATTTCAGAAATATCTAAACTTTTAGATTTTTGTTTGACTAATTTTCGTCTAGAATTATTTCAAAACCTTGAAATCTGGAGACTATACATTTTTTATTTAATGTACATAATCTAAGTTGTATAAAGATTTATGTTGTTGAAAAGTACATAAGATAAAAGATAAAGTGCTTTTTGAATTGCCAAAGATCCGTTCGATAAATAAAGAAATAAATGGAAAAGCTATCAGAAATTCTCTAAGATATACAGTCACTTAAAATGAAATCATTCTTTTATCAAGTACCACTTGCAGAGGCTTAAATTAATTTCGAAATTGAAAAACAAGCTTCTGATAAGAAATCTTGATAAGAAAATATTCTCTTAAGATAAAAAAAAGTTTAAAAATTAAGAATCTATTCTAATTTCAAAAGTACAAATAAATATCAAGATATTTTCACTTACCTAAAATTCCGTAAGAAATGTAAAGGTATTCAATGGACCAACTGAAAGATGAGAGTACAAATGCAATGCAGCTTATGACGCTTCCTAGAATAGCTACCAGTCTAAATCCGTATCTATTCGCCAGGGCAGAAACGAATGGACCTAAAAAATAAATAAAATTTTAAAAACTAAACCAAGTTTATGTTAAAAGTAATTTGGACTGATTATCAAGATTCCAAGTTCAAAAAAATAACTGATTTTAATCAAATTTAAACGCTAGCTGATCATACTTCAAAAAATCAGTTTCACTCTTTTTATCTCTTTTTAACTCGATGTAAAGTAATAAGATATTTGTTATAAGATATTGTTTCCAAAAAATTGTGAAGTTCCACCAAAAACATGGGACATCAAAAAAGTTTTTCAAGTTAAAAGATATTTCCTACGTGAGAATTCGTGATAATTTATTTTTTAGTTAAATATAATTTGAAGTTTTGATTTTGATTTTTCTAGGAAACTAACCAGCCATCAAATAAAATCCCGATTGTAAGGAGCCTACCAAGGCGACCCGGGCTTTTGAAACGCCGAAGGCTTGACTGATCCTCTCGAGGAAAACTCCGAAGCTGAAAATGATTCCATCCACGACAAGATTGCACATGAAAGATGCAGCTACTATCATCCAACCCCAGCCTCCATCAGGTGGAACCACCATTTCCACTTCAATGCCCTGAGGGTGAGTAAATTATTTTGAAAATCGAAATTTTATTATCAAATAGAATATAATTCAATAATTTTAATTGAAAATCAATAATATTTTAAAGAATTTTCAAATGGGGTAATTCTAAAATATTTTTGGTTCATATTAAAATTTGGTTGATTTTAGTTTAAGGGCTTTTAATTTCAAAGTATTAAAAATTATTTAGTGTTAAAAATGGGTAATTGAATTATACTTAATACTAAATACTAATCAGTAAAATTTAAAAGCCTTAGAAATTTAATAATCTTCTATTTTGGAAGCATGTACTTTGAATTGCTCTAATTTACAGTCCTCTTATGATTAAAAAACATTTACGTTTGACTGCTTTTCATTTAAAAGAGATTAAGATAAAATTTGTTTTTAATCGTAAAGTGTCGAAACTCCAAAGCATTAAGTACAGATACTATTGTTTATTTAAAATTTTAGATAAATACTATATTTTCTTTGACTTCTTGTTTAATAATAATAATCCTACTCTCGAAATTTCGCACTGGTAGATTGTTAATTTTACTATCTTTAGTTTTGTTTTTTGCACCCACTATTATAATTAAGCAATTCTGTAGCAATTCTATCCATAGGTTATCTAAGTTATCTATTAAGTAATTCTCAAGTTCTCTTTAATATCCGTCATCATTGCCACCAGCTTTTATTCTGCGTCATTATTTAAATTCGACCAGAATTGGTACTCTTTATTTGTATTATTACATGTATCATTTGTTCCTTAGAGGGCTGTTTAGCCCTAGGGACTTAATAAAATAAATTCTAAATTTTAAATTCTATATAAATTTGGATCTTTAATGAGCAGAAAATTTTGAACAAATTCTTTGGAAAAAACGTTTTAAGCCTTCTAATTTTTAATTATTCTTTGGATGATTTTTATTTTTAGGTCCTCTGATATGAAAACATTTTTATTTAAAAATCTAAATTAAAATTATTAAAATTTCGGTGGTTCTAATTTAATAACTTTGCTTCTTAAAAATGAAAAGCATTCAAATATAAATGGTACTAATTCAAAGGCCTTCCAATTTTAAAATATTTAAGTCTGCTGCATCTAATTTAAAGGTTAAATTCTTCATTAATTGAAAAGTTTCAAAATTTTAAGGCTTAAAAATTGGAATTCGAAGTCAAATCTTTCAAGTTCGAATTGATTTTAAATTCGAAATGATAATTTAAAACCTTTAAATTTGTCTGCTTAAATGTAATCAATTAAATTATTTCCTCCTTTAATTTTCCAAACATCAATTTAGCATTATGTGATTAAAATAATAAAAATAATCATTCAAATCATTTTAAATCATAATTCAAATTTTTAAAATTGAGTCTGTTTTTTAATTTAAAATTCTTAAAGTCCTAACTAAATACTTCAGGATACTTCTTTCCTCTGATAGCTTTATATATCTCAAGGCTAAAGATGATTAAAATAATCATATTTTGATACGACCCAAAATAATTACCAAATAAGCTAGTGTTTGTATTTATAAAACTATCTAACATACAAATCATCCAGACTATATTTATAATATTTTTTATACATAATTAGAAAAAATACCTTTGAACAGAATCACCAATGTTTTATTTTAAAAAAGAAATTCGGCTTCTACCGTGTTCTCTGTTTTATATCTTAATCAGAAATTCAACCCTGCATAAGTATTAAAAATCAAAAGCAATTTAAAATGAATTTTCTTATTAAGAAAAAAAACAAATTTTAATCGTTTCATTTTAACAATTCCCAAATTTAAAATCATTCCAAAATCAATTTTTTTCAATTCGAAAACAATTAATGTTTATATTGTACTAAATTTGGATTTATGTTTCTGTGAAGAGAATCTGAGGCACAAAAAGAATTCCTCAGGGAATAGGAAGTCACTCACGGAAAGTGAGTCACCAAACGGAAATAGGAAGTCACTCACCTCATCTATATTGTCAGTGAAATTCTCCAAGGGTACTTCTTCATTGTTGCTGCTATATCCGTTCTGCTTTGAAGCAAATTTCTCGCCATGTTCTTTGTTACTCTCCATCGGATCCATGGCTATGAAGTGACTGTGAAACAAGTAGAAAATTGCTACACCAAAAATGCTACAGTGTAAGGAGGGGCGATAGTTTAGTTAGCTCATAGACCGAGAGAAATAAAAGAGAAGGAGGAGGCTTTTCACAACGGGAAGAACAATGGACTGCTAAGCGCTTGCCAGATTAAAACCTCTTCACCGCGTGGCGCCAACATTAATGTCTCGGCTGCATCTTACGTTTTTATCATGACACGAAGAAAATAAATTCATTTTATCTCTCGACGTGTTGCCACGACGAGAAATCGCTTCTTCTGATACCACCCCGTTTTGAAAAAATGAAAAAGAAAGCCTACTCGGCCCACGCCTCCGTCGAGTGAGCAAATTTTCCAATGGAAAATTGCCATTATTTATGAATGAATTCATTATTTAGTGTTCAACATTAATTCTGATATTTGCTCCACTTATCGAGAAGAAAAACATGCTTACAAAAAGAGAATCAGGGGCATTTCTCCATCCGTAGTAACTTTATTGAGAATACTTTCATTGATGTTTTTCTTCAATCAGTTCTTTATTTTCTGAGTGGAAAGTCTTTTGTAGAAGTTGTTTTTCCTTCTGAGTCAGAAGTTTCATTTCTTCATTAATTAAGCAAATTTTGTTGCTTAATTGAAGTCTATTTCTCAATCCAGACAGATTCATCTTTCAATCAATTATTTTGAAAAAGTCTTCTTCAGATTTTTATCAGTCTCTCAGTGAGAAAAACATATTATTATAGTCTGATCCCGTAAAGTCAATTAAATTTAAAATTAAAATCGTAGAGTTCTCATGAACTTGCTTCTCTGATTCCATTCGTCACGTGCCTTCGGTTGTGTCAAGGCGCTATTTAAGCAATGTTGCTAAACTCTTGATAAGCATTCACGCTACCTTGAACTATCGCACTGACCTTTTGTAGTTTCGGTAAAATAATTGCCATCGTCCTTGTAAAATCGTCGCGATTTTTTCCTCATTGCTAATTTGTCATTTATATTTATATTTCATCCGACTCAATTTATAATATTCAGGAAGAAGCAATGATTAGCCGCGTGGAACTTCGATTGACTCTTGAATCTAATTAGAAAGTCTAAGGCAGGTGTTTCTGGTCTATAAAAAAATAGCTTTATCATTTTATATTAGCCAACATATCTAGAATAAATTGTAAATTTGTCCTGATTTAAATTAAATTAAATGCCAAGGAAGCCTTTTTTTAATTTGAAAGGAATGAATGAGTTTCAAAGTGAACGCTCACAAAGTAGAAAGCTTTCGAATTTGGATCCTTGTTAATTTAAAAGATTTCAACATCAGGTCTTTTAAAATTGAAAACCTTTCTAATTTTCAAATTTTTGAATTTGAAAGCTTTCAAATTTTGATGATTTCTAAATTGAAAACCTTTAAGTTTGGTTGCTTCCCAGATTGAAAGCCTCCAAGTTTTCTAGGTTCCAGATTGAAAACCTTCAAGTTTATTTGCTTTCGATATTGAAATTTATAAGCTTGGCTGCTTTCTTTTTTAAACGTTTCTGAATTCGAAAGCTTTCTGAAAAAAATATATTAATAAGCCTGATATTTCTGTCTTAAATAATTCTATTGCCAATCATTTTTTGGAAAAAATATGCATTTTCCAAAGAAGGCAAAACCTCCCACAGACATAAGTGAGATTCGTCGTTTGTCTTTGTAGTATCTTTTATCGTGGAACGCTTGTCAATTTATTTCAGAGTGTGGGTAAACTAGCGGAAAATTTTTACATTGCAATATAATCATCAAGCAAAACTTTAATATTTCGCAAGGATCATCAGAGGAAATTGCTGCACGTACATTAATGTTCGTGATGGACAGTAATATGATGTAATAAACACTTTCCGGTTTTAAGGAGAGTTTCCGATGAGTCACTGGCTTACTGCAATTCGTACAATTTATTAAGTTTTTGAAGTAAAGTTGCACTAATACTTAGTCTTACTGACACTGATCGGCTGTCAGAGCGACAAGCTTCTTCAAACCCAAACATGAATGGCTTCTACCTAAAGTAAAGAGTCTCTTCCATTTCCACTTTTTCCAAAAGAAAAAAGGATTTAAACCTGAACATTTTTTGGAACTTGAAAATGAATTAGTAGGAAAGACAAAAAATTAAATTTTGATTTATTTTGATTTTGATTTTAATTTAACATTAAATTTTGGAGCAATTGTGTATTAAAACTTCTTTGGGTTTTGGATACCTAAGTAAAATTTAAAAAAAAACAATAGGTGTAGAAAATGTCCTGTTATCAAAAATTCAGAGAGGTAAAACTGTTGGCTTTTGAACAATACAACTTCGGTTCTTTAAAAGTGAAAAGATTGCAAAATTGAATTTCTGAGAAAAAATATCATAGTCAATGAATACTTTGTCAACAAAAATTAATTTAACAACAATAATTAATTTTGCCATTCTATTTACTATTTACAGGCAGTTTATTAAAGCTGAAAAACTTCTTGCACAAGAAGCAGATTTCAAATAAATTTTATAAATTATATATATATTTATTGAATTATTAATTATTAAATTCTGCAATAAATTCTCATATTAATTAAAAATATTTTTAATAAATAGAATGTGAAACTTGCTTAATTTATTTGATTGAAATCTAAACGAAAATTTAGTATCTGTAAAGATAATAAATTGTTAAGCTTAGTAATTAATTGACTAACATTTTTACCTTTTGAGTGTAGGTAGATCAATATTATCTCTTACGAAAGTTGCACTTACGTAAATACTGATAAGAAAGACAGTCATAAAAAGTTTTAAAAGTGTTAAAATTAAACATGTTTTATGAATCGCTTAATTTGTAAAACCCGATGAGAAAAGCAGTGTTAACTGAAATATCGTATTAGTTCAGCAACTATTTTGAAATATTTTAAGCATTTTATGAATCTGAATTGCATTTTGCAACACATTAGATTTTTTATTTTTTCTACGATAACATTCTTTTGATAAAGAGTTCAATAAAAGGATAAAAAATTGAAGATTAATAGTCGTTTTATTACTGTATTTTTCAGAAAGTTGAATCTTCTATTTCGAAATAATTTTTCTGATAGGTATTTTCTTGTGATAGAATATTACTTCTATTTGCAATTTATTGCATTATTATTGAATATGTATATAACATTTATTGTTTTTTTCTTCTGTTTACTCCAAAGACTTATTTTATATTTAAGAATAAAAACAGCATTTTTTATTTTTGAAAATAATTATCTTGTATTAAAAATGATACTGAAGGGTCTGCTTTCCAATTATGAATCATTCTTGAATATTAAGTGTTGGTTTTTCATTATTTTTTTATATTTGTCTACAAAATCTCATTATGTCACAATAATTCTCATTTTTTCTTACAGACAGAATTCATGGGATTGCAACATATTTCAGGGAACTTTATGAAATTTCATCAAACTATAAAAGGCTTCCCTTGAAAAGAAATCAAAGGATTTAATCAACTAGACTAGACTAGAACTAGACTGGATCTTTAGGTATATTTATTTTAAAAAGTAGAAAACTGTTAAACTCTAATTAATTCATTTTCTAGTTTTAATGCCAAGTAACACCACTTTTTGTTAAAGAACATTCTTTCCAATTAGAAATATTTTCATTAAAAACTTTTACAAATGAAAAGTTGAAACTGATTCTCGAAAGCAAAATGATAACTAAAAAAATTAATTCAAGAAATTGGATTTAAGGTCATTTTGGAGCAAAACACGTTGACTTGAAAACGTGTTTCGAGCAACAGGTTCGCCTCTAGAATTTCTCGTTTTTAACTGACGTAATCATGAAATTGTAAAAAAAAATCCAAATATTCACTTTCATTTTCATTTTTCATTTTACTTTTAAATATTTCTCATCTCCTTTTTATTTCAAAGTCATCAGTTTTCTTCTCCAGACCATATTTAAATTTCGTCAGCATCTAATTATAAAATTCTCAGTTGGAACCAGAAAAATTGAAAATCCACTTTTCTCAGTTTACTAATAAATAAAAATCCTTTTTGTAAGGAAATACGTACTCGAGAAAATCCTGGAGTTTTTTGGTGGAGTTTAAAAACCAATTTAGGCACTATTTCTGGAAAATATCCAAATCTCAACTCCCAGCTGGTAGCTTGGCAGGTGCCAAATCGGTCAATTGCGTAATATCACGTTCAAGGCCAACGACCCAAGATACTCAAGGTAAATTTGCACTAATCACACGCCGAAGAAGTGTCGCGTGCAAGACACGTCAGACTCAAATTTTCGCTTTTCTCTGCCGCCTGATGAGCATCGAAGACGAGAGAAGAGTAACCCAAATTTCTTCCTACGCACGTCACAAGTTTCACTTACACAAATGTAATATATTCGCGTATCTTAACTCGTCTCCGATACGAGGATTCTTATTTCGACACACCCGTAAAAGATATCCCTTTTCTATTCATTTTTACATCAGTCAGGCCTTTATTCAAGTCAAAGCTATTCTTCATTTTCTCCCCGTATCTGCTCGGTGACTTCTAGTCAGCGAATCCATTCGATTGTTAAATGTTGTCTAAAGATAGGCTGCCGGTCTACTGTCGAAAAGAGTGGCAATCAAATAAGGGAATAAATTATTTGTACGTGACAATGTGCGCTCGTACGACTTGTCAAAAAAAGTTGCTCATTATCTAAGTGGATAAAAAGAAGAGCGGAAAATTTGAATCATTTCGGCAGGCAATTCTCGATTTTTTTTATTGAACATTTTTTCTCAGTGCATCTTTTCTTTTGTCGATTTGATTTCAGAATTTATAGAGTTTATGATGCTTCAAATTTTGGCTCATTGAATGGTAGATTAAAAGTTTTCAAAGGTAGATAGATGCAAGTTTCACTTTAATTATAGAATGAACGATTTTGAATTAGAAATAAATCATAAATCCTATTTGACATAGCTATTAGGCAAGAAAATTGTTTTGAACTAGCTAGCATATTATTTTGCGAGTGATTGACTAATTTTTTCTCTCAGTTTTGTTATTCTTCCTCTCTTTCAAAAACAAAAACATTGGCAATGAGTAACGCAATCGTCAAATCGAATCTATTAATCTATCTCTCTATGTTAAAAATTAGAAGAAATGAATACCAGAGTAACTTAATTGGGAATGCTAAGTATCACTGAAATGAAGATAGAAACTACTATTTCATTATACCAGCCCTTATCTTAAGGAAAGCTAGAAATTAAATCAAAATCTTAATCTTTACTAAACTTAAAATTAAATTTGAAATTAATTTTAAAAGTATAATCTTAATTTCCAATTCAAGTTAGAATAATCTGAAGCAAATTTAACTTTTTTCTGAGTTATTAATTCTTTTTTTTTTCTATTTTTAGATACTTCAGGCAAAGTAATTCTCTATCGAGGAAGTTCTTCGATTCGATGGAGATGAATTAGGATTATTCAAGTTGTAATTGTAACTTTGATCAATGGCACGTATGCAAACAAAAGTTTACAAGTGTTTTCACAACTATTGGCAAAGATTTAGTTCATGCACTAACAAGAGGAGAAGAGGTCACGTGCTTTGGGTTAAAGTCCGTAAATTTATCAGCCTGCTTTTCATTTATTTACCAACATTCATCTCATTATAGTCTGCGACAAATCATTCCACAAAGAGTCACAAACTCTGGCACTAAACAAAGCAAAAAAATTCCTCACATGTCTAACATTTTACAACTCAGATGTCTTGTTTTAAAAAAATTCCTCTTCAAATTTCTCCTAATTACAAAAAAAAAAAGTAAACATCGGTTTAAAAATATTTTATAGTTTAAACTATTTGGATTTATTCTTAAAATAATAATTGCCAATTAGAACCAGTATTTATAAAATGCTAATATTGAAAACATGAAACTTGGGAAAAACTTAAAAATTTAAATAGCATCCCAATTGGGAAACTTTAAAGATATTTTTTTCAAATTAAATTCTAAAATCGTGAAATGTTTTTGCAGAATTACTTTAAATATTCTAAAGAGAAATAAATTTAAAAGTAGCCCGCGGAGAATTAAAAATAAAATGGTTGTTAGTCAATAGTGTCCAGAAATAAAGAAGTCGATTAAAATTGTTTTCTAGACGCAGTTCGAAATCAAAAGTATATCGCTTGTTTAACGTTATGAGTCGAAATATTCCTCGTGGAATTTTTATCACGAGGGCGGATTCTCTGGTGTCTGGTATAACAAAATTATTGAATTATTGCTTTTTTAGTCTCCGCAAGTGCGAGTGATAAAAAGAGAAATAACCAGAAGCCTTTGACTTTTAAATTTTGCACGTGACAGTTTACATTGTATAATAACAACTCTCTGATACTCGTCATTAACTTGTCAGTGATAAAAATTCGTATTTATAATTAGCAACGAGATTTCATGCTTGCAAAAAGTTATCATTTCTACTTTTTTTTTATAAAATCTTGATAGGTATAAGATTTTATATCATAAATAAAAATATGGATACAAGAATAAATAAACATATTAGAAATATAAATATAAAATAAGAAATTATATTGAAGATTTTTCTTTGTAGTTCTATTAAATGAGATCTTAGAGAAAACTAATCTAAACTTGAAATAAAAAATAATTTCAGAGAATATAAAATATAAAACTTTATTATTTATTTTTCTTAAAAATAAAAATAATTAATTTTTTTCAAAAGAGGTCAATATCCTGTGACTTTTTTCTTTATCAGTGATAAAAAAAATTTGTATTACCTGATGAATATCGACGTCCACAGCTGCCAAGATCCGAAAACACTTGCAAAATTCCACTTCTCGAACCGGGATCATATAGAAAAATCAGCTAAGCCGATGACACGTGCAAGAAAATAATTTGAACTACTCCACTCAGCCTAAAAGACGTAATAGAAAATCACGAGAAAAATAGATATGTTTTCACTATCTTACATCACTTTTTATCAAATAAACACTTTTCTTAATCAATCTATGTCATTATTATTCTTCGGATCTATTATTTAAAATTATTTTATTAACAATTTTAGACGAAAAAAAAATTATTCTGAAGGTTTGAAAACTGAAATTGCCTTCCACTTTTTTTTATCAAATTCATTAATTTAAGATTTCAGAAATTGCATTTAAGATTTCATAGAAGAATTGTTGGATTTTTTTAACTTTATTATTTTCTTATTCTTCAGAGAATCACTGTGAAGTTTTACTGATTTAATTAATGAATTTGAACTTAGTACCAAAGCATCGTTTATTTTTTTATAAAAATTTCCTTTGACGCGTTGAGCTTTTATCTTTTGTACAAGAGCGATTAGTAAAGAGCACGATTGGATTCTCGATGCAAAATGAACTTGTTTCACTGGTTGCAGCAGCATATGTAAAATGCATTAATGCACCACGCGATTTAATTCATTCGGTTGAGTGGAAGCGTGCGTCTCTTTTCATTAAATCTCGCATTTCCCTCGTTTCTCCTACCAATAGACTCTTTGAGATACGTAAACGAAAGTGCAAGTTTTCTTAAGGTAGGTCGTGCCAAGAATACTCGTCTGACGATACAATGTCTCATTCCACTGTCAAGGCTGCACGTGGGGATGGCAATTGTCAAATTTAAATATAATAATTCAATAGCAATTAAAAAATTTGAAAACTTAAAATTAGAAATTCTATTTTTTATATTATAAACTTTTAAACTGCTCCCTTTTAGGGGATTAAAATCTTTTCCTGATTCTGAATTCTAGAATTCTAAACTCATCCACTGGCCTCAAATTTAGATTTTATTTAATGAAGTTGAAGGTAAATCTAGAGTTGATTCGAATAATTTTTATTCACTTGAATCAACGAACTCAATTTTATAAACTTGTTTGATTTATGTTTTTTCCACCGAGAAAGAGTACAAAAATCCACTTTATGTATTAACTGCGAAACAAGACTTTGGAATTTCTTTGAAGATATAATTATTTTTTAATAAACCAGTTTGAATTCTTAATTCATCAAGTAATAAAGAATAATAATTTTTCTCAAGCTTTGAAATTTCTCTGAATTCATAAAAAAATAAAAAATATGTATACAGGTTTTCATTGAATTTGAGAAATCAATTTAATTTTTTTTAAATCTTTTAAACTCGATGGTAAAAAGACTTTTTAAACTTCTAATAAAATCAAACAATCTTGTTTTCCTTTTTTATATTAAGAAATCAAATGATAAAAAGTGAATTAGATTTTTTGACTCTAGATAGTTTAAATACCAGACTTGTTAGAAATTATCTATCTCGATAATTTAATCTTCCAGAAACTTTTAAAGTTGATTAATCGAGATATCCTTTCACTTTCAACCAAGACTGTTGCAAATTGCATATTATTGCATTAAGCATGTTGCATATTATAATAAATGTCTATAGATTCTTGTGTATTTATTCTAGCACTTTGTTTTTTATAAGAGAAAAAATAATAAATTCAGAAAACCACACAAGTTTTCGTTCAGTCAAGTGGAATTTTATATACTGAGTCATTTTGCAGAAGATTACAACTTAATCATCAACATCAACAGCTTTGAAAATAGCTTATTGATTGACGAGCATCTTCAGAGTAAAGAGGAAAATTTCAACAAAAAATATTAGCTTGCGTATTCACTGGAAATTATGTTAATTCTATTTTATTGTTAAATTGCGGTGATGCCTCGAAAATTTAAATAAGAAAACAGGAGAAAAACGAGAATTGATAAAGGGCAAATATTAAAGAATACTTTGATATTGCAAATTAAATTCTGGAACTCAAAATTTATGCTTTGTAAGGATTTATAATTTAAATATAGAGAATGAATATGTTTTTAAATTTATAATCAAATATTTATAAACTTATAGAGTGATTTAAATAAATTTGCAAATTAAGTATCTAATTAGCATTCCCAGTTATATATCAAATCTTGTTTACATTCATATCTTCCATTTTTCAATAATTTTATTTTCAAATAAGTTCTGAAAATAATTTTGATATTCATTATCAACTTGAAAAAATTGTAATTTTTTAAAATTTAACTCTTACGTAATTCGAGAAAAAATGTTGATTGTTTTGTTTTGAAGAAAGTTTTCAAATTTTAAATGGAATGAAATTTCTAAAGAAAAAATTCTATATTAGAAAGTCCTCTTTAAATTCAAACTATAACTTACAATAATTGCTTAATTTTCCATGTAATCCACTTTCTAATTCAAATTATTTACATAATTCTATTTTTTACTGAATTCAAATTTTCCCGCTGCGGTAAAAATTGTTCTTACCAATATTACCAACAATACACTTTTTTAAAATCATATTTTATACAAAAAATTAAGAAATACAATCATATCATCATTATCAATACTATTATTAATATTATTAATTTTTTTTACACGAAAAGTTTTCTGGTCTAGATCTCTAGATTTCGAAGTTGTCAGTGCTGATCGCGATACATGTTGGATCGCGAGTCACAACAATCGTGGGACTAAATTTTCGGTCTTCACGTTCGTTCTTTATTTTCGACAGTGTGTTAGCTTCTGGGAAGCATTTTGTGCTTGAGTAGTTCGATTTATCATCCAAATCCCAGTCTCGACTGCTAATTTTAATTTTTTGTCGCAAACAAAATTTCTTGGTACTTCAACCGCCGGAGCAGTTAGATTTTTCTTGATGTTGGGATTAATTTTCATCGCTCGTTTTCTCGCAGGATGATTTTAGTCGGTGGATGCAGGTTTTGATAAAATCGCGAAAAATCGAATCCAAATATTCTGAATATCAAGTTTTGTGCGAAAATAGAATTTCAGTAGAGGAGGAAGAAAAGGACGCCGCCATGTTTATTAACAATTTTGGCGGGGGTGGTTCTTCTAGTATGTAACAATATTTGTCTTTTTTCTTCTCGTCGGCTTGTTTGCTCTTCATGTAACTGGCTGTGTTTAAGAGTTTTACAGTCGAACCTCTACCATTTCAAGATTTCGGGGGGAGTATGGAAATGATACAGGTCGCTCGGAGGGGAAATTGAAGTTACGCAGTAGGCATTTGCGCATACATGTATGTATACATGGGATCGTGTAAACTATCTGCGCAAGCGTCAAACTACCATAGAGTATGGTAGCGACTATTGTGGGGGAAACAGTTGAGGGGAACTTGAAATAGTACAGATCCGACCCTGCAATCTGTCAATCACGAACTTTGATGGTTAATTAATTTAAGCGAGAAAATTTTTAATTTAATTCGATATATATATA
>JBAGKK010000340.1:48974-64298 GCA_037177015.1 Euceroptres primus | reverse complement strand
ATATATACTATATATACCTCCTATACTATATTACCACCTAACACACCTGAAAATTCAAGCGCAAAAAAAGATAGCTGTTTGAAGAAAATTTTATGTTTTATTTTTTAAAAAAATCGAAATAGTTTTATCAGTTTTTATTCTTTCTTCGTTCTTCTCATCGGTTTCGAAATACTGTAAAAAATTGATTAACTGAAACAAGAAAAACCTTAAAATCTCAAAAATTGCCAAAATCGCAAGGTTTTGAAGCAAAAATGTAAAATAATATTTTTCGCCAAAAAACAAAAAAATACCAAATAGGAAATTTATGGTAAGCATACTATATTGTTACCTATTATTCCTTAAAATTCAGGGTGTCTAGCGATCAGGCCATTTAAATTCCCGGGTTTTTCTCGGTTTTTTCCCGGTCAATTTTTATTGACCGATCAAGTTAAAAATGTCTTTTTGAGATTTTTGAAAGTGAACATATACATAGAAAAGGGAATTCTATCATAATATACATATACAAAATTTATATCGTAAAAAAGATAATTATTTTTTTCCATGTACCAAACTTATGTTTAGTTACAGACTGAAGTGATAAATATTAATCGAAAATACATATTTTAAAACTTTCGTATCACATAAAATAAATATTTTTAAATTATGCAGTCAGAATCACAAGCAGTTGCTTAAATGCTATTAAAATCTGAAGAATAAAAAATAAAATATAAGTATAATCCCGATCCTAAATAAAATTCCCGGATTTTTCCCGGGTTTTCCTCCGTAAAATAAAATTCCCGAGTTTTTCCCGGTTATTTCCTGGTAGAATAAAATGACCGGGTTCTTCCCAGATTTTCCCGATTTCCCGGTCCACTAGACACCCTGAAATTTCATGGAAAAAAGGTGGGGCTTTTGAGAACATTTTTTTTCGTTTTTTCCAAAAATCGAAATAACTTTATCATTTTTTATTATCTTTTATTCTTCTTCGTGGATTTCGGAAGACTAAGAGAAATGTGACAAACTAGAATAATAAAAACCTTGATATCTACAAAAATTGCCAAAATGGCAACGTTTTTAAAGTAAAATTTGCAAAAACCTAATTTTTCCCTTAAAATTGATAAATATTCGTAAAAAATGTAAATATATCGCTATGTTAATTTAAAAAAATACGTGTCCGCAAATTTCCACGTATAAAGACATATTTAATTGGAAAGACAATTCTGAATAGGTCACCCGCCGGCTTGCATGATTTGAAATTGATTCGGTCTTCTTTTTCAGAAGTTACAGTATCCAAAATTTGAAATTAAATTTCCTAATTAATTCAATCTTTTTTGAATTTGTTTCATTTCATAAAAACTCCCTAGAAACTCACCGAAAAATTTTGGCATGAATAAAATAATTTATTCTTTCTCTATTGTCACTATTCAATATGTAAAATGCAATAAATTTCAAATCACTTCTAAGAAGATTCAAGGTCAATTAAATGAAATTGTCTTTAGCCAGTAAATTTAAAAATCATTAGAAATCGTATTAGATCAAAGAATGTAAATCAAATTAGTTTCTTTAAATCAACTGGATTATCGTTGAATACGATAAATAACCAAATCACTCAATTATAGATGAGATTTTTATCAATCACGAAATATTATTCAAAAAATTATTATTCAAAAATTTATTATTCAAAAAATATTATTCAAAAAAAGGAAAGACTTGATTGTTTCTTAACGAAAACTCTTGTTCTTGCCCATCTAGTTATAGAAATGAATCATCTAGTTTCTTGCAAACTAACAAAGATCTCACAAAGCATGAAAGAGAGATTATTGACCCGATTCTAGCGAAACGACCAAACGTTTTGTTTTGACTTACGGTTTCTGGACACGACGAGAAAGTGTAGTTTAACTTCTCCAGCTAAATAATTCAATCACCCAAGAATCGCGGATGTTTATGCCAAAATTCAATGTACTCTTGATGATTCCATCTCTCTTGTTAGACGTCTGCCAGATTCGTGTACTACAATCAAGTCCCAGACGTACTATTTTCTGTAAAATAAAAGTCTATATATATATATATATATATATATATATATAGAATTAGAGAATTATTGCAACATCACTCAGATTTATCTTATATACTATATAATTATAGTATTAGAACCATAAAATTGATATCAACGAGTTTCCAATTTGAATTTATTTTTAATTAAAAATTTGATCTTGAGATTCTTGAAATAGAAAATGGAATACTTGTGCAACTTTGTAAAATATATTACCACAAAAATAATAATTAATAAACTACCATTTTTTCCCCAGAATGATTTTGAATCATGTAAAATGATTTTGAAAATAAACTATTTTCCATTTTCGCGACGAAGATTGTCTTTACCAAGTCGAATTGTTTAACTGACACTGTCAGAACCTATTGTCATAAACAATTCGTTCCGGGAGTGGGGCCGCGAATTTATTTTTACACTTTTTACATTTTTTATTATTGGCAAGGACTACTACAATTTGTAGCTTTAACGCACAAAAAACAGAGTATATTCTAAGGAAATTTTAACACTGCCCAAAGCAGGATTCGGATTGTTCGCTTACTAAAAAAAAGATCCATGTGAGAGTGTTTTCTATGATAACATGTGGTAATAAAAATTGTTGTTTTTACTATTTAAATTTACTATTTACTTACTTTCTTAATCTCCATTAGTCAAATTTTACTAATTCATCAGTAACTAAATTTTAGCTATGGCAATTAATAGAATTCTACTGACAATTAGTGTAAAATTACTAAAATTACTAACAAATACTAAAAAGTAGATTTCTACTGGTGAATCAGTAGAAATCTACTGAAATTTTAATAATTTTACATTAATTGTCATTAGAATTCTACTAATTACCATAACTAGAATTCAGTTACTGATGAATTAGTAAAATTTAGGAATGCTTTAAATTCAGATTTAGAGAGTAAAAATAAATCTATGCGAGATATATAATTTCTAAATGTACAATCTGCATGAAAAACATATTTAATATTCATTATGGTTCAATGTTTTTGCTAAAACCAATTTTAACACTACCTGAAATCGAGATTTAACTCTACCCATTTTGCATTTAACCCTACCCTTTTGGTTAGCACTGCCCCTTACAATATACTCTGACAAAAAATCTAGCTTAAAAGGTCAATCACTGTAAATTGAGAATTTCTCCAAATTAGTAAGTTTTCCTATAAAACTGACAAATTTAAATTTCTATCAAGTTCTGCTTTCTCCTCTGCATATCTAAGCTGGCAGAAGATTTTCGCCAATTTATAAGATTTAATGATGCATCTAGATGGTAAATGAAGTCTTAGATAAAATTTTGACACCGTGTTATAAATTATAATTTCTGAAAATATCATTTTATGTCGGAAAAGAAACAGACCTTGGAATCTTGACACTATTAGGTGAAGTTCACATAAGTCACATGCATTTAACACCGGGCAATATTAGACAGTAGATTCATTGTTCGATAGTAAAATGTGAAAAAGTGGGATTATTTTAAAAAATAGTAGTGCTGTTGTGGTGAAATAAAAATGTATAAGGCCAGCTTCAAAAGTTTTAAAATTATTAAAATATAAAATTCATAAAATCTTGATGAATCTAATTTTTAAGTATTGAATAAAAAAACATTTTTTTGTTATTTGTATTTTATTCTTTAAATTAATTTACTCGTCGCTCTTCGGAAACTGTAGACTTTGGCACTTCATCAAAATCGCGTGGTCGGGCCAATAGACAGTTGATGCAGCCACATTCAGTGACCGAAACTAACAGGTCTATAATCAATAAATCATCTACAGGAAAATTGTTTTACTCTTTGAAATGATTTTAATCACTGAACGAAGCATTGGTTGGCCAAAAACTCAAATTCTCGAACTTTTGACTATAAATCACCAATAAAGACGAGAGCAAAGTGTTTCTCAATAATACTTCCTGAACTGAAGGGCCATTACAGTTGTGAAATCCTAAATCTAAACTACATATTGAAATCTGTCAATTTTACGAGCAAATCTAATTTATTATCTCTAGTATTTAGTATTTCTCATCGTACCAATTACATAATGTCTAAAATAAAACAAAAAAACAGCGTTGGAACGTTACACGTTTTCGCCGAAAACGTAACGTTCCAACGCTTTTGAAATTGCAATTTCTCGGTTTCTATTGCAATTTTTTTTCAATTGAATGCTCAGTTTGAAGAGTTTTTTTAGTGCCTTTGAATAAACTAAAACCGGAATATCCAAAAAATAACCAAAAAAAGTTATTTCGAAAAATGTGTGTCAAACTGTAACGTAACCGACAAAAGAATTGCTGATGCTGATGAGAATGTAAAAATTCTTTCCTTTATTCACGATTTAATCATATCGCATGTATTTCAAAATTTTTTACTGTGCTATTCCAGTATTGTGAATTTCCATTTTAGATTTTTAATAAAAAAGAAATTTCCATTCTATATTTTTAATAAAAAATGAAATCATTTCTGTATAAAATTATTCTTTGGTGCAAAATACCATTTTGGTTTTTCAAGTGAATCTAGTTATAAATATTTGAATTCTAATTGTACAAAGATTACAAGTTTTATAGGAAATTTCCAAGAATTTCAAAATTGTATATGAACGTATAATTTCAAAATTATATATGAATGTTTAAATTGAATTATTATTGAGATTGACCAATTCGCACCTAGATTTTCATGCATTCCTAGCATTCGCTTTTGTTTTTCTCATTTCATTCGAAGGTGTAAGTTTTATCGCCCACAAGCTGTTTTCATTGCCAACAATTCGTCGAGCTACCTATGCTTTACTGCCGAGTCGAAATCACGTCATATTCCCTCGACATTGTCAACATACAAAGGGTGGATGCCTCGTAAATTTTCCACTAGTAAGATCATAAATTGACTACCTTTATTGCCTCCTCATATTGCAAGAATGAATTATATTGACAATCAAATTATACTGATGCACCTGACATCTTACTTGCATATTAATTTAATATATTTAATATTATATATTAATATTATCTAATAATAATATATAATATTAATATTATCTAATAATAATAATATATAATATTAATATTATATATTTAATATAATTTAATATTTAATATTAATATTGCATATTAATTTAATACCCAATATTAATAATATTAATATTGGATTTACATTTTCAAAAAGACAAGATCCTTTTAAGCCTTAAACTTATACTCATGGTTTTTTGACACGCTTTTTAAAATTATTTTTCATTAAATTCATGTCACAAAATTAATATTTTGTTAATTCAATAAATCAATGTTACTCTTGTAAATACTAGTTTCTTCTTCACACTTTTATATATAATCGGAAATAAATAATAAATAATTGCTATTTCCTCAAGCCAGTTAAATAATTAACATTTTTGAATTCAGTTATTTATTTAAATTCAGAGACTGAATTAGAAATCTCATTTTAAGATTAAAATAAGAGACACTTGGATATATAATCGGAAATAAATAATAAATAATTGCTATTTCCTCAAGCCAGTTAAATAATTAACATTTTTGAATTCAGTTATTTATTTAAATTCAGAGACTGAATTAGAAATCTCATTTTAAGATTAAAATAAGAGACACTTGGACGATAATTCGTTGGAATTGAAACAATGTTATGAGAAAATCATGTCAGAAAAACAGGCCGTGAATTTATGAGAACTTTCTGCACGGTCTAGTTGGCCCTTTGACCAGTTTATCACATGCATCGCTTCAATCGTTTAGGATTCTGGCTCCTATTCTTATATTTTCAAAAGTGACATCATGAAGAGAAAAGCAATTCCAAGAGGAATTATACCCAAGGAAAACCTAAAATGGTAATTTCTTTCTAAGAAATAAACTTAAAAGTTTTTTAAAAAAATATTTCATGGGCACTTTGTTTCCTCATTAAGGTATGAAATACATTGAATTGTGACTTGTTGGAAGACATGTCATATTTTTCATTGACCCTCTATATGAAATCGTTGATAATATTTCATTGGTTATGAGGTCTATTTCTTAAGATCTACTTAGTTGTAAAATAAACTTTAAGGATCGGCAAACTTTCGGCCCAAGTAGGGGCCCTCTTCAGTGCCAAATAGTCATGCAATTAAGAATCACTAAAATAATATAAACTAATAATAAAAACATGCGACGACTTATTCAGTCAGGTTTTTATGGCAGTGGTATTCACTTTCATTTGAATCGACATCCACTGATTTGAGTACAGTAATCAAAAACTACAAATTCACTGAGAAAAATTTTTGTTTGAATCAAACAAAGGTTTGTTTGAACCAAACAAAGGTTTGGTTGAACCAAGCATAGATTTGTTTGAACCAAACAAAGGTATGTTTGATACGAGGGGCTATTCACTGGGCAATCGACTGCCGTGAATTCCTCTGCTTTCCATTTATTGCCAATGAGTAGAAGGGAGGCAGAAATAAAAAAAATTGAATGACAAGAGAGATAGAATGAGATTTCCTAGTATGATTTTCGGAGTGAATATCCCCTCGGTTTGATGTACGGCTAAACAAAGATTTTATTTAGATCAAACAAATTTTATGTTTGATATGCGGTCAAACAATTGTTTGATTAAAAAAAACATTTTTCTTGATGTTAAAAAAAATGTGAAAATCAGTATACGTCAATTTCTGATCGCAGTACACAGAAAATTCGAAGGTATCATTTTAATCGGCAGCAAAATGAGAAATAGAAAAACAAAAGACTGTGAGTATAGAAGAAGTGATTCACTTCAGTTCAAAATAATATCGCTGGAAATTAAAATAATGTCCCACGATTTAGTATGTAAGAGTACAGCATATGTGTGATAATAATTACGCTTCGTATACTTACAATGAAGTAAGTAACGTTTTTTATACTTGCAATGAAGCAAGTAACGCTTCTTATACTTACAATGAAGTAAGTAACGCTTCTCATACTTACAATGAAGTAAGTAACGCTTCTTATACTTACAATGAAGTAAGTAACGCTTCTTATACTTACAATGAAGTAAGTAACGCTTCTTATACTTACTATGCAAATCTTATTCCACCTTTATCTAATGCTTTCAAAAAGTTGTGGATAAAAATGCCATTCGATTGACATATACATGTATGCCATGTATATCTTTAAAATTTATATACATTTATGTTTGGAAACCCTGAACTTTTCTCGCACCCTCGGATCTCAATCGATCAGGTGATAACTTGGCGCCATGTCATCAGCAGCTTCCTTAAGTTTTCGGTTCCTAAGCTTTTTACAGAAACTAAATCATATACGCAGACTCGTCTTAACTTGCCTACATCACGGGAGTTTGTATTCGGTTCTAAACTTGTATTGGAGAAGTAAGAAGGGTAGCTATTTCTGGTCGTGGGGAGTGAGACTCGCCACGCAAACGGCTCTTAGCCACTTCGTACATCTAGTAGTCTGGCGTTCGCCGCGTATCGCAATACACTTTTCGGGGGCCACATTTCGAGACCGTGAGAGAATGCATCACCGAGGAATGGACCATTTGAACGCGTAGCAGCCGCGACTGCAGAACAAATACCAAAAAAAAAAGCCAAAAAAAAGAAGATAAATAATTAAGACACAAATGGTGTGCTAGCGTAGGCGAAAGGGACTACTCCGACTGATTGGCAGAAAATTGGATAAAATGTAACCAAGTCTTCCTGTAGTTTATAAAACTTAACCGAAATTCTGCATCAGAAGAAGAAAATCGCAGGGACGGAACGACGGGTCCATAAATCTGATCTCATTCATTTTGAACGAAAAACATTTCCCTTTTTTAAAGAACTCTCCTTTTTTTAATTAATTAAATCAAACTGAAAAACTGAACTCGTGGAATTAGAAATTGTGCAAGTTGTCAAATTGAAGATTGACACGTGGGTAATAGTTTCCGAATACTCTGAAGATTTAAGAGTTTCCATTAAAGTGTCGGGATATGTCGTAATTTCTGGCCCCCGATTACAATAATTCCTTGAAGTCAGCCAAAGCGACAACTCCTGGCACAAAGAACCGGCAATCGGCAACATTCAATCTTGATCGATTCTTGATAAAATACAAGAACCATCTCTCAAGAATAATTCAAAGCATCAAAACAATCGGGAGTCCCGGTGAATCGGGTGTATTGAATGCAGCAGTGCGCCATTTGACATTTTTTCAAGCGCGGAAAATTTGCAAATTGGCGAGCTACCAGATGAACGTGTGCGCCCCAATGGAATCTCGCAGGCATCTTGAAAGCAAAAATAACTATACTCCTCCAAGTGAAAGAAATGCAACCACCCTTTTCTCGGAGTCATGAGCGAAAAAGGACAAAAGGTTCTCCCAACCACGAAACTGATAACTAAACCATCGAGAAATATCAAAATAACCATGCAGTGAAAGTTACCAGTAGCAAGTTTTACTAAAATGAATACGATCTGTGATCTTGTGTTTTAAAAAGTATTGAAAAATGACGTTCCAAAATTAAGGATTCGTTTATGATTAAAGAAGGCTTTTTATGATAAACGTCTGCCAAAGTGGGAAGATAATTTGTAGGATGTTGAAAATAAAGTTGATAATCCATAAGTTATTAAAAATTTAAGTCAAAACCAGTGGGAGAAAAGGATGTCCTATTGCAGGATCACGGGGAGGAGCAGGGGCCTCCCCAAACCGAACTACTTTCCACTTTTGCCTCCAATCAGTCCAGCAGATGCCAAACGTTTTTGTCGCATCACCGGTAAATCATACGGCTTACCAACTCATCATTACATTCCTGTTCTCTTGGGCGTTCATGCACATGATAAATCAAAATGTAAAATCACCAGCTCATCTGGTTTAGGTCCACACCACTACACAGCAGGCTTGATCCTCGGAGAAAAGAAAAAACACGTGGTGCTAAAAGATTATCGATACATTTTCCCAGTACTGGAAGGTGAGGGTGAACAACAAAAGGCACTGAGAGAGTTGCTCACGTCGAAAGAAACATCTCCCGAAGAGGAACACTGCAAATTTGTCTACACTGTTGGGGAGAGACGATGTAGTCTTGTTTTTCCTGCACGTCTGGAAGCTGCGGTTCGAGATGGTGACGTCAGGGATGTGATGCTTTCGAGGGATTGCGATACAGTGTTGTTGAGACTGAAACAGGGAAAAAATGTCTCTGTAGATTTCAAGGATCTGCAGGACTTTGAAGAGCTGTATGATGGATTTGGACCAAGGGAGGATGTTCTTAAAGAGAGGCAAAAGCGGGAAGCAGAGGCGAAGAAGAAGAAGAGAAAACGACAAGCAGGTCTAAATTATGCGAAGAAGATATTTGAGGAAAAAGAGAAAGCAGCTGAGGAAGATGAACTGAAGACAGCGAAGCAACTGAAGCTGAGAAGTATAAAAGAAGAGAGAGATGAGAAATTGGTGGATTGGAAGCATGTTGATATTGGACATGCAAGGTCGAGAGGAAGTTTGGTGATGTCCTCGGGTGAGTGGAGGGATTTGATCAAGCCCTTGGATCAGTCTTGTGATTGGAGTACTTTTGGAAAGAATGGAGTCATAGAAGGTCTTCCAGTTGTGAATAAGATGCCAGAACCTGTGAAGGTTAATCCCCAAGTGGTGGATTTGGGAAAGACTCCACTGGGTTCGATAAACACTCCAATTGCAGAAAAAACTGGTGGGTTTGAAGCGATATCAGTTGTTCAGCCATTTGCACCTTTGACAGTGGAACCAGATGCTGAAGTTCAAGTAGCCTTGAGAAACATTACATCAGAGGATCTTGAAGCTACGAAGAATGTTGATGTCAAGTTTGCAGAATCTGGTAAAGAGGCACTGGAAATTTTGCCCAAGGTGGAAGAAATTCCCTCTTTGATGCAGAACTTTGATAAAGGGGAAAAGACAGAGGTGAATAGAGTCAAGGGTTTAAAACTGGACATCAATTCAGCCAAGAGGTTTATTGCTGGTCAAACAATCCAAACACCAACTGGTCCAATTTTCGTACCAGGGCAGACCTTGCAGACTCCAAAGGGTAATACTTTCGTTCCTGGATTTACTGTCCAGACTCCTGATGGTCCAATGTTGATTCCTGGTCAAATTGTGTCTATTCCTGAAGAAGGTGGAAAGAAGACTCCAGTTTTCGTAGTAGGGCAGACACTACCTACTAAAAATGGGGAAAAGTTTGTTCAAGGACAGACGATTCACGTGAGTGATGGAGCCAAATTTGTGCCCGGTCAGACTGTTTTGACTAAGGAAGGACCAAAGTTCGTGGCAGGACAAGTCACAGGTGATGGTAGCTTTGTGCCTGGTCAAGCTGTCACCATATCAGAAGGTACGAGGTTCATGCCAGGTCAAACTGTCACTGATCAACATGGAGAACAACTCTTTGTTCCTGGGCAGAGTGTCCAGATCCAAGATTCCTGGGAATTCGTTCCTGGACAGTGTCTCAAGACACCAACTGGAGAACCTCAATTCGTCCCTGGTCAAACGATGTTAACTACAGAAGGTGCTCGTTTTGTGCCAGGTCAGAATGTCATCAAGGAATCAGGAGATGCTTGCTTTGTCCCTGGAATCACAGTGGAAGCAGATCAAGGATTGAAATTCGTACCCGGTACCACAATGAACACACCTCAAGGTATGAAATTCGTAGAGGGTCAGATGGTAAAGACACCAGATGGAGAGAAATTTGTACCAGGACTGACGACAATTACCAAGGATGGATTCCAGTTTGCAGCAGCTAGGAACATCAAGGAAGTCGTGTTCCTGGAAGCTACTCCAGTGGGAATAGCGATCGATCCGAAAACTGCAAGTGCCATCTCTCATTTCCAGCAGCAGGAAATTTTTGGTCACATGGTTCAAACAGACAAAGGAGTCGAATTCATCCCAGAGAATGTTAAAAAGTTTCCAGAAGGGAAGAGGATAGTTCCGGGTCAGCTGGTTCGAGGCGGAAAAGACGGTCCTCGTTTTGTGCCTGGTGTAATGACTGAAGATGGATTCCTCCCAGGTCAAATAGTGATGACAGAGAAAGGTGAACAGTTCGTTCCTGGACAAGTAGTTGACACGAGCAGTGGACCTAAATTCGTCCCAGGTCAAATGGTAGAGACACGAACCGGAACCAAGTTTGTCCCGGGTCAAACAATAGAAACGACTGATGGGCCAAGATTCGTTCCAGGTCAGATAGTCGAGACCAAGGCCGGACCGACGTTTATTCCTGGTCAAGTTATATCCACCGAAGATGAAGGTTCTAGATTTGTCCCTGGGCAAGTAGTGGATACACCAGATGGTCCAAGATTTGTGCCAGGTCGTGTGGTAGAATCCAACGAACTTGGAGTGATTTTCGTGCCAGGTCAAATTGTCCAAACAGAGGAAGGTCCAAGGTTCGTTGCTCCAGATTTAACTGATACTCCAGAAGGCGAACTGGAATTTTCAGTTCAAGGATTCGAGGTGACTCCAGAGGAACTCCGTTTGCTTAGACCTCAGCATTTACACTTCAATGCCTCCTCGCAGCATCATGGAGAGTCGAGTATAGATTCCAGAATGTTGCAGGAGTTGTCCAAAGCTGGGATGTCTGTGGGAAGAAATGTCCCAACTGATTTGCCAAATGTGGATGTTGATGTGGATCCGAAAGCTGTCACTCTTGAACAGGCTCTTGTCATAGCTGAGAAACTCGGATTTAGAGGCAGCTCTGCTGTGAAACTGGCCCAGGTAGTATCGACTGTTGCACAATTAGCTAAGAATATTGTTCAGCAGCAGAGTCAACAGCTTTTGCAAAAAGGCGAGCGAAGTCAGCAGATCCAGCAAAACCAACAAAATCATCAGCAGAATCACGTACAGAAAAATGGAATAGAGAAACTAACGAATGGAGGTTCTCCAATTTTAATAAATGGTACCACTGAGGAAGAAAGCAATGGAGATGATGAATGGCTTCACACTGCAGTCAAAGCAGCCATCTCAGCAGCAGTGGTGATTCTCACAAACGAAAAGATTACAAGTAAAGTTGAAAACGGACAAGATGTAGTTTTATCTTCAATCAGTGAGGCCTTCAACGTCCTGCTAAGACAAAAATCAATGAACATGGACCAATCAGTGGACGAGGTACTTCGAATTCTCCTAATTCCCCGAAATCGAAGTTTCCTGTGTCGTGGTGTTCTGACTGATTTAGCAGAAGCTAATTACAGTAAAGTGGATATCCTAAAATCCACATTGATCAACACCTCGATGAAGGATGAAATGGTCCTCGAGAAACTCTTCCAAGTCTTGGAAGAAGAGCACGGTAGTGATCTGGTTGGTTCAGCCTTCAGAACCGTATCTAAAGGAGATCCAGACTTACTTTCTCGTGTCTTGAAAAATGTTTCTCAAGAGGTATCTGGTGTTGAAACAGAAAAAGAAGCAGCAGAAACAGTTCATAAGGCTATCGTACAAGCTGTTCGAGAATCGAGTGAACTTCGAGTGAAGAAATTATTGAATGATGAAGGGACCAAAGTAAGAGAAATGCTTCTGCAGGCTGTTGGCTTGGCCAGAGCTTTAGGTATGACTTCAACAGCCAGCAGCCTCCTAGCAGTACTCAGTGATGAAAAATCAACTAGGGTTTTGGCTGGAGATAAAGTCACCCTGGATATTTTGAAAAGGCTCACAGTGATGAGGAAATTAGCAGAGGAAAGGCCTCAATTTAAATCTGCACTTGGGGAACTTTGTAGTGATCCGGAATTGGCAAGATCAGATCCAGTTTTGAGAACTTTGGTCCGAGAGAGTGCAGCTTTGATGATAGTTCCTGAGGAAGGACCTCTTCAGTCATCTATAGATGTTCCTACTTCACTATTACATGCTGAAAATAGCCTTGCTATTGAGGACTTCCTGATGAGAAGAAGTCTTAAGCCATCATCGATTTTTATGATTCTGAAACAAGGTTTCCAATGTGTTGTACCCAGGGAAGCTGCAAGAAGTGTACTCACTGGAGAAGTTGCCTACACAGTTCTAGATGAAGATGGTATCCATCATTTTGAACCTCTTAATGTGTTTTCGGCTCTAAGGATGAACAAACCAGCTGCTCATCGATTTTCAATGTACTGCTGTCCTGTTGCTAGAGAAGAGGATATTGATACTGAGATGCTGTCTACGTTTAATGGACCAATTCCTATAACGACTACGAGTAGTTTTGACGAATCAACACTGGATAATTTTGAGAAGCTAGAAAGCATCGGCGTTACTTTGTCCAAGTCTGATAAATCCGTTGGATGCATTGATAGCAGAGAAAATACACCCAGCTTCCGCAGAATTTGTAGTCTTTATCGCGAAAATAGTAGTGAAAGGGTAATTGCTTAAAATTATTTTGGAACAATAGAAAATGGAGTTGATACCAGTAGGAAAACTTAAAAAGGAAGTTAAAGAGGATCACTTTCAGATGCTGCAATCTCAAATTGTAAATTTTAAAAGGTCCTAATTTTAAATTGTTGCAAGCTTGTAGTTTGCAATTAAAGAAGGGGTTACTCTCATTATTTTATTGTTTTTAAAATTATTTTTAAAATTTGTAGAAGGTATTGATAGAAAAATTTAAACTGTTTTCATAAGATTTGAACATTACAATCACATAATCAAAGTTGAACATTACAATCAAATAATCAAAGTTGAACATTACAATCACATAATCAAAATTGAACTCTGTTATTTTCTTACACCTTGTTATTGCACATTGAACCGAAGCACCCTTGAGTTTCGCAAGGTCTTCCATTTATTCACAGTTACTCGAAAAATGAAATTTTAACGAAATGACAAAAATGTGGCAAAAAACGTAAATAAGCATGAGACCAGACGTAAAAACTGTTTTGTTCTGCTTTCAGAGATCGGAAAATTACGTGGTCGTCAAGGAGTTCGCCGAGGGCAGCTTTTCCGTTGATGTCGGTGAATTCGTCGAGGCCGTCGAGTATGGGGATTCAAAGTAAGCATCGTTTCCTTTGAGTTCTCAGCAAAAAAAAAAATATTGACGCATTAAAAAGAAACAAAAAAGAGGCAATACAAATATCGGAGTTTGCTGGCACATTCAGCTGCGTGTGTGTGTATATATATATGTACGTTGTACATGAATGTGTGTTGCATTGCTAATTTGGTAGCGTGTTAAATCTGGCTTTCTAAAAATATCTAACCATAGAGAATAACGCATCTAACGATAACAGACAGCTCACCACATAGATCCCGCGATTTGCTATATGCTTTGGACAAGCCGATTACAAACAATAATGTGAAACAACAATAGAAACATTGCAATTTTGACGGCACAGGCCTAGGCACTTCCGAGGTTTGCTGCCAATTTCCGACGATGTCACTTTGCACGTTTATAAGAAATGTTTGTTTTCTAAGCGATTTTCATCGGTTTGTAATTTACTTAGTTGTTTCGAAATTTAGTTTGTTGTTAAAAAACAATTGGCAGCGTAGATTTCGTGAGTTTATACGGAATTTAGTTAGTAAACAGTATAAGTGTAGATTTTAATCTCCACTAAAAGACACTAGTGTTATAATATAGTGAATAATAAGTAATTTGTGCAATACAATTAACTTGTACAGTAAAATAAATGCATAAATATTTAGGAGGTATTTTTCCTTTTTAATTTCACTACGGTAGAGTCGTTTTCCAACCAATCTTGCAATATTTGTTATTTTTCTTGTATTAAAATAGTTTATTATATTGTATAACTGGTTGGAAAAAGACGTTTCCTTTCTCGTAACAATTTTCTTCATTTCTAGTATATTTTAAAGCTTATTTTAAAAGGAAATTGACCTTTTTCTCAAGGAGGGGAAGAAATTTCAACAAACAAGTTAAAACTGATGCTATTCCCGAATTTATCAACAATCCTTCTTGAGAGCTTGCAGTAGCGAGTTTAGTAAACTCAAAAAAGTACCAGCTCTGCAGCTGGTGCATCGTAATATTGAGAATTAACGATGCGCAGATCATAAAACTAAAGGGAAGATAAATGATGAAGCTTTAAAACAGTGTTAACGACATAAGCACGTAAAATTTAAAAATGATAGTCAGCTGACGCAAAACAGGAAAGATCATTGCCCTGTTCGAGTCTTTGTGTGTTTATTTTTACAGTAATATTTTTACTCGATGAGAGCCTATGAACTGGACTGTGATAATGATTTACGTTACACGTGGAAATCTTTTTTAAAAAACAACATACAAATTAGGCAATTTTTCTATAGGTATAAAAAATAAAGCTTAATTGTGTTATGATAGTATTATTATATTAATTGTATTATTAGATTATATTCTTCTTTTAAGAATATAATCAGGGATCCGAACGAAATTAAGGGCCATTTTTCGATATTTTCCAATTATTTCTACAAATTCAAAATAGTTTGGC
>JBAGKK010000339.1:50269-73146 GCA_037177015.1 Euceroptres primus | reverse complement strand
TAAGTAAAAATTACGGGGACCCTTTTCTCGGTACGGGAAATTACCCACCCGGATTTAATATGTTTCGTCGGCCCTGCATCTAAGTGTCAATTTTTATTGAAATGTAGAAGTAATGATGTTATACCGCAACATATTTTAAATCTTAACAAACGAAAAAAACGTCTCTTTTTACAGTTATACTTGTCAAAAAAAATTTAATAAGTTTAATCAACATTATTCTTTGAAATTACTAAAAATTGAAATTCGAGATATTAATTTTCATATTAATTTTTTTAACAGATCACTTGAAAAAACAAAAAAAACCATTTTGGATTCTGATCTTAATGATAATATTTTTAAAAAGTTCTTTGAGTTATCGGGAAAAAATTCAATTCTATTAACAAAAAATGCAATAACAAACACAATATTAAATTTGAATCTTTACAAAAAGATCATTAAAGACTCTTATCAATGAATATATTAAAAACAAAAAAACTGAGTCAGTTGCATATAAACACCAATATAACTTTAGTCACACATTTGATTGGAATAACGTAAAAATTATTGACCGAGAATCTAACTATAAAAAAAGACTGATTTCAGAGATGATCCATATTAACAGTAATTCAAATAATAATGATAAAAAAGAAGACATTTATGCTCTTAACAAAGCATATTTTCCGTTATTACAGAAATTAAATTTGTGACTAAATTTCCAATAGATAGATGGACATTAATCTATATTTTTTCTTAATGTATATGTGTGTGGTACGTTTGTATATAGATGATGTGACTCAAAACTTTTCACTTCAGTAGACTTTATACCGTCAGCTCGGTTGAACCAAAAATGGGTTCATTTCTCTCTAGTCTTAGACGCGTTAAAATTATGTTTTAACCAGTGATTGTTAATGGTAATTTTTTCAAATGATTTGTTTTTTAATTCATCCAATTTTTGTAAAAATGTGATATTTATGTGGTGTTTTCTTTTTAATAAATTAGCCTGATGAGGTTGACGAACCCATGCCAACGAAATGTCGCTTATTTCGCCAAATTAAATATGAGTTTTTCACTCATTTGCCTTCACTAATCGAAATTTCTTCTTCAATTATTTGTAACAAATTTTATCCTTAGTTTTTTCTGTGCTATACACAGTATAATTACGTCACGAATTACCGATCGATTTTTTATTTAAATTCAGCGGGTTTATTAAGAGAGAAATGAAAATATAATGCTGAAATTCTAGTAAATAATAAAGAATATATTTAGGCATCGATTTCCTCAAATTTCAGTATTATATTTGCATTCCTCTCTTAATAAACCCGCTGAATACAAATAAAAAATCGGTCGGTAATTCGTGACATCAATATGTATCACATACCCTTAAATCCAGACAAATTTTACTGAATTTAATCTAAACCATTTTTAAGGGTAACAATTTTAAGTATTGTTTTTTAAATATAGAGAAAAAAATAATCAAAATTCTGTGATACGACTCCTAGTTTGAAGAATTTCTATATAATTTTATTTGTGATATTGAAAATATTGATTTATTAAATCCATTAATAAGTTTAGAACTGAAGAATTTTTTATTTTCCTCGGTTCTTTACCAAACAGAAAAGAACTTGAACAATTCCAAGTTGTAGTTGAAGTATCAAATAATGAAATAATAGTAAGCTCTCCACATGCAGAAGAGCTTTTGAAAAAAATGAACTAATTTTCTTCATCTTTCTATAAGAGAAAGAGAGCTTTTTAAATTTAATTAATTTTTAATTTCAATTTCAAACTTTAATTGTTGCTTTCTGAAGTTGTTGACTTTTTAGAAATTTCCAATAGAAGTTTTAAAATATATAATCTGTATATATTAATTACAAGAGTTATTATCAAGTGCTTTAAAGTTATTAATAATCGAAGATAATAACGTGAAAAACAATTTTTTGTAAGAGGGACATTCATTTGAATATTCAGAGGATTTACGAATATTATCATGAATTCATTTATTATTTATGTGTTAAATGTTAGACATTTCTTACAGAAATATTTTACTTCTCTTTTATTCAAAAAATAAAATGCCTAATATTTTCGAAATATTTTATGTTCTAGGATTTTTGTCGTGGAATAAGGATAGTTGCCATGTAGACCTCGAAAAGGAATTACAAGCTCTGATAGCACAGGCCCCTGAAGGCGAAGAAGCCAGAAATGGTAAGTGGAATTTTGAATGTAATTTCTAAATTATTTTATATTTAATTGGAAGAAATGATAAAAAAGTGATTCTTTACTTCAAGATAAAAAGGTAAGTTCAAGATAAAAAAGTATTTTGTTAACAATTCTATAGAAGTAGATTTAAAGAACAAATTAATAATATAAAACTCTCCAACTAATTGGAAATTTTTAGTACTATCTAGTGTGTATGAATAAAAGCATAAAGTTTTATTTTATTTGGACAATTTGTACGTAAAAATGAATAAAAAAGAATATGTAATTTCTAAGAAACAAGTACATTAAACCTTTTTACTCTTTCGAACTTTAAAACAACTCAGTTGATGAGTTTAGGGAAAAATAGAAGTTTTGTTTCAATAAGAGTAGTTATATAGAAATTTTAGGCAATGCAAATAAAATAATGAACATTTGAAGAATTAGAAGACAAGCTCTCAGTCTAAAGTGAAAAGAAAACTTGAAAAAAGGTGGAAAACATTTTTCAATTATGAACTTTTGTATAATACAATTTGTTTTTTAAGATGAATGTAATATGCAAACAGTATTATGTAAATATAAATGTAATTCGTAAGTGTACATAACAAAACTCTAATGGCGTTTCCACACTTCAAATTAAATATCAGAGTTGTCTAATATTTACCTCCGAGTTCACCCATCTGTTATTGCTTCAAAATAGTAGTTGGAACTAAATGTTTGTTCAATAGAACTGAAACACAGTGTTGTGAAAAAATAGCAACAGATAATCAAAGTCAGTTTGGAGTAAAATGTCTTTAAATGTCTAATTTTTTGCACTATTTTTGACATAACATAATTTTTTAAATTATTTATTTGTTGGATATATCATAAGGTTTTAAAAGAATTGATGAATATCTTCATTATTCCTTCCGTTCACTTGATAATAAAAATGGTATTAGGTAAGCCACGTTTTTAAATTCTTAATGAACTGCAAGTAAATGGTAATATTATAGGAGAACGACTCATTCAATATGCAACGGAGAACCTCGTGACGGAAGTTCTGATACACCCCCAAACAAATACATTGTTACAATGCATACGTAATCTTCTCGCAAGTTTCACGAAACACCGGCACATCATTCACGCTGGCTACACATTCGGTGGAAATGGTTCCTGGATACTGCAGGTATATATTTTTCTCAAGTTTCTTCAATCTCGTTTATTTTTATGTTTTTATATAAAATACTCCCCTGAAAATAGACACTATCGTAATAGTTCTTTTTGGTTCTATTTCTTCTAAACACAGTTCTTTCCTAAATCTTCAACAGTAGTTTATTTCCTAAAATTCAATTGTACCTTCTGGACCACTAAGTTCATTAGGATTCTCACGTCCCATGACAATAATTAAGTAATTATTAATTAATAATAAATATAACAGTCAACTACGTAATTATTGCAAATCAAAAGCTATATATTGCTCAAATTAATGAACATGAATGCTATAATCATAAACCATTTACGGGATGTCATCCCAAACCTTAATTATGAACATAGATGATCCTAATCACAAATATCAATGATGAATAATTATAATAATGATTAATAAAAATAAGATAATTTTAAAACGATATCTGTAGAATTCATTCCCGACCGATGCAAAAAGTAAAAGGGACATACCGGAATGTCTTTCCGTATATCCCTTTTACTTTTTGGTGCATCTACTGGTAAAGAATTCTGCAGATATCGTTTCAAAATGATCAATATTAATTGTTTTTACAGGATGGAACCTTTAGTTATGCGGATTTTGTGGATGCATTTAGCGAACATGAAGTGCAGAGAGTGCTTCATGCTTACGAGAATAGCGTTACTGTAGATATTCATTGTGCGGGAGTTGGTGAATGGTCGACGGCAAAATTATCCAAAGAATCCTGTACTAGGTTTGTTTAATACTTCTTTTATTTAAAAAATTTCACATTTAATAACTCATAAAATCATTCCTCCTCATTACTTTTCAACTATTTTCTCAATACGCATTTTTATCCATCATCCGTTTAGAGAAGTGTCTTATGGATAAAATCATCAATCATTTTTCTGTAGATAATTGTTACTGTAAAAATCGTTTTTCTCTTTTAGGTCCTGTCAAGTTAAAGTGAATCCTGATGACGTTCTCACGGCAGGAGTACCGGCTATTACTAGTTTTACACATTATATCGAGCAATATCTTGTACCCCAAACATTAGACCAACTCATGGAACCTTCCGATGTCGTCGGAAATATCCGATTTAGTCATCCAACTCTATACGTCTTCCCGGGTGGACAGGGAGACGCGGCTCTCTTTGGAATAAATGGTTTCAATATGCTTGTCGATGGGGGCTTTGCTAGGAAAGCCTGTTTCTGGGACTTTGCCAGGCATCTAGATCGACTGGACGCCGTTCTGGTCACGAGGATAAACAACAGCAATATTGGTGGCATGTCCAGTGTACTCCGAAAAAAGAAAGAGATGCACGTTTATCCTCAGATTGGACATTTCTTCTGTAATCTCGTGGTAATTTCAAACTTATAGCATCAGTAATTCAGTATTTTGATCAGCTTTTAACAATTTATTTTCAAATACAAATTCTGGTAAACCTTTTATTTTCTTTTACAGGAAAGAAGACACTCGAATTCACCAGACGGTGATAAGGACATCGATCCTCTGATTCTGGATTTGATTGATATGGGTCAAGAGATGATGGTAAATCTTCGACACATAAACCTCAGAGCCCATCATTGTTACCGAGATCCAGATCCAATTAACCTCTACCACAAAGTTGGTCATGGGACCCTAGATATGTACGTCCTCAGTCCCAGCAAAGACAGCAAGGAAGTTCGAGAATTTCTAGCAAAATGGCACGCCACAGACTCGAAGCTTTTTTCTGGTGCTCATAAGAAAGACTCGAACAATCTTGTATTTCCGATTCAAAATGTCGTCTCGATCTGTGCTCTTCTAGTTTGGCAACCTGCGAACCCTGAGAGTACAATAACAAGGATTTTGTTCCCGGGAAGTACTCCTCAGCATAAAATTTTCGAAGGTTTAGATCGGCTGAAGCACTTGGAGTTTTTGAAGCATCCCACGTGTTCAGCCAAGAGTCTCTCACCATCGACTTCACTCGTGGCTTTGAAGGATAAACCGTTAAAGAAAATAGGGTTGATCGAGAGGGAAATAAAAAAGACAGAGATAAAGAAGGAGAAGAAAGAAACTCCTGAAATGAAGGCTGTGAAAGGAAGTGATGAGTTACCTCCGAAAACAATTTCCCAGACGATTACAAAGACGGCGAAGATCGAAGGGAAGACTAGAAAAGTTGTGGAGAATAAGAAAATTGAGTCTGAGTCGAAGGAGAGCAAAAAAATCGAGGAAATCAAAAGGAAGGAGAGTGCGAAAATAGAAAAATCCGAGAAGCTAGAGGGCGAAACGAAAAAGACTGATGTTATTAAAGCGGAAACTGAAAAGACTGTTGTTAATAAGGAACAGAAACCGAAGCCGGAGCCAAAGAAAAAGGAAACTAGAGATATAAAAACTACTGTGAAAACCAGCAAACCCGAAGCTCCAAAACCAAGTCCAAAACCGATTGAGAAGAAGGTGATGAAGCCTTCTACTGATAAGAAGGATGTCAAGTCCTCTCCAACTACTCCAAAGAAAACTTTGAATGGAACTGCTACCAAAACAGAAATATCCAAAACAGCACCAAAAGTATCCATGAAACCAACTACCAGAGCACCTTCTTCAGCTCCTGCCAAAAGTGCAAAGGACGCCAACAACAGAAAGGTTGTCGAGCAGAAGAATATAGAAATGTCTTCATTGGCTGGAACTGGAGCTGTTACATCTGCTTCTAAAGCTCCGAAATCAAAACCAGCTGAACGAAAACCAATCAGTCGTCGAACAAAGCCTGTGAGTCCCAGCAAAGCTCGAGTTCCTAGTAGTCCAGCAAAATCAACTAGGAGCACTCCTACCACTTCAGTTAAGTCTGATAAGGATGGAGTAATTAGAAAGGTGAAAGGTGACAAAGGAACAACTGATTCCTCAACAGTGTCAACTCCCTCTGGAATTGAACCAGATTCAGTTGTGAGACTTGCGGAAAAAAGTCTCACCGAAAAGTCCGAGGACATGTCCCTTGATTCTATTGAAAGCAAAGTATTGGCAGACCTTAAAGAAGAACGAGAGGTTGTCGAGGAAATTGAAGCAGTACTTCAGAAAGCAGAAAGGATAGAAGAAGCGAGGAAAGAGGAACGCTTCGAGGGAGATGATGAAATCACTGCTGAAGCTACAGATAAGAAGGAGGAAGACATGACTGAAGAGGATGTAACCGCTGAGATTGAAGATGCTCCAAAAAAAGAGAGTTCCAGGAAAGCAAGCCAGGAGTTAACTGAGGAAGATGAATACTTGATCGTCGAGAAGGAGGAAATTTACACAGAAGATTCTGTTCAGAGTGGCGAAGGAGAGCAAAAACACTTTCTTGATGAGGTGGAATCAGAGAAAGCTAAGATACTTAAGGATAAGGAATTGCCAAAAGAGGAAGAGGCTGAGGAGAAGAAGGACGAAGTTCCCGAGAAAAAATTAGATTTTGCAGAAACTTCGGCTGTTAAGAAGGAAGAGAGACGAGCTTCTGAGTTGTTGTCTCCAGAACACAAGGAACAGCTGAAGGAAGAAATGAAGGAGATTATTGCCTCGGCTACAGAGGCTATTCAGAAAACTGAAGACAAAGATGACTCTGGGAAGAAAGACAGTGAAGATATAACCAAAGAACCTTCTAGTTTAAGTCCTGATAAATTTGATTCTTCGGAAAAGAAAATGACAGATACTGACGCAAAACCAGAAGTTGATCAGAAGGAACCAGTTCCTGAGAAGATGGAAGAGTCTCAAGAGAGAATATCCACATTGGAATCGGGTGCTACCACAACTGCTCCGACTCTGCCCGAAGATGAACGAATCACTTTGGATGATATTAAAGAAGTTATTGATGAGAAGCATGTGGCTGAGGAAGTTAAAGAAAAAATTGTGGTTCCAAAAGTCAAGGAAGTTGTTCCAGAGGATTTGCCAACACCCATCGTTCGCCAAGCAGTTCCAGTTATGCAGAGGGACTCTGTGAAGACTCCAGATGAGGTGGCTGATCTTCCGGTTCATGAAGAGGTTGATCCTAAACTTTACAGAATGGAAGACTTCAGCAAGGACAAAGAAGAAAAGGCTCAGTCACCTCAGGATTCGAAAGAACCTCCTACTCCTCCAGTAAAAGAACAAAAGGGAATGTTTAGTTTCTTCGGAAAAGTTGCTGATAAATTTGAAAAGGGAATTGATAAATTGACTAAGAAGAAAAAAGACTCTGATAAAGATACTGATGATAAGACGTCTTCAAAGTCTAGTTCTCCAAAGGATCCTAAACCACAAGAAGCAGCCTTTGTGGATGTAGATATGGAGAAAGTATTCCAAAAAGTGGGTAAAGTTGGTGATAAACCCGAAGCTTTTGAACAAGTAGAGCCTAAAGTACATGATGTGAAGGTAGCGACAATAAAAGAAACTGCGACCTTCTTACAGGAGGAAATAAAAGATCTACGAAGAACTAGTATTCCGGATGTGGAACCTGAGGTAGAGTGTACAACTGTTGATGTTGTTGAGGCACAGAGAATCAGCGAACAACTAAAACTTGATGAAAAACCATCTCCGACTAAAGATCTTAAGGACTTGAAAGATGAGGTCTTGCCTGAAGGAGAAAAGAAAGTAGAAGGTTCTGAGGAAGCCGAAGGTATCGAGGAAGTCGAAACACTGATTCAGGAATCTTCGATGAAATTCAAGTCTGTAAAAGATAGTCTAAGAGATTCTTTGGAGTCACTCGAAGAAAAAGGTCCAAGGGAACACGTAATTAATGTAGCCGATTTACCTCCTCCAACTGATATTGTCACAGACACTTTAACTGGCGTTGCAGAAAAATTAGAAGAAATAAAACCATCAATTGCGTCTACTTCTCCTATTTCAAAAGAACCTGAGAAGGTGAAGTTTACTATCCCTGAGAGTAAAGAACTGGAAGATGAAGCAGCTGAAGAAGAGGAGGAAGGTTCTTCTCACATTCCAGACTTGAAAGAAGCTGTTCGTGATATTGGTGAGGTTTTAGCAGGAAGTGCTGGAATCGAACTTGAGGAGAAGCCTAAAGACGTTATAGAAATTGTAAAGAAAGTTGCAGAAGTACTCAAGGAAGATGATTTCCTGTCAGAGAAAGCCCTCTTTGAAATCTCTGAGAAAAAACAAGAAAGGCCAATGGATTTAGGTACAAAACCATCAGAGATTGAGGAAGAGAAATCTGAAATTGATGAGAAGGTTTCAAAACAAAGTTTAGGAGACATGATGCCTAAGAAAGTAGGTGTTACAGAACAACTTCCATCTCAAGAAGAAGTTGAAGAATTGCTCCAGAGCGACATCGCAAAGCCTTTGCCAGTTTATGAAAAAGTCAATGGAATCGAGGTTCAAGAGGAGCCTTGTATAAAAATCGTCAAAGATACCAAAATCACTTCACCTGCAAAGGATGAGGCACTTGATCGTCAAAGTACTTTAGAAATGGGTTCAGATCTATTGAAAGATATTAGCATTTGTGAAAAAACAGGTGTATGTGTCGATGATGGAAAAGTCGATGTGATGGAGGCTGGATTAGAACAAATATGTACAAAAACAGTACTTCCACTAAAACTTGACGAGACTGATGTAAAAGAAGAGATTGAATCTTCAGAAATAGGATTCGAGCAAAAATTGTCACCTGCTAAGGCAGAACTTGTGGTGGTTACGCCAGGATCCACACCATCGTCTCCTAAATTTACAGCAGCAAAAACATCCGATCAAGAAGTGGAAGCAGCTTTGAAATTTGCTGACAAATTACCAGCTGATATTAGACACATTCTTGATAAGGCTGCCAGCGTAGAAGATATTATTGAAGAAATTATTGTGTCCAAAAAACGAAAGATTACAATGGAAATTATAGAGTATATTATAATCATAAAATGTATTTCGAGAGAGAGGATAATTGAGATAATTGAAAATATAATTATCAGGAAAGGCATTTCTCGTGAAAGTGCGGTAGATGATGAAGATATTTTGAAAGCCGAAGTGGTAATCAGTCCTCAGAAGAGAACGGATGTTGAAGATTATATTAAAAAAGAATACGTTAATAAAGGAAAGAGAATTACTACAATAATTATCGAGGAGATTTCATTGTTGAAAATTATTCCGAGAGATGTTATTATGGAGATTATTGAGAGTATCATAATCAAAAGAAAGATTACTAAAGATTCGGTGCTGGACTTACCGGAAGAGGAAACTCAGGAAGTTATATCAGAAGTGAAAGATGATGTACCATCCCAAGGAGCAGTCGATGATCAAAAACGAAAGTCTATAACAGAAATCGTAGGGAAGAAGGAGGTTTCAGTTGCAGAAAGTGCAGTGAGTCTTGAAGAAGATCTTGTTGAAGGATTTGTTAATATTCCTTCTAAGGATGCTGTAGCAGCTTTCATAAATGAAGAGAGGCGAGGAACACATGAGGAATTAGAATTTGAGACCAAAGCTACATCTTCAGGGAAGACTCTTCCAGAAAAAGATGACTTTGAAGCTGTTGAGCAAGAAGAATACAAAGTCAGTGGCTCAATTCAGTCACCAGATATTTCCAGAAAATTAAGTGAATCAAAGGCAAGGGAAGAGGAGGATACAAGTGATGTGATTGAAGCTGACGAGAAATTCGTCAAAGAAACTAAAGGGAAAGAAGAAAAGGAGTCAG
The DNA here is from genome assembly GCA_037177015.1 of Euceroptres primus. Lineage (NCBI taxonomy): Eukaryota > Metazoa > Arthropoda > Insecta > Hymenoptera > Figitidae > Euceroptres > Euceroptres primus. The sequence goes on along the minus strand of JBAGKK010000339.1, from coordinate 63,208 downwards.
TACTAGATGACATCAAGGAAAAGAAAGAAGAACTTGATTCTCGTATTCGTGAATCTGAAATATCTATATCTGAAGCATCAGAAGTTATTGATGCCACTGAAAAGTATTTAGATGAAGCTAAGGAGAAGGTTGTGGCTCCAGTGAAAGAGTTTGATGAAAAGAAGAGCCCAGAAATTGAAAAAGCGTTATCAGAAAAAGCAGCAGATGTCAGTTCTGCAGTTGTTGAAGAGAGAAAGAAGAGTATTGCAGATAAAGTTTCGGACGAAGCTTCATTAGCAGCATTAGAGGAGAAGATTGATGATCACGAGAAGATTGATGATCGTGAGAAGATTGATGATCGTGAGAAGATTGATGATCATGAGAAGATTGATGATCAAGAGAAGATTGAAGACATCACGGTTCGAAAAATGCTAGTGACTGCTAGTAGTGAGGATGGTGGACATGAAACAGAAATTTGTGCAACAGGGACAATTACTTTCACAAAATCGATTACACCAGAGGATTCTTTAAAAGAAACTTCTACAAAGTCTACACCAGAAAAAGATTCTTTGGTGATGGACAAAGATTCCTTGGGTTCTAAAGAAAGTTCACCAGAAAAAGACAGTATTTCTGATAAATCCCCAGTAGACATCAAAGAAAAAATTTCACCGGTTGATAGTTTGGATAAATCACCAATTGGTACTCGAGATTCTCAGGACCTAGACGATAGTTTAGAGAGAAAAGACGAAGTTGCAGAAAAACCGTTGGATTTAGTTCCAGAAAAGTCAGTTAAGAAACAAGAAAAACCTGATCAAGTTATGGATCTTGGAGAGTTAAAGTCACCAGAATTTGCACATTCAGAAGACGTTTCCCCCGCTGAAAGTGTTTTCTCAAAAAGTCCTACTGAAAAGCCAGTAATTTCCGCAAGAACTACCTTTTCAGAAAAACCAGTTGAAGTGGAAATTAAACCTTTTGAGGAAATTGTAAAACCAGAGAAACCCACTTATGATGGATTGTCAAGTACAATTAGTGAGAAGGATGTGCCTAAAACATTTGCTATTATTGAAGATAAGGTAAGCGATAAAGATTTACCTAAGTCATCTAGTATTTCTAGAGATGATGTTATTTCCAAAGCGTCTGGAGCTGTTGAAGTGATTGAAAAATCAATTTCAAGTACTGCCAGTGAAAAACCAGAAGATAAAGATGCAAAATCTAAACCTGAAAGTATATCAGAAGACAAATTTGACGAAAAGGCATCAATTGAAAAACCACTAGACAAATCTCGTTCTGCAAGTGTTGTAAGTGTCAAAGACGAAGAAAAGCCTCTTGACAAGTCTAGATCCACCAGTATTGTCAGTGAAAAAGCAGATGAAAAAGAATCTTCAGACAGATCGAAATCACCTAGCATGGAAAAAGAATTAGTAGAAGTTCTTGAAAAATCTCAATCAGAAAGTATCGTAGATATACATTTGGATGAAAAAGCAGATATCAAAGCAAGTGAAACTATTGTTGATAAACAAGGATTAAAAATTGTTGCAGATGATCAATCAGGTGAGCCATCAAAGTCCCCCAGCATTGCACGTGATAAGGTTGTCGAAAAAGATTTGATAGAAGATGCAGTAGCAAAATCCAGATCCTCGAGTATTGCAAGCGAGAAACCTGATGTTAAGGATTCCGATAAAATTAAATCATCAGCATTAAGTGAAACGTCAGTTGAGAAGAAACCGACTGATCGATCAAAGTCGCCTAGCATTGCAGGTGATATGCTACAGGAAAAAGATGCATTCCAAGAAAAAATTACAAGATCTAGATCATCAAGTATTGCAAGTGAAAAACTCGAGACGAAAGAACCTTCTGATAAAACAAAGCCACCAGCTTTGAGTGAGAAGTCTGATGAAAAAGAAGCTCTTGATGGATCCAAGTCTCCTAGTTTTGCAGGTGATAAGCTGGATGAAAAAGATTTAGTCGAAGAAATAACAGCTAAATCTAGAGCATCAAGTGTTGCTAGTGAGAAACTGGATTTAAAAGAAGCTGTTGATCGATCAAAGTCTCCTAGCATTGCTGGTGATAAACCAGGTGATAAAGATTTTCCTGAAGAAGCAATTGTTAAATCCAGGACGACAAGTATTACTAGTGAAAAACCAGATGCGGGTGTTAAACATGATAAGGAACCATATGATCATCCGAAATCTCCTAGTATTGCAGGTGATAAGCCGGGTGATAAAGATTTGATCGGGCAAGCTGATGTGGAATCCAGGTCTGCAAGTATTGCTAGTGTAAAATCAGAAGCGGATGTTAAGCAAGATAAGGAATCATCTGATCATTCAAGATCTCCCAGTATTGCAGGTGATAAGCCAGGTGAAAAAGATCTCATTGAAGAGGCAGTTATAAAATCTAGATCGTCAAGCATTGCTAGTGAAAAACCATGTGCAGATGTTAAACATGATACGGAACCATCTGATCATCCAAAATCTCCTACTATTGTAGGTGATAAACCAGGTGAAAAAGATCTTATCGAAGAGGCAGTTGTAAAATCCAGGACTTCAAGTATTGCCAGTGAAAAACCAGATGCAGATGTTAAACATGATAAGGAATTATCTGATCATCCGAAATCTCCTAGTATTGCAGATGATAAGCCAGGTGATAAAGATTTGATCGAGCAAGCTGATGTGGAATCCAGGTCTGCAAGTATTGCTAGTGTAAAATCAGAAGCGGATGTTAAGCAAGATAAGGAATCATCTGGTCATTCAAAATCTCCCAGTATTGCAGATGATAAGGCAGGTAAAAAAGATCTTATTGAAGGGGCAGTTATAAAATCTAGATCGTCAAGCATTGCTAGTGAAAAACCATGTGCAGATGTTAAACATGATAAGGAACCATCTGATCATCCAAAATCTCCTACTATTGCAGGTGATAAGCCAGGTAAAAAAGATCTCATTGAAGAGGCAGTTATAAAATCTAGATCGTCAAGCATTGCTAGTGAAAAACCATGTGCAGATGTTGAACATGATAAGGAACCATTTGATCATCCAAAACCTCCTAGTATTGCAGGTGATAAAGATTTGATCGAGCAAGCTGATGTTGAATCCAGGTCTGCAAGTATTGCTAGTGTAAAATCAGAAGTGGATGTTAAGCACGATAAGGAACCATCTGATCATACAAAATCTCCTAGTATTGCAGGTGATAAACCAGGTGAAAAAGATCTCATCGAAGAGGCCGTTATAAAATCTAGATCGTCAAGTATTACTAGTGTAAAACCAGATCTGAAGGAAACTGCTGATCTATCAAAGCCTCCCAGTGTTGCAGGAGATAAGCCAAGTGATAAAGATTTAATAGAGGCTGCTGATGTTCGATCCAGGTCTGCAAGTATTTCCAGTGAAAAAGCAGATGCAAAGAAACCATCTGACTTAATTCCAGGTGCAAAAGATGATGCTAAGGAATTCACTGATCAATCCAAGTCTCCTAGTATTGAAGGAGAACCAGATTTGAAAGAGACTGCTGATCAATCAAAGCCTTCCAGTATTCAGGGAGATAAGCCAGATGATAAAGATTTAATTGAGCAAGCTGATGTCAGGTCCAGGTCTGCAAGTATTGCTAGTATAAAATCAGAAGTGGATGTTAAATATGATAAGGAACCATCTGATCATTCAAAATCTCCTAGTATTGCAGGTGATAAACCAGGTGAAAAAGATCTCATTGAAGAGGCAGTTATAAAATCTAGATCGTCAAGCATTGCTAGTGAAAAACCAGTTGTCAAGGAATCCATTGATCAATCCAAGTCTCCTAGTATTGTAGAAGAAAAGCCAGGAGAAAAATCTAGATCGTCAAGTATTGCTAGTGAAAAACCAGATTTGAAAGAAACTGCTGATCAATCAAAGCCTTCCAGTATTCAAGGAGATAAGCCAGATGTTGAAGATTTAATTGAGCAAGCTGACGTTAGATCCAGGTCTGCAAGTATTGCTAGTGTAAAATCAGAAGTGGACGTTAAACATGATAAGAAACCATATGATCATTCAAAGTCTCCTAGTATTGTAGGTGATAAGCCAGGTGATAAAGATCTCATTGAAGAAACTGTTATAAAATCTAGATCGTCAAGCGTTGCTAATGAAAAACCAGATCTCAAGGAATCTGCCGATCTGTCAAAGACTCCCAGTATTGCAGGAGAAAAGCCAAGTGATCAAGAGTTAATCGAGAAAGCTGATGTTCGATCCAGGTCTGCAAGTATTGCTAGTGTAAAATCAGAAGTGGATGTTGAGCATGATAAGAAATCATCTGATCATTCAAAATCTCCTAGTATTGCAGGTGATAAGCCAGGTGAAAAAGATCTCATCGAGGAGTCAATCCTAAAATCTAGATCATCAAGTGTTACTAGTGAAAAACCAGATCTCAAGGAATCTTCTGATCTGTCAAAGCCTCCTAGTATTGCCGGTGATAAGCCAGGTGAAAAAGATCTCATCGAGGAGTCAGTCTTAAAATCCAGATCATCAAGTCTTGCTTGTGACAAACCAGATCTCAAGGAATCTTCTGATCTGTCAATGCCTCCTACTATTGCCGGTGATAAGCCAGGTGAAAAAGATCTCATTGAGGAGTCAGTCTTAAAATCCAGATCATCAAGTGTTGCTAGTGAAAAACCAGATCTCAAGGAATCTCCTGATCTGTCAAAGCCTTCTAGTATTGCCGGTGATAAGCCAGGTGAAAAGGATCTGATCGAGGAGTCAGTTCTGAAATCAAGATCATCAAGCGTTGCTAGTGAAAAAGCGGACATAAAGGACACTGATCAATCAAAGTCTCCTAGTATCGCAAGTGATAAGCCAAGCGATAAAGATTTGATTGAAGAAGCTGTAAAATCCAGATACTCGAGTATTGCCAGTGAGAAACCCGACATTAAGGATTCTGATAAAATTAAATCACCAGCATTAAGTGAAAAGTCAGATGAGAAGGAACCCGGTGATCTGTCAAAGTCACCTAGCATTGCCGGAGACAAGCCACATGAAAAAGATTTAATCGAAGAAATGGCTATAATATCTAGATCATCAAGTACTGCAAGTGTAAAACCTGAGACGAAAGAATCTTCTGATAAAATAAAGTCACCAGCTTTAAGTGATAAGTCCGATGGAAAGGAATCTCATGATGGATCCAAGTCTCCCAGCATTGCTGGTGATAAGCCACACGAAAAAGATTTATTGGATGAAGCAATTTCAAAGTCTAGATCGTCGAGTATTGTTAGTGAAAAACCAGATACAGATAAGATTAAATTAGCAACGACTGTTGTTAGTGACAAATCAGGCGAAAAGGAATCAGCAGATCGATCCAAATCACCTAGTATCGCAGGCGATAAAACTAGTATAAAAGATTTGGAAGACGCAACTGATAAATCCAGATCGCCGAGTGTTGCTAGTGTAAAACTGGATGGGAAGGAAATATCCGATAAACTTAAATCTTTAACAACAGCTGACAAATCAGATGAAAAGGAATCAGCTGATCGTTCAAAATCTCCAAGTATTGCTGGTGATAAGCCAAACGAAAAATATTTGGCAGAAGATGCAATTACGAAATCTAGATCCTCTAGTATTGTAAGTGAAAAGTCAGATATAAGGTCTACTGATCATTCAAAGTCTCCAAGTATCGCAGGCGATAAGATAAGTGAGAAAGATTTTATGGAAGATGAAACTATTAAATCTAGGTCATCCAGTATCGTTAGTTTGAAGCAAGATTTGAAGGAATCAGTCGATGCAATTAAGCCAACTCCAACAGGTGACAAGTCTGTTGAAAAGGAATCAGGTGATCGATCCAAGTCACCTAGCATTGCAGGTGACAAAGAAGTCGAAAAACATTTATCTGAATTCAGCAAGTCCAGGTCTTCGAGCATCGTTAGTGAAAAACAAACACCCGAACCTTCAAGGAAGCCTTCCTTGTTTACTGAATCTAAACATGATGAGAAATCAGAGAAAGATCATGTTGAGAGTCTCAGATCAGCTAGTTTAATAAGCGATAAGCTGGATGAGGATTCCATTGATAGAACCAAGTCACCAAGTTCAACCAGTGACAAATCCGATGATAAAGATGGATTTGACCGATCGAAATCACCCAGCATTGATGGTGACAAAATTGATCATGATTTAGATCAAGCTAAATCTAAATCAGCGAGTGTAATTGTTGAAAAGCTTGAACATGATATTCTTCAAGGAAAAGAGGAACTGAAGGTCGATGATAAAGATAGGTCAAGTTCATCAAGTGTTAGCAGTACTAAGGTTGAAGAAAAGAAACCAGTAGCACCAGCAAAAGTGGATCATGATGGAGATCAAGCTAAATCTAGATCATCGAGTGTTGTTGAAAAGCTTGAACATGATGTTCCTCAAGGAAAAGAGGAACTAAAGGTCGAAGAAAAAGATATGTCAAGGTCATCAAGTGTTAGCAGCACTAAGGTTGAAGAAAAGGAACCAGCAATAGTAACAAAAGTTTCTGTAGAAAGTATTCCTCAAATTGATGCGGATAAACAGAAGTTTGACAAAGAAGAAATCAGATCTAGATCTTCAAGTATTGTTAGTGAGAAACATGATGAGAAAAAATCGAAATCTAGGTCATCTAGTATTACTAGTGAAAAGGGTGATGGAAAAGAAGTAGTTAAATCAAGGTCACCTAGTTTTGTGCATGAAACTGATAAAGTACAAAAATCAGATCTACATGACACCAAGTCGTCAAGGGCAGAATCACCCACTGAAGAACCAACGCCTAAAGATCGTTCTCGATCACATAGTTTGTTTGAAGGAGGGGAAAGAACACCTCTGGGTAGATCTAGAGCTGCAAGCTTGTTCGAAGATAAGGCAAGTGAAAAATTTAATCTTTTAGAACAAGTAAAAGGAGCTTTGGAAGACCCTATGAAATCAAGTATTTTGGAAGAAAAGGATGAGACAAAAGCTTCATTGGAAAAGCTTGCTGATTCTAGGAAAGGAAGCTTGATAGGCAGTCAACTTCAAAAAGAAAGTTCAGAGAAGATTGATTCCAGAAAGCAGAGTGAAGCAGAGATTCAATTATCGAGACGATCTAGTGAATCAAAGTCGCAAATAGTACCTGATGTAAAAGACGTTTTGCAACTTAAACCTGAGAAAAAAGGGGAGATAGAAAGTTACGTATTAAATGAATGTGTGGGTAAAAAGAAGAAAGTAAGTGCACAAATGCTAGATGAAATGAGTGTAACTTGTTCACTTCCAAAGTCGGTGATAATCGTTGTAATTGAAGAGATAATTTTGAAATTGAACATTCCTAGAGAATCTGTTATTGGATTTGACCAAGAAGAACAAGAAGTTTTTGACTCGGAAGCTGAGAATGAGTTAGAGGGATTGCCAGCAGATAAATTAACAAATATAGAAAAATATATCTCTGCTGAGTACATTGAGAAGAATAAGAAATTATCCTTGAAACTGGCGGATGAAATTGCGAACCTAAACTTGGTTTCAAGGAGAATTATAATTGCGATTGTCGAGCAGATTATTCTAGTAAAAAAGTTAACGAGACAAAACATTCTCGAAAGTGATATTCTAGAGCTTGAAAAATCTTCTATTAAGGACATAGATATTATTACTGAGTCACAGACCACTGAAATAAAAAGTTTCGAATCAAAAGATGGTGGCGACGTTACTGTGGTGCCTGATTCGAAACGACCTAGTCTAGCTAGTGTTAAGGATCAAGATCTTATAACACATGATGTCAAGAGCGAGAGTATTGATAGAAAATCAACTACAATTGAACAAGATATTCAAGGCCTTAAACCCGTTTCCAAAAGTCCTAGTCCGAGTCCCGAACCAGAAATTTCGGTAGCTCGTGTGTCTTTTCAACAAAGTTCGGATCTTTTAGAGACACAAATACCTGAGGAAATATCGATATCGGAGGAAAAGCGCACAGAAGTCAAAACTCTTCTATTAGAAGATTACGTAACCAAGGGACAGAAAATTACAGAGACCTTCCTCCAAGAAGTCATCAATAAAACAGGTGTACCACGATACATCATTTTAGAAATCATCGATGAAATTATTTTCAATAAGAAATTATCAAGGGATAGTGTGATTGACAAGTTGCTGTTCCTGGAGGAGGAGCCTGAAGACTCTCTAGAACGTTCACTCTTGTCAACTCCTGATAGAAAGTCTTCCGGATATTCAACGCCAGAAATTAAGCACTATGATGACAAATTGGCCAAGTCGATTCCTTCTTATGTTGCTGATTATGAAAGTCCATTCCATAAAGCATTCGTTGGTGGTATGACGGAAATGCGAACGACACATATTACCACTCTCTCTGGAAAATCAACACCTGACCTTGCAGGACGTGCTGATACTCCAGAATCCAGTCCTGATATTACAAGCACTACAGGAACCACCTCTCAGGAAGTTACTGAAAAGAAGCAGGCAGATAAAATAACAGGTGATCCTGAAGTTTCAATTAAAGATAAAACTCTCGAGAAGGATCTTAAAACTGAGACTGAAAAAGACCTTGAGGCTCTGCAAACTACTGTTCTTAAGACGACCCACTTAGCAAGTCACTTTGAAAAGACTGAAGATCTTGATGAGTTGTCTAAGGATGTGAAACGTGAGGTCATGGTCTACGAAGACGAACCAGAGGTTCTGGAAACTGTCATAACCAAAACTACAAGAACTATTATAATCGACGAGGGATCTGCTGACAAAACTGCCTCCTCTGAAATTGGAAAGCCAGAGCTCTATACTTGCATTATATCTCGTGATGGAACACCAGAAGTCACTTCGGATATCGTGACAAAGGTAATAAGCAGAGAAACTACCCCTGAGATTACCACTGATGTCAAAAGAATTGTGACAACTGTTACGACTGTCACTGACTCGAATGGTAAAGTTACGACCATGAAAGACGTGACGGAAACTTCTGATACCCTTGAAAGAGAAGAACTACTGGATAAACTTATTGATTCATCACAAGGAGAAAAATCAGGAAAGCCATCGGAAACAAAAACCTCAGAGGTTCAAAAATCCGACAAGGTCATGAAAGAAACAATTACGACTCTAACTTCAACTTCTGGTACTTCAACACCCGACGTGAAATCTTTTTACGACTCTGGAAAATCAACTCCTGATCCAAAACTGGAAGAAAAATTGGAAGTGCTTGACAAAATATCTGCTGAACGTCTAGAGCATTCGATCTCTCCTTTGATAAGAGATCTGGTAGTAGATGACAAGAGTTATTCTGGGAAATCTTCTCCAGATATATCTTTACCAAAAGACATTGTTTATGGTGGATCCACTGGCAAATCAACTCCTGACATTCCTTTGTCTCCTCTGCTGATGAGGGATGGAGCAGCTGCTCATCCATATCCTTCTGGAAGATCAACACCTGACAAAAGAATGGAAGGCAGGTCCAGGACAAGTACTCCTGAAGGTTTCCGATCAGGTGAAGTCTTCAGAACGATAATCACCACCACGAGAACCATGTCTGATGATGGAGAAATAATCACCACTACCAAGGAAGTCACAGAGGCTACCAACGAAAAGGGTGAAACCGTCGTCATCACAGAAAAGACAGATGTCAAAGTTGATGAGCATTTACCTGAAAGTATTGAAAGTGTAATTGGCGATTTGAAAACAACTGATCCTCAACGAGTTCCAAGTCCTGGTTCAGATGCAATGAGTGAAAGAGATCTTGGACCTACTAGTCCTCGCAGTGACCTAAGTAGTGGACACAGTAGAGCAGCTACTCACGTTTGGGGCAGCAGTGAAGAAAGGCATACTTATTCTGATGATGAACCTCCAAGTTCTCCACTTTCAACCACCTCTCATATTGGCCAGTCTCCTCGTCACTTTGAACTTGAATCTATGACTAGCAGCTTCTATGGCGAATTACCAACTGCTGTGACCAAAACTGAAACTGGTGTACGATTCAGTGATTCTCAAAATGAAACTACCAAAATATTAACAGTTGGAACGGAATGTGCTGGTGACTTCAGTGATAAGGCAGATTCGAAGAAATTTATAGATGAAGCAGACTTGGATCCTGATAAGATTTTATTGGAAGAGAAAGATAAGAAGGCAGGCACTTCTTCGACTTCCTCTCAAGACAAGTCAAAAGGTGATAAAGCTGAATCTAAAAAGGATCCGATTGAAGGATGGGGAAGTCCTTTAGGTCTGCCTTCACCCAAACCACCAAGAAAGTTTACTCTGCGAAGTCCTGTTCAACCTAGTAGCAGTTCCTGTGACTTATCTCCTGATAGTTTGAACTTTGATGTTGTTAGTGATTGGGGGGAGCCATTAAGGTTGCCCTCTCCAGCACCAGTGGCAAATGAAGTCTCGAATAAAGGCTCTCCTGGCACACCGAAGAAAGAACGAAAGCAGACGAGGAAGGTTATTTCGGAAAATATAAAGAATAAGAAACGTTCTGAAAGCCCTGGTAAAAATGAGAAGAAGTTGAAGGACTCGAAGAACAAAGTTCAGCCAGTTTATATGGATCTGACCTATGTTCCTCATCATGGAAATTCATATTATACGGCTCTAGATTTCTTCAAAAGAATAAGGGCTAGGTATTATGTCTTCAGTGGAACTGAACCTAGTCGTGAAGTCTACGATGCTTTACTGGAGGCGAAGAAAACTTGGGAGGATAAAGATTTGGGTGAGTTTAGCAGCAATGAATACACTCAGTTTTTGTAATGAGAGTTTTTCATAGACTGTAATAGGGAAAGCAGTCTGAGTCCCCCTGCACAGTGGGGCTAAAAAGGTGCCTGTCGGCAAATCAATTTTCTTTCACAATGTATATCCGATTTTCAATTTTTTTTTAAAATGGAAGTTATGAAATTCTGTATTGTTTCACGGTCCGACCTTTCAAAAAAGTTTCTTGAAAAATTTTTTATATAACAAAAAAAATGAAAAAAAATTTTTGGTTTTTTTATAGCTGCCATTTTGTTGGAAATTTTCTGACCTGACTACAAATGGCCAGCGTCGAGGTAGAAACTCATTAAAAACGTCCTCGGGCAGTGTTAACTGCATAAAAAAAATTTTAGGATTGTTGTAAACAAATTAGTAAACAAAAGTTATATCTTCCCTATTTGCGATAACGAAGTACTTTTGACCTATATTTTTTGAAGGAGATGGAAGTAAAAGAATGTTTATTTAAAATTAGAAGTTAAAAATGAATTATGAATTGTTTATAATAATTTAATAAACAAATTTCTTATCAGGCCATTTTCCAATAGAAATATTTCGTTTTTTCTAGCAGAATCAAGTGCTAGTATTTTTCCAATGTACCTCCGCTATAATAATGTGCTATTAGACAACAATTTTCTATTATTTAAACAAATTTAATAAACAAATGCATTATTCGGCCACTTTTCAGTAGATAAGTTTCGTTTTTTCATCAGAATTACCTATTATATACATATATATATATATATATATATATATATATCTTATGGTCATTTACTATGGATATTGCGCTTTTCACAAATTTAATAAACAAATGCATCATTTGACCATTTTTTTAGTATGTATGTTTCGATTTTTTTGGCAGGATCACATCTTCCACTCATGGACATTTACTATATATAGTGTTTTTTAATAACAATAATTCATTATTTAAACAAACTTAATAAAAAAATACATCATTTGCCCAGTCTTCAATATGCGTGTTTGTTTTTTTTTTTTAGTAGAATAAACTATACATCTGTCACTAGTTAAATGATGTATTTTTTAATTTAATTTTTTTAAATAATGAAAGATTTTTATTGAAAAGCACTATATTTATAGTAAATGACCATCAGTGAAAGATGTGTAGTTGATTTTGCCAAAAAAATCGCCAGATACATACTGAAAACTGGTCAAATGATGTATTTGTTTATTAAATTTGTTTAAATAATGAACAATCCATACCAGAAGACAATTGGAAAGAGATTCATAGTTGACTCTGCTGAAGAATCGAAACTTATATAGGTACTGAAAAATCGCGGAGTTATGCATTTGTTTATTAAATTTGTTTAAATAATGAATGACTTATTGAAAAGTACAACATCCATAGTAAACAACCATAAGTGAAAGATGTATAGTTGTTTCTAATGAAAAAACGAAACTTATCTACTGAAAAATGGCCGAATGATGAATTTATTTATTAGATATGTTTAAATAATAGAAAATTATTTATTTTTATTTTCAACTCTCATAAACCCTTTTTATGATGCCCCAAAATCTATCCCCATAACAGTGTAATCATATATATTCGCGGTATATTGACATAATTATCACTTTGTGCCCATTTTTCTTTCTCAGATCCACATTAATAGATAAATCACACAATTTTATTTAATTTTTAATCAATTTTTTATTGTTTAAACAATTTTGATTTGTGGAAATAATTTATTTTTTCATAAATATTATGAATTGATGGTGTTTTCACAATGCTACAAGCTAATTAATCATCGTGAGTCAACTTTTACATTTCAGCTGTTTTTTAATTGTTTAAACAATGTTTAAATGTTTAGATGTAACTTCTAACCTGTATTCGAAAGAAAATCATAGTTTTTTCTAAATTATTGAACAAGTTCCACAAGTTAAATAAAACTTTTTTGAACTTCCTGTAAATTGTTTAAACAAATTTTATTTGTTTAAATAATTTTTTGTCTCAAAATTAATAATAATATATGATATTTTTGATGATATTTTGATGATAAATATGATATTTTTATAACACTAAACCTTAATAAATCAATATGAAAGGTCATCGAATTAAAAAATTAATAAATGTTTAAACAATTGGTAAGTTACTGAAACTAATTCCCCGAATTTTAATATTGATTTATGATACAGAAAAAAGAGTACTTAACCTTGTTACACCTTAAAATGGTTTGAATTAAATACAGTAATTCTGGATCCAAGAGCACCTATTTCAAACACAGAAATATCCATAAGATGACGTGGAAACATCCTGACGGTCTCACGTACAATCAGATAGATC
>JBAGKK010000337.1:9852-22359 GCA_037177015.1 Euceroptres primus | reverse complement strand
GCGATAGAGAAAGAGATAGAAAGATTAAGGCGGATACGCAATAGCTTCTCTCATAGGGATGCCGTGTATCGGCCAAAAGGCATAAAATGACGCTTTTCGGTTTTAGGCTATTTTTGATTTCTAATCTTTTTTGAACCCACCCTACTTTGGAATGTATCACTGCAATCTTTTGCACTCTCAAATTTGTAAATAAATATGAACTAGTTTTTACGATATACATTTGAGTGACTTTTGAGCATTATATTTTGTCGTACTGTCAAGTATTTGTCAAAATGTATTATTCTCTTCACGTGTTGACCGCTTGAAAATATGAGAAATAAAAAAGTGACACATGTACTAGGAGTCGTGTTGACTCGTTAATTTTTTAGTAATGTGAGAAGAAAACATGATCTGAAAAGTTTTAGTTTTGAAAAAAGCGAACTAAAAAACATAAGAATTGGTTGTATTTGTTTCCTGATTTTGTGTACATGAAGTACGAATTTCCTGTGCACGTTATGCAACAGTGGATTAATACTGTCTGAACCTGATTATTCAAGTACGAAATTTTATTATTGTGAAATATGTATGTTATTTTAAAATGAACAATTAATTTGTAAATATTTTTCCAATAAGATATTAACATACACCTGATAGAGTGTCTTGTTTGAAAAGTAAAATTACCATTCGTTAGTTACAAATAATTTTTTTTTTTTTTTTGAGAAAATTTAGAATAAATTACCATTTTATAGCAAATGCCGTATTCATCTTTTCTATGTTGTGGTACTGAGTGTGAAAAAATGCGCTCGCCTTATCGGAGTGTTCACCTCCAAGACAAGTTTTGTACAAGTCAATAAGGACTGTATTTTCTTCAGGATTGCTTCGAGGAAGTTTACGATAGGCTTCTTCCAATTTCATAACTAATTCCCGAGGTTGAGAGCTGTCCCGTTGTTTTATTTGCGCTCCACCATTCAAACAACCTTGAATAAATAATTAATTAACTTTTCTTTCGACTTAAGAATGGTCTCTGGACAGGCAAACCGGGAATTACTTGGAACATTTACCAGAAGGACATGCCATCACTTCCACGTAATGATAGGAAGACTTTCCTCTTTTCAATTTTTGCACTAAGTTCTGTATATTCCTAAATCCATTAGCAACAGCAAATCTCAGCAGGACTTCCCCGTCTTTTTCTAAAACTCCTTCTTGGAAATCAGGATTTCTTAGACTTTTTAATTCTAACTTGGCATCATTCGTTTGGAACAAATTTTTAGCTGCATAGCGGAAAATGAAATCTGCATAACCTCCTGATCCAGAACCTTCATGAGACCAAATACTACATTCTGACTGTTTGCTGATTCCAAAAGGTTTCTGAATTTCACTGGGTGCAACATCTTGTAAAGAAATTCCTTCCTGAAGTAACATTTGCTCAATTTCGACTAAAACAATAGAATATGTAATATGTAATTAATTTTTATCTACTTAAGAAATCAATTAAATTAACAAAATCAATCGATTTAAAAATTAACGTCCAAATATTCAATACTAAAATATATTATTCAGTCTCATAGGATAAGAATGCACAAAAAATCCAGAGATCGGAACTTTTTAGCTTAGACCCGAGTTAAAAGGGTTCCTAAAAGGCCTCCCTCAACATGTGCGGTTAACGCCAATACAAACTGCAGCTAAACAGATGAATTTTTTTGTGTAATTTTTTTATCACATAATCTAAAGGCAATTTTCCCTCCCTGTACTTTTCCGGAAAACTTTGTTTGTATAAAAAAGGTTAAAAATGCCCCATGCGCCAGGCAGGCGGTAACCACGCGTGCACACCAAATTTTTACAGTGAAAGATTGATTTTCGAAGTTTTTTCATGCCGCCTCCTAAAATTGTCGGCGGACCTGAAAAAATGATACCCTGAAAATTTGAGCAAAATCGCTCAATAATAACACGTGCCTCACACTCCCTAAAGTTTCCCATGTAATTAACATTTCTAAAAGCCTGACTGTTGGAAATGTGTGAATAAGTTGTGAAAATGTGTATTAAGGTCAAATGAAAAGTCTAATTCTTCATTAGAAACTGTTTAAAAATGCGAATTAACAATAGTTATATCATTTTCACCCTAATAACACCTGTCTATTGACCCAAAAAACCACTATTTTAGTACTCATGTGGTGGTTTTTGGAGGTAAAAAAAGGGTGTTATCAGGGTGAAAATTATAAAACTATTGTTAATTCGCATTATTTAAACAGTTTCTAATGAAAAATCAACCTTTCATTTGACCTTAACACAACTTTTCACACATTACCAACAATCACGCTTTTCGCAATGTTGATTACATGGGAAACCTTACGGGGTGTAAGGCACGTGTTGGCACCAATTTTCGTCAAATTTCCAGGGTATCATTTTTTCAGGTCCATTGACAATTTTAGGGGGCGGCATGACAAAAATTCGATAGTCAATCTTTCACAGTATAAATTTGGTGTGCACGTGTGGTTACCGCCTGCCTAGCGCATGCGGCATTTTTAATTTTTTTTATACAAACAACCTAAGTTTTCCGGAAAGGTATTCTGTACAGGGAGAGAATACTGTCTTTAGATTAAGTGGTAAAAAAATCAGACAAAAAATTCATCTGTTTAGCTGTAGTTTGTAGTGGTGTCAACCGCCCATGTTGAGGGAGTCCCTTAGGGGTCCGGGTCCGGACTGTACCCCAGGCCTCATCAGCGAGGGGAAATTTTCCCAAACGCCAGATGTGACATTTCCGCCACTACGACTTCTCACTGTGCCATCTACGTCACAAGATTCGGGAGAAGGCACGCGGCATCAACCACCACCCCAAGTTTTCTGGTTTTCCGTACTGAGTGAGAAGACGTAGTGGTGGAAATGCCACATCTGGCATTTGAGAAACATTCCTGAAATTTCCTCCCGCTGATGAAGCCTGCTGTACCCTTTAAATTCTTAAGGGTCCGGGTCCGAACCTGTACTTTTTAAAATCTTACGTAAGGGTCTGGGTCCGAATTTGGATCTTTTAATTCTTTAAGGGATCGGGTCTGGACCCGGACTTTTTAATTTCTTAAGGGGGGAACGTTGTGTAAAAGACTAAAAATAAAGCAATTTTCATTGTTTCTTTCAAAGAAATTTTATATTTGACACATTCTTAGTATAAAGGTCCTAAAAACAACAATTTTTTGAGTGCAAAAATATTTTTTAAAATATTTTTTAGAAACAAAATGGCGGAGATATTAGCGTCACTGTGAAACGTGTCGAAGCGGAGATGCTCAATTTGTGATCAATCTAGCGACCTTGCGATGCATCCTGAAACATTCGGGGGAAAATAACTTGTTAATAAGAAGTATAATGCGTAGTTGAACCTATAAAATGTGAAAAATATTGAAAATTTATTATAAATTTGAAGTTATGAAAGAAAAGAGCGATTTTTCGGTAAAAATTTCGAGCTTCATACATTTTTTTCAAGTTTTTTTTTTAACTCAATATTTCAAAACCTGTAGGTTCAAATAGACGGTCTTACTATTTTATAGATGTACAAAAAATTTGAGCACGATCGAACGAGTATTTTTTGAGATACCTTGCTCACAAATTCAAAAAATGCTATTTCGAAAAAAACGTGTTGAAAGTTTCGATAAACAAAAATCGACAATTATCATGACTTACCAGCTATTCAGCAATTCCAGACCCATACTGCAGTTCTTTAGCCTGCTCGTAGAAGTAATTTTATGCCAAGCGAAGGTACTTACGAGCTTTCCGAGCTTTTTTAGTGCTTTCAAGGCTGCGTCGGTTTTTCCGTTCTACTCAGTGGTCGTCCACTTACTCCGCATACATTCGAGATTGGCTGCCGACTACTATCTTTAACTGATTCATAAGTTGTAAGATGAATGTATATCCTTCATTAAACAGTCCAGCAGCCAAATCAGTGGCTAATTCCACAAGTTTTAAGCCCGAATTGAGATGTTTCAGCGCAAAACGCCAGACGGTTAAGTTAAAGCTTTCGTTGGAATTTTGCGTATGGCCACCCAAACATCTCTCCAGAAAATTTTTTCACTTTTTCATTTTAGTCTCTGCCTCTAGCGCTCGAAAGCAAGGGAGACTCTCTGCGGGCCAGGTGCGGCCGGAGAGGCGGGTACGCGCTTTGGGCTATATTTCGAGAACCACATTAAATACCGATCTAAAACTTTTCTAGGAACATTCTATATTGAATTTAGAACATTTTAGAGCAATAAAAAAAATCAAAATTTTCATCATTTTACACAACGTTCCCCCCTTAAGGGGGAATGCGGACCCTTTAATTCTTTAAGGGTTCAGCTTCGGGCCCGGAACTTCTAATTTTTTCAGGGTCCAGGTCCGGATCTGAAATTTTAAGAACTTATAGAAGCAATCCCTGTATATCGTGGATCGGAACCCTTTAGCTTGGACCCTATTTTAAAGGGTTTCATAAGGGCCTGGGTTCGAATTGGATCCTTTAAATTCTTAAAGGTACGGGTCCGGACCTGAACCCTGTAACGGTTTCCTTTATTCCGGGGATTATCTAAATGCCCATCAACTGAATTATTATCCTCAATCTGATAATCGTACTTAAATTTATTCGAATTTCTTTTTCGTCAGGATTACCAATTATCTTTATGAATATTTTTATTTAGTTAATCAAAAAGTTGTAGCTTCGAATGCGATTTGTTGAAAATTCCTTCAACAAATATTTGCTCTTTAAGTCAATTTAATATTTCCTTTTCACAATATTTTAAGGACAATTATTGACCTTGCTCTCACCCGTAGCAGGAACTCGAACTTTAAGTATTTTAATTTTCTTTTCTGATATTGATTTTTCGACGTTTACTAAATCTCTTAGATTGTAGGAACTGAATTTAATTTAGATTGTGGAAAACACTGAGGTGGGAATGACTACGAAAGACATTTAATATCCTTGTACACTAACTTACGTTCTGAGAACATTGGAATGATTCTAGAAACGTTTATAGAACAATTTTGCGTTTAATGCACGGTCTAAATTTCGGGTTTTTCTTATTTCTTCTCTATCTTCATGACGTTGTCCAGATATTTTCTATAATGATTTCTGTGGATTAAGAAAATATTGGCAGACGAAGTGCAATGTCTAAACTCCACTTTTCACTCAGTTCCATCAAAATTCCTATCCTACCCATTAAATTAACTCCACAATTCTTTGGAATTCTTATTCCTACAGTGGGTTTGTTATTTGTTTATCTTTACCTCATCTGTGTTTTCTAACTTTCAAGAAAAACCAATTCTCAACATTAGCTGACGTCTTGAAATTAGTTACCAAAACGCTCTCTCTCACAAGCGTCAAGGAAATTATCGATTGCTTTAACTTCAGTTGGCTTGTATTCTTCTATAAAGTTATGCACCCAGAATTATCTAAGAATCGATCATTCGGATATCCATCCAAATGAGCTCCCATCCAGTGGGTTGAAGATTCGGAATGGACTCAAATTGTGTTTGTCACGCATTCAGAATTTTCTCAAGAAATCGGTTTTTCTGCTGTTTATCCAAATGAGCTCTCATCCAGTGGCTTATCCATTTATTTGGAAATTCCTGATCCTCGATTTCCAATAAAATTGGAAACTATAAGGTTATAAAGCTATAAAGCTCTTATATCTGGCAACTCCTAAGTCCCTAAAAATGCCTATAGAGAGGATGGGAAATATAAGTTCGCCAAAATACTCAAAAATGGAGAGCAGCGGGAGTCAGGTTCCCCTTCTCGTGCCAAACTCCATGAGCCTTTGGTTCACTTCTCTAGAGAACAAAGAAACGCGTCTCACCTCGCAGGGAGAACCAAAACGTAAGAGAGTGAGACCTGATAGCAGGTTGCTTTTATAGTTTGGGCTCCTGACCTCCCTACTACCGATGCATGTCGAGCCGATAATTCCGTTGCTCGTTCGTGATCGATCGTTCCTTATTTTCTTATTTCCCGGTTGAACTCGGTTCGAAAGTTGACATTTCTCGCGAGCATACAAATTTCTTGTCAATATAATCCCTAAAAGAAATAAATTAACCTTTGAAGATTCGGAAATAAAAATTCTGGTAATTCTACATCTTTTTGATTAAGTTTTATTCATTCGGAAGTTTGTAATTAAAAAATTACTGTCATGTGCGGGATCATTTTCAAGACGAGAAGTTCGCGCAGATGGACCGAACAGATTGATCGGATCGGCTGTTTATCGTATCGTTCGCTCGATATGCATCACTACTGACCTCCGATGCTTCCAGCACGCTTCGATTCCTGATTCAGGCGGCCGTTGTCCAGCTGCACCAATCGAGTGATTTTTTTTCTCCTTCCCTTGAGTCGATTGTTCGCGGGCTTTTTTATTTCGCATGCAAGACTTTGGCGCCTCTTCTCGCCCCACTAATCCTATTGGTTCCTTGTGATCTTCGCCATATTGGTATTTTAGGCGCTCCTTTCTTCCGCCTAGTATATTCTTCCGTCATATTATGTTACTGCTTCCGGATGGAATTTTCATGAACACTCTCCTTCATCAGTACCGAATCATTCATTCATGTATCTTTTATCTTTGATTTTTGCACGGAGAAAAAAATGTTACCGAATAGTTTTTATAATAAATTAATCACATTTTGAATTGCGATACATAATAAAAAAAAACAAATCGAATTGTTGAATGAAAAACTTGATATTATTGAACTAACCAAAAAACATTTTGAAGATAGAATACATGCGGTTAAGATACACATATACGGATTTATTTTAATAAAAATGTGTACTTAAACTGACAAAAATACTTTTAATAATACAAAATATGTTTTCAATTCGTGTAAAAAAATATTTTTCAACAAATGCTTACACTCTTCAATTGATAGCATACATAACAAACGGCATATTCGGATACGTTTAAAAGCAGATGCTATGAAATAAATAGCAATGTGTCATGGAAGCGAAAAATTATAAGTATGAGTTATACAAAATGTGTATTTATTACGATCAAAATATTCCTCATATCATAAAAGCATACCTTTTCTATTTGACATAAAAATTATTTTGCACAAAACAAATGTGCTGTTGAATTGATAGCAACTACTTTAGCCATAACCAAAACGGCAGATTCGCATACTCTAATTTCTTCTTCACAAATATTGTTGTAAATTTTTTAGAATCTATCTTTTAAAATGCATTCCTAACCAAGGTTTACAGATACTTTTTTTATTTTATACTTTGAAAATCTTAAGCATACAGAAAAGTTTTAAACAGCAAACACTTTAAAAAATTGGAAAAATCATTATTTAAATATTGGTCTAAATGATTTCTAATTCCTTGAAATGCTTTTATAGCATAAGTTTTATGAAGCTTTATTTTCTTTATGCTTAGACAATTTTTAGCTCTACCGAAGAATTGCAAACACCAACCGTCTTAAAAAATGTTTAAAAAACATTTTTCAGTTATTGGTTCAAATGATTTAAATTACTTTAAAATTAATTTCTAAGATAGAATTTTAAGATTCTTTAAAATTTGAACTCAGAGGATTTTTGATGAAATTGGTCTGGTTTTTTCCTAAGATCTACCAACTGCTCAGACAGATGAGGGGCGTAAAGCGTGCACCTATGACGCGGTGCATTCGGGGTTAGAATCCCGGTCTCTTGCAAATTTTAATGCGATGCGTATTTCTAGTGTTGTGTGTATTATATGTAAGATTAGATCAAGATAGGTGACACTTATGGACAATTTCAAATATTAATTAAGAAAATATAAATTGAAAGTAAGAAAGTAAAAAAAGATAAGAGAGCGATTGAGAGTTAGAATACAGGATATGTAAATATATTTATTGCTTAATGTTTTTAAATTTAAATTATTTTCCATTTGAATCAATTTTTTAATAGCATTGCTTTGAATAAAGGTATTAATGTATCAAAAGAAAGGTGCTATATATTCTACATTTTCCACCGTTGAAACTAAAACATCATGCTATAGATTTTATAACAGGATGCTATCGAATAATACATTGCTTTTGCATCCAACTTCATTGTATTCAGCTTAATAATATTTTTCTATGAAATGAATTACTAATTCAGTTGAAATTAATATTTCTTTTAATGAGTTAATAAAAATATAATTGAGTCACTAGCTCAAAAATTAGTAGCATATGCCTTTGAAGTAATAGTATATATCTTAGATCGATGCTGAATATGCCGTTCGGTGCATCAAATCCATATTTCTTTGATTCAAGGGTATTGTTTTCTGTGTATAAAATTTTCTTTCTATTATTTTTTATTTATATTTATAATTATTAATAGGTAATTATTGAGGTTTATTCGGACCGTGTCAACCTTTCAATTCATTAAGGGTTCTGGTTCGGACCCGAACCTTTTAATTTCTTAAGGACCCAGGTACGAATTCGGACCTTTTAATTATTTAAGGGTCCTAATTCGGACCCGACCCCCGGATCCTTAAAACTTACAAGGGGAGTGCGTGTAACGGGGGTCCCGGATTTTAATAATTTTTTATGAGCGAAGAGAACTTAATGAGACGAAAAAAGCTGAAACCGTTTGCTTGGATAGAAAGCGGTTTACGAGGAAAAAGGCTTGAAAAAAATCCAAGCACCTAAAACTCCGTTCGAATTAGTAAGCAATCGAGTCAACTGCGATGGCGTAGTGGTCTAGGTAACTGACTGGAGAGTCTTCGGTCATGCGTTCGCGTCCTCGTACTTGTTTTTCTAATTGTTTTTTCAAATAATTTTTACCGTAAATATGCATAAATCTTATAAAAATGATAATAAATATTTTTTAAAATATTGTTACGAGCGAAAAATAAATTTTAAAAAATTATGTTCGAAAAATAAATTAAAAATACCTAAAAATATAAAAGCGGGAGTTGGATTACAAGTATTGATATTTAAAATGAAAAATACGATATTATGTCTAGAAAATATTATTTAATTATTAAAAATATGTATAAAAATGTCGCTTGATAATTAAATTCTGCACAAACTTCTAATAAAAATTTTCAAATTTCTTACAAATATGTAATAAAAATTTTCAAATACCTAAAAACGTTATTCGCTATCATCGCCGTCTTCGGAAACAGATTTGGTGCAAACTTTAGGATGATAATTATCGTAAAAACATTTAAAACATAGGTATTTTGCACACCATGCACATTTTATAAAACTAAACTTTTTGCACGCACAATGATTTTTTAAAAGTGTGATTGGAAAACACAGCTGATTAAGGTTTAAAAAATTTCTCGCTCCGTCGTTAATTTGTCGGCAAACCAAGCGTAGCGAATCATTTTTTCAAATCCTGGTGCTGAAAACTGATGATGGACAAGAGAATGTGTTTTTATCGCATCTTCTCGTGAAGCTATTTCGCGTTCCTCTTTCAACAAGTCTGTAACGTTTTGTAATCTCTTGATTAAATTTTTCATTTGTCTATAAAAGTAGACATCGCAGGGCTGATACAAAGGAGAACATTTGCTAGGGATGATTTTTAAAGTGCAAGTCAGTTCTCCAGAGTTGTCTTGAAAATTTTTATCGTGTAGAACATTATCAGTCTGACCTCCCCAGAAGTCAATTACAAGGATAAATTTTTCATCCTTTACGTAAGGTTTCAAAGTGGTCGAGGCGACAACAACGTTTTTAAATTCGGCCATCAATTCATCCACAGGTTCGTAACAATAAGATCAAATTTGTTTACACTTTCTTGCACACACATGAACACCAGGGGAAGTAAACAGAAGATGTTACATTGTATTGTACCGTGTATGAGTGGGTAGTTTTGTTCAAGTCCTTTTTTCTCACGTAAACAGATTTTTCTCCTTGCAATTCTAGCGACCGATTATATGTAATCTGATATTTGCAGCCAGACTGATCCGCATTGATTACAAAATCCAAATTAAATTTTGAAATAGCAATGCTGGTGTGCTGCTGGAACTTTTTGGCTGCTTCCAAAGTTTCTTCCAGCTTAGCTACATCTTTCTTGCTCACAAATTTCGTCACCTTTCGTTGCTTGATCCTCTGCCTTCGTTTAAAGGCGTGCACCCAAGTGAAGCTGGCGTTAAAGCAGAAATTTTCGGTTAAAAAAGGAAGCAAGGTTGTCATAGCCCATTGCTGTAGTGTTCTCGTGTTGACCTGAAATTGTTTCTTTCTGATTTAATATTTATAATCCTCTTTTAACCCATATTTAATTTTAATTTAACGTTAATAGATGTATCAATAAAGTATTGCAGAATTCAATATATATTTATAATTTACCTGTTCAAAATTTTTCCTTGCTTCTATAAATCGATCAAAAGTTTCTGAATCAATGTACCGTAATTTATCAATTCTCGTTCCGCCGCTTTTCACATCCTTTCTCCATTGGATTAACTTATCCTTTCTTTTCAATTTACCTGCACCTTTTGTTTGCAAGCTTTTGAGACTCCACTTTGGATGCATGTCAGCTAGGGCGACTGCCTTCGCCTTACTAGTTCAGAGAGATATAATCTTTGGGTGCTGGCTCATAATCTTCTGGACTGTAATCGGGATCTTTTTCTGGTGTCTCTGTACACTGTTTCACAATAAAGAAATATTTTTTATTATTACTTTTCAGATTTTACTCTAATACGAACAAACGTTATGAGGTATTACATAAATTAGCAGAAATTTACATCTTTAAATAAACTTCCAACAGAATCTTCATCGAACGCAATCAACTCCTCCTCTTCAATCCAAAAATAATTGTTGAGAATCTCCAAATTGCTGTTAACAATCGTTTCGCTCATACTTGAAGATTTTGCATTCCATTTTCCACTTGGATTTTGGGCCAATAGTCCTAAACTTTCGTAAACGGAATTGGCTTCAAGAAGAGCGTTCGTAAAATTATTCCGAAAATCTTCGTTTTTAAAAGTATCCTCATCGATATCCACTTCAACATTAACTTTCACCTCTTTATTGTTTGATGCTCGAACTTTATCGTCAGTCTCCATTTTTTAAAATATTTACACTTTCATAAAAGTAAAACACTTGGCTAGCACAGTTCACTCGATTTTCGACGAAACCTGATGCTGTACTGGTCGCAGATTTATATTTTGGGTCCTTCACAAACCGGAGTTTGTGGAGTTAATCCAGGTATGCTCCAGGTGACGAGACAATAGGGCAGGGTGAAAGAAAGAAAAGATGAGGGGACCCTTGACAGTGAAAATCAAATCGAAGTCTTATAATAAATGTATTTCAAATTTATTTCAACGAGAACATACGTGTCCATTAATTTTTCGCTGCTAAAAATGTAGAAGGATTGAAAAATAATAATGTTTATTGCTTAAAAATAATTTATTACGTACTACAAACATCAACTTATTGATAAAAAAAATTTTGTGTCAGAAATAATAATTTTTCGATTTTTAAAATATATATTTTTTTATTTATTATTATATTATTTATGCATATTTACGGTTAAATTATTTGAAAAAAATATATAAAAAAAAGTACGAGGACGCGAACGCATGAAGGCAGACTCTCAAGTCAGTTACCTAGTTACCTAATTTTGTATGGTATAAACAAATTGAACCAAACGTTTTCGATAGTTTTCTCGATTTTTCGAATGAGAGAGATTAAGCCTCTCCCCCTCAAAGATGTGTCATTAACAGAGAGCGAACTAGAGGCCACTGAAGTTGGCTGTTGAGAACACACGTCCGGGGCTCGATCAGTCATAAGTGTCACTGGTAGGGATCGTGCACGACCGACGATGCGCATACGCCTTCTTATTTGCTACTAACCAAAGCATAGACTCTCACAACCGACCGAGTCCTGGTATGTTCTCAACAGCCATCTTCAGGCCCCTCTACTCCGCTTTCTGGTCATTAAATTATTCAATAACTGGCATATCAACTTACTTCTACTCTAGCGCCATAGAACGTGTTTCCCATAGTCCCCAACAGGCGGCTGATTTGACGATAACGGTAATTTGAGTAGGCAGAAGGTTAAAATGACCACTCATTGATTGAAATCGATGAAGTAGTTTTCTCGAAAAAAATTATTCAGTCACGGGCACACAGATGCCTATTCTGCCGCCCCAACAAGAAAAGTAGTAACTTCATTTTGGATGAGCCCCTGTCTTCCTAATCTTAAACTTCAAACTTTCACCATTTAGTATAAAAAACAATTTATATCTTAGTCTGCTTTTCAGCAGGAATATGAAACGTCACCCGATTTACATTTCTATAAAAATACTTCTTAACTTCACTGGTCAACAAAATGTGACCTATGTGCTCATGAAATGAGATATGTCATTTTCAGAGTAGTTTTGTGTGCTGAATCCAAATCTGGCCTCTATTTCTCTGCTACACGTCAGGTTTTCGAGATTTTTTAGATCAAATTTTTGTTGAAAAATTACAAATCAGGAGATAGAATGTTGTAAAAATTTTTTTCAATGACAATCAATATATGATTTCGATGCATTTTTTAATGCCAAATCCAACGGCGGGCTTGTTTCTGTAATATCTTATACGGTTGCCGAGATAATCTAGAAAAACTGATGAAAAACACGAAAAAAAGTGGT
>JBAGKK010000336.1:443752-456859 GCA_037177015.1 Euceroptres primus | reverse complement strand
TATATATATATATAATAGTTAAGAATTATCACTCAGCCTCTAAAAAACTACAATATTATCATCGAGAACGAGACATGGAATATAATTGTAAGATCAAATGAGCCCGCAGAAAGCGGGCGAAGTTTGATCGAAATTATATGAAGTGTCTCGTTCGAAGATGATAGGTTCCCTCCCTTATTTATCCAAAAAAGATCCAAGTTTAAACCCGCTATCATCTTCAAAAATAATCGTGATAATTCCGGTACCCCTTACACAAAACAATATGAAAATAAATCGTTCAGTGAGAGTAAGATGTCGGAAAGGCGCGTCATTTTAAAATAATTATGCCCTAAACGTTGTGATGTTAAGCATGACAAGCATGACTATAATATTATCATCTTCGAACGAGACATGGAATATAATTTCGATCAAACTTCGCCTGCTTCTTGTGGGCTTGTTTGATCTTACAATTAAAATGATAAAATGATACTTGGGATTTTCTGTGATGCAATTATATTTTTGATTTTAAAAATTTATTTCTGAATGTAAGGAACTTTTTTCTGAGTGTATGCATATAATTCTGTGTAGAATTAGATACTATATGGAGTGCTTTTGACAAAACTTTTCAAATATTTAAAAGTTTAAGCAGATATTTTTTCCAATTTTTCTTGTTTTCCGATGCAGGATGAGGTGCTTCTATTTTTGCTCAGCAGATATAGGTCATCGAAGAAATATATAATGGGAAATGTAGGACAAAAGCTCGAATGTAAGGCGCGTACATATATTTTTATATATCAGAGTAAAAGTGGAAATGACCACTCAACCATTTCGAAATCGATTCCTGAGTGAGTGTAAGCAGATACCGTTAAATAATAAATTGTTGCTGATGGATTTGAGGATTTTCACGATTTAGAAAGAAGAATTGAAGGTACACAAGAGCTCGGTGGTGAAGTAAGACTTTGAGCCGAGACCATTCATACAGGGTGTATCTTTAATGGAGTGTCAGTGAGAAGGGCACTACTGAAGTATCACTCTTGCTAACTTTTATTTCCTTCTGGCCGACAAAGCGTGCCTGAATTATTATTCTCAGAAAAACTGTCTGGGACTTTTAGAATTCTAAATTCACTAGTTTTTTGTTGCCAACCTCCATTGAAAAGTTAAACAAATTTAGTTCAGAAAATAAAGTTAGTCAAACTTGTATGGGTTTCAGGGTTCATTTTAACTTTGTACTCAAAGCTGCTTTCACATCTTTATAAGCATAGCAACGCATAGATTTTCAAAATATATTTTACTTTCGAAATTATATAAATGTTTTTGTGAATAAAAATAAATAAAAATAATAACAGATTTTTAAACTTAAGTTATTAAATATCGTTGATGTTTTAGAATTTAAAGATCGTTATCGGAAAGGGGAATGTTATTTATGTAAGCTTATAACACGCAATTCATATAATAAGACATTACAACGAAAATTGCATGTGTTACATACAAAGCTGCTATTATTTTATAATTTTGCAACAATCATACATCTTGACAAATTGGTATTTATGGATTTACATTTAAGAGAAAACAGAAGTGAATAAAATTATATGCTCGTTCAAACACTGAAGACTATTATTTCAAATATCATACAAATTTTAAAAATAAGTTTTAGAAAATGTTATTTTAGTCATTTTAGTTATTTGGATACATAATGACGTCACGAATTACCGACCGATTTTTTATTTACATTCAGTGGGTTTATTAAGAGAGAAATGCAAATATAATGCTGAAATTTTGGAAAATAATAAAAAATATATTTAGACATCGATGCCTGGTGAGTTTCAGTTTTTATTTCGAAAAAAAAATTTTCAAACATAATTTTCTTTCAAAATAAAAATAATTTTTATTTTGAAAAAAATTTTTATTTTTATTAAAATAAAAATAATTTTTATTTTGAAAAAAATTTTTATTTTTATTAAAATAAAAATAATTTTTATTTTGAAAACAATTATTGTTATTATTAAAATAAAAATAATTTTTATTTTGAAAAAAAATTATTTTTGAATTTTTTTTTAAAAATAAAAACTGAAACGCACCAAACATCGATACCTAAATATATTTTTTATTTCCTAAAATTTCAGAATTATATTTACATATCTCTCTCTCCAAATAAATAAATAAATAAAAATTATTTTTATTTTGAAAAAAAATTATTTTTGAAAATTTTTCTTTGAAATAAAAATTGAAACGCACCAGTCGTCGATGCCTAAATATATTTTTTATTATTTCTCAAAATTTCAGCATTATATTTGCATTTCCCTCTTAATAAACCCGCTGAATGTAAATAAAAATCGGTCGATAATTCATGAAATCATTATGTATCAAATATTCTTAAGTTGAGTATCAAAAAATAAATATTGTAAATATATTTTTAACACTGTTATTTAATTATCAGATTATTCCGCTCATTCATTATTTCCCAACGAGAAAGTTAATTTTCTGCTGAAGAAAGTTATAGCAGTTTTATATCAAGTTTTGGAATAAGTTTTCAACTATTTTAATTGATAAGGACAAACTTAATATAAATTCCGAATTAAATAATAAGCAGAATAATAACCCGAGAAACTGAGACAGGATGAAGTTGTCTGACTTAAACTGACCATTTTTACTGTAGATACGCTTCAAGAGAGACTAAACGTAAGTCGAAGGAAACTCTAGGAAAGTTGTGTTGGATTTAGTATGTATATAGCTATATAGTATGGGAATAATATTCATCGGTAATTTTCAATTACCAAGGATAAGTTTAATATAAATTCTCAATTGAATAATAACTTCAGTAATCCAAGAAATATTCTCCTTGAAAATGAAACAAGTTGCCTGACAAAATCTGAATATTTCCACTGTCGCTAAATCCAAATCTGATAACAGAAATTCAAAATTAAAAAAAGTGGATTCAATATGGCGGAGGAAAATTAAAAATTCCAAAAAATTCTTGGATTTGTATGAAACTTAGTCTCTTAAAGTTTCTGAGGTCACTAAACCCGAATCTGATCTCAGATTCTAAAAATTCAAAATAGCGAATCCAATGTGGCGGATGAAAAATTTTAAAATGATTGGATTTTTATAAAAATGGGTATCTTAAGTTTCTTGGGGGCGCTGAATTCAGATTTGAGAACAGAATTTCAAAATTAAAAATTGCAGATTCAATATGGCGGATCAAAAATTTGAATTCAGTGCCCACAAAGGCTGTAAAATACCTATTTTTATAAAAATCCAAGCATTTAAACATTTTTTTACGCCATATTGGATCGGTCATTTTGAATTTCAAAATTCTGTTATCAGATTTGGATTCACCGACCCCAGAAACTTTAGGATACTTAGTGTTCTTAAATGATCGAGACTTTTTGTTGAGCAAATGCTCTTGAGAATATGCTCAGCATTTAAACTCAAACGGAGCATATTTATAGAGAGAGAATTTATTTTAGAGAATTTAAAGCATTTATTATTTAAACAGATATATCAACAATTAATTCATATATTTTTTTACAATCTCACTGTATAGTGCTATTAACATACAGTTGTTCTATATTACATACTATTTCATGGGAAAAATGTATTTTTTATTATTTTTACTTTTTTTATAATTAGAATTAGGCGCCTTTTCTAAGTTTAGGTTATTTCATTTTCGTCCGAAATTTAAATAATGTTGTTATTAGTTGAGTAAAAATTAGTTGAATAAAATTAGATATTTATGTGTTTCTAATTTTTAATTAAATGTACAATGTAAATTGGGACACATTTTTGATTTGAAAGTTAATACACATACAAGAATATGATTTTTTAATTCAAATTCAAAATGTTCATAAATGCTCAGTAAATGCTCAGAGCACTAAAAGTCGAGCACATTCTTGAGCATATGCTCGTGCTCCCGAGAAGTTCTCCGAGCATTTAAACTTTTTAGAACACTAAGGATACACTTTCATAAAAATCGGAATAGTGTAAAGCTATCATTTTTTTGGATAGCCAAATACGGCCATACACACTGGTGGCAAATGGGTCACTGGATGAAATAAGTGAAATTTTTGACTCATTCAGATTTAAAGAGTGGACACTAAACGGAATTGAAAAACGCAATGATTGGTTAAAATATATATTATTCAAAGGAGGTTTTTAATTTTTTAGGATACTTTTACTTATTTATTTTCAAAGAGTTAAACTTTGAGGGATATTATTTTTTTGTTTCAGGAAGAGGGCATGACGCACCGAACTCATGCAGTGGCGAAAACACGTGCGCATCAAGTACGGTGGTCGAGTCGGTGTCGGTCAAGGGCAGCGAGATCGGGAACAAGTGCAGCTGCAGGTGCGCGTGTTGCAGCTGCAGCGGAACAGGGGCGCGCGACTCAGCTACGTCTGTCATCAGCCTCAACTCTCATCGACGGCTCGCCGCAGCAGCAGCGTAGCAGCCATGCTCTGCTGCGGCCGCAGAAAAGTAAGTCAATTTTCAAATTTCCTCAAAATCCAAAAAAAAGTACCAATTTAAAACGATATTTGGAAAAAACTTGCAAATTTCACGAACAATCGAAAATTTTCCAATCAGATGTTTATCTGTCATTTAAATATGTACATTCCTAGCATGGGACTTCCAATAGATTGCAAAGGTTCGAATAAAAATTCTATTTGCAAGTGCCATAGGGAACTTCTCTATGGATAGAATTTCTTTATGTAGGTTTTATGAAATTTCATACGGAATCCTTCTAAATCCATGTGGAATTTTATAATGGAATTCGTTATAAATTTCCATTCCATATAAAATTCCGTAAACTATTAGAAATTTTCATGGTAATTTTTAGAGACATGTGACTGAAGTTTTATGCAGTTACCGTAAACAGTTACCAGTTTCGTAAATTTCCGTTACTTTTTTGAAAAATTAGGAAAAATTTATGAAACTTCAGTTACAAGTATCTGAATGTTCTGTTAACCCAGCGCATTGGGGATCTCCAGGCATGTTTTTAAAAAGTATACCACGCTTCTGTAGGCAAAATTGACACCTGTGGCGCCAATATTGAAAATTAAAAAAGTTATGATTGTTTATGGAAAATCGTGATTTTTCTCATTATTCCAACTTCATGATTTTTTCCAAAGCTAAAAACTTAATTTTTGGCCAATGTAACAATTATTTTTCATAAAGTTACTCTAAAAGAGTACTCTGGAATTTTTCTGTCGAAATTTCAAACCGCTCTTACTGCTGGAAGCATTTTTTAAGTGGGGGCTCCAAAGACCCTATATGCACTTTATGATATTCTGAGATACGACCAATCCAAGAAAGTATGAAAAAACTAAATAGAGAGATCACGGAATATATTTGTGATAGTTATGATAGAAAGTTGATGTACAACTTTAGGAATGGAAATCATTTTCGATAAGTTTGAGAGGAAAAATGAAGGAAAAATATTCCAAAAACAGGTAAAAATGATTAAAAATATGGGAAACATCTGTGATTGCGCGATTTATTTGATATTGACTATACACATCTTCAATATATCTTTTCATTTAGTAAAATTTTGAATTAATAGTTCGATAAAATTAATAGTTCGTTTTGTAAAACGTATTGTGCAAAAATAGTGATTATTATTGACTACTATTTGGAAATACTGTTGAAAAATCGATTTTCAACTGTATGAAAATGTTCGTTAGCCTAAAATTAACAAATCTGTGACGTATTTTGACTAGTTTGAATCACCATCTTCGAGTTTTATCTTAAAATAGCAAAATCAGAAAACCTGACACAAAACTTGAGGACAGACTTGCGAGCGATTTTTCGCATCTTTAACTGTAAAATATTCAACTTATCACTCCATAATCATATTTTTCAACTAATTTCAATCGATTTTCATAAGCCCAAATTAAAGAAAATATTTTTGATATTATTTAGCAATTTTCTATTTTAAATTTGTATTTTGGGAGATCGCGTAATCTGACATTTTTCAAACATTTTTATTTATAATTTCTAAATGAAGTGGTCTAAAATTTTGAAACTTTCCTAAATTGTTCCCTGATGTGAGTACTTCGCTCAGATATATTTAGAAAAAATTAATTAATCACAGGATTTTTGAAAAATGATAGAGACTTAAAATGGTCAACTTTTTGGAAATCACTCATATACATACATCTATCGTTAAAATATTTTTTCGTTTAAACGTACAAACGGTAGAAAATTTCGTACAGTTAAACGGATCCGTTGTTTCAAAGTTAATAATTTATCTAAACTAACTTCAATTGGTTCATTTTGTCATGTGTAAAATCTAAAATTTTAATAATAAATAAATGAATAAGTAACCTAAACATTTTAAGCAGAAAAACGTAAAATACTACACCTTTCACTTTTCAATAAAAAAATAAACTGTCAACATTTTTTCTGGCAGAACATTGAGAATTTTACTACATATTATCTCAAGGAACAATAAATACGTAATTATATTCTGCAATTAGATATGTGAATCAGCAACTTCATATTGAATAAATTTTAATTCTTAATTATTTTTTAAAATTATTGACCGTTTTGAATATAATTTTTCTGTTATAAGTTAGTAATTAAGTATTTATTCGGGAAGCCCAAATACAGAAAGCTGAAAAACAACCAAGAGAAGTTATTTAGAAACTTTTACAAAACTTTGAATTAAATTTCAAAAAGTAGTAAGATTGCAAGATCGTTTTTCAATCTCGTATGCAGATGATTTATTTGTTTAAATTCTGTTCCTTTGACAAGAAAATGCGCACAATGATTTATATTGGTCCATCCGCTCTATTATTACTGACCCAATGGGATATAAAATTGTTAGTGTTCTGCGCAAGTAAATCACACAAGGTCCTTTGACATAAAGATATAGCCCTTAATCTGTATGGGATTGTAAAAATACCTTGCATTCCTCCCTTACTTTCCCTGTACGGAATGAAATACGTCGGTTATTAACGTTTCTTCCTACAAGAAAAAAAAAACTGGGAAAAACATGGGATAACTATGAGTAAACTGACGTTTGCAGATGATGAAGTCGTGGTGGCAGAATCAAAGAGAGGGTGAGATTTATAATGAGCTATGAATAAGCTAAATGACTGCCAAATTAATGAGTCTGAAGATAAATGTGGGTAAAACAAAAATTATTACATTTGAGAAAGGAACTGACAAAACAGAGTACAACATCTACCTGGATGGAGAGCAAATCAAGCAGGTGGATGAAATAGATTGTTTAGAGAGCTTATTTTCAACTAATGGAAGTTTCGATTAGAAAATAAAGAGGCACGTAAATGAAGGTAGAAAAGTCATAGGTAGTGATAAACTATAACTAGAAGTACTAATGTATCGATAGCAATATATAATTCAGTATTAACACCTGCGGTACTATTTGCAAGTGGCCCTACTGAAAATAATCGTTTATACCCGAATGATCTAATTGAACCTCATTCATTAAACAAGATTCCATAGTGAAAATAATTGTGATCTAATAATGATCTAATTGGACCTCATTCATTCAACAAGATTCCATACTGAAAATAATCGTTTAAACCCAACTGATCTAATTGGACCTCATTCATTCAACAAGATTCCATAGTCGAAAACCAATTGAACCCGATTGAAGAATCGGTTTCAATGATATTTCTGAATCAGGTCCAATCGGATTTTTTCGATTATTTTTAGAATAAGGGGGGACTCAGACAAGTCAAGAAAAGAATAGATAGGAAGAAGGTGAATGCAGTTGGTATGCGATTTCTAAGGAATGTATGGTAAAAGACTAATGGAAGTGTTTTAATGAATGCATTCTTAAAGAATGTGGCATACATAGATGGAGCACTGATTGATACAAGTGAAAGGAATACATTAAGATCGTTTGGTCATGTTGAGAGAATGGATGAAGAATGATTAACTAAACAAGCATATCTTAGATAAACGATTAGATCAAAAAGGAGTGGTTGGATTACGTAGATGAGATTTTAAAGCAAAAAAATATAAGCCAAAGTAACAGAAGAGCCTGTATGAATGTATCGATGTATCAGAATTGAAGGGAGTATGTCAGGATAGGAATGTATGGAGAAAGGTTATCTGCGGTTACAGGAAGAATTTGAAACTTAATAGTTTTACGACTACTGTCTGAAATTAAAGAAATTAAATTTATTTACTATTGTGTTAATTTTTAAAGATTAATCTATAGTTTGAACGTTAAACGAAAAAACATTTTAACGATCGGTGTATGTTTAATCAGTTAAAAGTTCAAGTGTCGAGCCCTTCTAAATGATAAAAAGGGAGAGAAATATAAATAGTATTGAAACTTTAGGTCCTGCCTTCTGGGGTCTCATCAACCCCGAATGGTCCCTCTGTAATAAGGGTCGAAGGCAGTCTCCCGTAAATCTGGAACCATCTCGACTGCTATTCGACCCCAATCTCCAGCCCCTTCACTTGGACAAACATCGTGTCGGTGGCGTTCTAACGAACACTGGACACAGTGTAGTTTTTTCTGTGGGCAATGACACAAGACATCCTGTCAATATTTCGAGCGGACCCCTCAGTTACCGATATCAGTTTCATGAAATCCACCTTCACTATGGATTGCACGATGAAACAGGGAGCGAGCACACAGTTGACGGATATGCATTTCCAGCCGAAGTGAGTCAATATTTATTTATTATTTATTCATTATATCTAACATTCCAGGACGGAATTTACCATTGAGCCGCACTATTCTCTCAATTTCTATTCTACGTGAAGATAATATTTTCAGAGACAATATTACAATTTTAACTGAATTTAATTTCAAATTAAGAACCAAAGGGTTCTATCTACCTTTTTTTGTCGAAATTGGTCTTTTAATATAAATAAATAATTTGACCTATTCTGCACAAGTCAAACTAATCAAAATTTCGGTATAAATTCTTAAACATTACAAATTTTTAATTAAAAGTGTATTTAGAGCCCATAAGTTCCATATCTTCATGATTTGTCATAATTTTGAGCCAAAAAATATGTGCTGTAAGTTCTGAACGTTCAAATTAATGCAATGATAAAAAAGCTTATGGTCCTTCTTTTTATTTGTAATTGAAACAATATTTTTTAAGATAAATTTGAGTTTAAAAAAATTTCGTTTATTTGAATGTTCAAAATTTCAAGTAGGTACATCTAAAAAATACCATGTTGAAAATCCATCATTTATTATAGAACACTCGGAGGGTTTTTAGGCATAAATCTTTCATAAAAGCTCTAATCATTCTACTCGGAAACAGATTTAAAAAGTTGTTTTTCGAGACCGGTTAATTTCTTTATGAACGAGCCAATTTTCAGATGCCTCTTCTGTAAATTTGTCAAAAACCAAGACCCATTGGTTCTATAGGACCACGAATTGTGTAAAAATTTTATGAACATCTTTTTGGTCAACGCTGAAATAAAAGGTTAAGAAGCTCAAATTCCAAACGACAAACTGCATCAAAACTTCGCATAACCAGTTATTTAAGAGTTGAGATTGGGCGCTTTTGCGTGAGCTCTCGTGAATTACAAGTTTGCATTTCAAACTTGGAGCTCCTTCGAAGTTTAAATTTAATATGAAATATCCAATAAACTTGCACGAAATTTAATGGAATACATGTAATTCTTGTTTTACTTATTTACTTTTTACTTATTTATTTTACTCCTCATAAAGTTCTATGAGATAAAAAATGGTTTTATCAAGTTAAGATTCTAATTTATTCACTCTAACCAAATTTAAAATAAGCCAAAATTCAAGATAAAAAACTGTTGCACAAAATTAATTTATATTTAAAGTATACATTGCGAATCACTTGAACTAGAAATTTATATAAAGCTACGTCACGTATGCGAAATAAAAAGTACTATTAAGAAAATCGGGGTAAAATCAATTTCACCAAAGGTAAAGAAACCTCATTGTCCTTACTTTTATATGTCATGTTTGAAATAATGAAAGTTTTGTTGCAAATGAAGCAGAACATACTTTACACCTAACGAAACGCGTATTTCCTGTGAAAACCATACGTCCGATTTTTACCTAATTTCAATATCTTCTCATGAAAATTTCGAAATGGCTTAATATCTCGTGCCACTTGAGAGTGGTACTATTTTACTTTTTGGGAATTGAAAGAAAAAATCGGATACGGATGAAGCATAATCACTGCCTGTTCATACAGCCGCATGATGATAATGCGTGCCCTAAAGCTAAAAGCAGAAAAACAGTGCCTGAAGAATAGAAGATGCAAATTGGAATAACTCATTCCATCGAGAAATGCGAGGTGTAAAGTGTATGCAAAAAAGCCTTTCAAATCAGAATTACGGGGAGTAATCGGATAATAATTTGAGACAAAAATATGAAGTTGAGAGTAAATCACCATTGAAACTGGCCACTTAGTCGATACTAGTTTTGGAGTTATTCTCATTTTCGTAACTGCGGGGGTAAAAAAAAACTCTTTGCTTAACCAACTGGCACTACGAATGTCTCAAAAGCAAAATGAAGTGATCGAAATTTAACAAAAAGTGTAGACTTTACAAAAATTAGGTTCGATTGATTTTTTCGCCCAACTGCCACAGTAAAATTCATAAAGCTGTTTAGGCGTCCCGTGTAGAAATTTCCCCATCTTTCCCTATTTAACGTTCGGTTTTGATCCGGGCGCCACTAGAATTTCTAGTCTAGAAAAAACTAACAGGAGCACTATCAGGCTCTAGTGGGCAATTACTAGACTAGAAAAAATGACAGGGGTCCTCTTAGGCTCTAGAGAGCAATGTCTTGCCTCACTTGGGAATGGCAAATCTATCTGTTTCTGATGAGGCCCCGACAAGAAAATCCCCTCTTGCGCAATATATATAGTCAGGGACGAAGGAAAAAATAATTTTTTGTTGTAGAATTCACCGGTGATACAGCAATCCGAGGGGTTTCATAAAACTCGGAATATTTTGTACAATTTTTTATCGCCATTTTGAATTTAGAAAATTTCACTTTGGTTTCTTTGTAATCAACAACCAGAAAAACTTTAAAGTTCAAAGTTTTATAAAAATCAGACTATTTTTTATCGCCATATTGTAACCGCCATTTTGAATTTTAGAAATTTGGCTTTGGATTTGTAATCAGTAACACGAAAAACTCCTCATTTCCAATTTTCAAACAAATCAGACTATTTCTACAATTTTTGATTGCCATATTGTATCCGCCATTTTGAATTGTATAAATTTGGCTTTGGATTTGTAATCAACGATCCGGAAAATCTCTCATTTCAAAGTTTCAAAAAAATCAAACTATTTTTACAATTTTTGATCGTCACATTGTATCTGCCATTTTGAATTTTAGAAATTTGACTTTGAATTTGTAATCAGCAACCTGAAAAATCACTAGGTACCAAGATTTATAAAAATTTGATGATTTTTCAAATGTTCAAAAATATTTTTTAGCTCTAGCTTATATCGAATAAATTTGGATTGATTTCCATAGCTAGTTTATGCGAACGGTTAGCATTACCGACCTCGAGGCGTTAAATTTAAGATAGGTACATAGGTTCGAATCTCCAAAGAGTTAGGAATTTTATTTGTTACTTTAGGATTAAAATTCGACGTGTTTATCATATTGCCGCGAATAAATTATTATCCATAGGAAAAGTATTCGTATATTCTGATAATTTTATTTTATTTAATTTCAGTGAATTAAGTCTAACGAGGACCCTATAGG
The DNA here is from genome assembly GCA_037177015.1 of Euceroptres primus. Lineage (NCBI taxonomy): Eukaryota > Metazoa > Arthropoda > Insecta > Hymenoptera > Figitidae > Euceroptres > Euceroptres primus. Next base: position 445,187 of record JBAGKK010000336.1, on the reverse strand, counting down.
GGCCGCAACAGAGCCCTTTTTGTAGTTAGGTTGTGACAGGGCGATCCACTTAAAACCCTACTATATAGTCTAGTGAGGCCCAGATAAAAAAGAGCGTTATGAAACTGATGGGGCCCCTACTAATTTTTCACAGTGGAGCCCGAAGAGAAATAGGGAAAACTTGTCGGAGCCCCACTAGAACCCTTTCGAAATTTCTACACGGGGTCACCCTTTTTTACAAAATAAGTCATTGAAGTGCTCTTTATTGAAGAATATGAACGAAGAGTTAGAGAAATGTACCTTATGAAAGTTGCAGGTTAGATTAGCATTTTTTTCAGAATTATGTGCGATAATTTTTTTATTATTTTACATTCAAGGTTCCTTTTTGGTTTTATTTGTTCGTAATTTCATTAAAAATAAAATTCTGAACTTCGCTCCATAATTTCAAACTAGAAGTCCATCAAATAAGTGATGTTTCAAAACAGATCATTTTGATGATTTATAACAAAAACCTATATTTTAACGTTATTTTACCAAGTCAGAAATGTATCGTCGATACGATTCGAAAAAACGTCGAAAAAAGTCGAAAAATCATCGATATTTTCGTCGATTCGACGGTTTTTGTCCCTAAAATCGACAACTTTTCGACATACGACGTCAACTTAACGTCGAAACGACGTCAATTTCAAAATCTTGTAAACTTAGAAAATTTTTATCAAAATCACGTACATTGTTGTCCATATTCACTTGCAAAGTATTTTTGAAGCATAAAAAACGTGGTTGAAAACCGACCTAAAATTTGACGATAATTTCGACTCGACGATCATACGACGGTGACGACGTCAATTCGTCGTCTAATCAACGTCAATTCGTCGTCTTATCAACGTCACCATTCTGACTGAGTAAAATTTCTAATATATACTGGCGAGGATTATGAAACCACCTGTTTTTTTAGTTTCATAAAAATGGATAATTTTGATAATACACAAAGTACAAGTTTTTGCTGAAAGTAGCATGAAAGAAATCAAAATTCTGCGTCCAGTGACCCCGATATGATGTATTTTTGCCCATTTTTTCAGATGATATTACAAAAAAAGTCCAAATTTCAACATTTTGTACAATGTTTGAATAACTCCAGAAATAATGGATATTTTCAAGTGCTCATGGGCTTTTTTTAAAGATAAGTTAATGTAGAATATGAATATTTTGTCAAAAATATCCTCGTATTTTTCCCCTGGATTTTGAAATATCCCTGGACTTGAAACAAAAAGATCGTAGAAAATTCGAACTTATAAAATTATTTATAAAAGAAATATTAAAAATAATTATATTGTATATTGTAATAAAATTTAATTTACTATTGCTAATTGTCACTTTCATAATTTTTACATTCTCATCATATGAGAAGGTATTAGATTTGTGTAAAATTTGACCCCCCCCCCCCGTTTTTGTCAAA
>JBAGKK010000336.1:420803-431021 GCA_037177015.1 Euceroptres primus | reverse complement strand
ACTTTAAAAGGAACTTAAGTTACTTTCTCTAATATCTGTAACTGTATCTAGATATTTTTTTAAAAAAGGAACTGTATTTGTAACTAGATACTTTTTTAAAAAAGGAACTGTAACTGTATCTAGATACTTTTAATAGAGTAACTTACCCAATTCTGATTGGGATCACATCCGACAACCCTTCTGAGGCACCCCTATTATCCTCAAGTTTTTTAAATAGACCTAGGGGTAGTTTCAAAAAAAATTTACAGATAAATGTAAAAATGACAATTTTCAAAGTATCAAATTCCCCAAAAAATTTTTATCTGCAATTCTGACTATTGGGTTCACATGTGACAACTCTCCTGAGGCACCTCTATTATCCACAAGTTCTGAAATTAAACCTAGGGGTGGTTTCAGAAGAATTTCCAGACAAATGTCAAAAATGACAATATTCAATGGGTCAAAGTCCCCACATAAATTTAATTTCTGACATTTATGGGATGTGATCCCAATAGTCACAAATGAAATTAAAAATTTGTTGTGGACTTTGATCCTTTGAAAATTGTCATTTTTGACATTTATCTGGAAATTCTTTTTGAAACCACCTCTAAATCTAATTTGAAAACTTGTAAATAATAGGGGTACTTCAGGAGGGGTGTCGAATGTGATCCCAATAGTCAGAAATGCAGATAAAATTTTTTTGGGGACTTAGATACTTTGAAAATGATCATTTTTGACATTTATCTGGAAATTCTTTTTGAATCCACCTCTAGGTTTAACTTCAAAACTTGAGGATAACAGGGGTTCCCCCGGGAGGGTTGTCACATGTGATTCCGATAGTCAGAAATGCAGATAAAAATTTTTTGGGGACTTTGATACTTTGAAAATTGTAATTTTTACATTTATCTGGAAATTCTTTTTGAAACTACCTCTAGGTCCATTTTAAAAACTTGAGGATAATAAGGGTGCCTCAGAAGGGTTGTCGGGTGTGATCCCAATAGTCAGAAATGCAGATAAAATTTTTTTGGGGACTTTGACACTTTGAAAATTGAATTGTGACATGTTGGAAGACATGTATTTTTCATTGACCCTCTATATGAAATCGTTGATAATATTTCATTAGCTATGGGATCTATTTCTTAATATCTACTTAGTTGTACTAAATAAGTCGTCGCATGCTTTTATTATTAGTTTAGATTATTTTAGTGATTCTTAATTGCATGAGTATTATTACTATTTGGCACTGAAGAGGGCCCCTACTTGGGCCGAAACGTTTGCCGATCCTTAAAGTTTATTTTACAACTAAGTAGATATTAAGAAATAGACCCCATAGCCAATGAAATATTATCAACTTTAAAAATTGTCATTTTTGACAATTATCTGGAAGTTCTTTTTGAAACCACCCCCAGGTCTATTTTGAAAACTTGTGGATAATAGAGGTGCCTCAAGAGAGTTGCTGAACGTGATCTAAATAGTCAGAAATGCAATTAAAATTTTTTTGGGGACTTTGATACTTTGAAAATTGTCATTTTTGACATTTATCTGGAAATTCTTTTTGAAACCACCCTTAGGTTTGATTTCAAAACTTGTGGATAACAGGGGTTCCTGAGGAAGGTTGTCGAGTATGAACCCAATAGTCAGAAGTGCAGATAAAATATTTTTGGGGACTTTGATACTTTGAAAATTGTCATTTTTGACATTTTTCTGGAAATTCTTTTTGAAACCACCCCTAGGTCCATTTGGAAAACTTGTGAATAATAGGAGTGCCTCAGGAGGGTTGCCGGATGTGATTCCAATAGTCTGAAATACAGATAAAATTTTTTTGGTGGCTTTGACACTTTGAAAATTGTCATTTTTGACATTTATCTGAAAATTCTTTTTGAAACCACCTCTAGGTTTAATTTGAAAACTGGTGAATAATAGCGGTGATAAATACGTTATTTTACTTTTGTAAGGTTTATTGTATAGAAAAAATACAATGAAAAATGATGTTATAGTTAGTGGTATTTTATATTTTTTAACTTTTTTGGGGTCTTCTCAACCCCTAAATAGGGATAATTTTTGAAGTTTTCAAAAAACGAAAAGCGATTCTCACTTTGGTTTTTAATGACGAGTAATTTGATACCTGTAACATATTTTTATATTTTTTCCCCAGGTCGATAGCGAGGTCCAAAAAATAGGCTAAAAAACAGCCTATTTTGCGGTCACTCTTTACCCCATTTGCTGCCCCCTAGAACCCCCTGGGAGCACTAAATTGCAAATCTGACCTCGGATTCGTGATCTGTGACCTCGAAAACCCGTAGTAGTATTTGCAGTGCCCATAAACTCTTTCTAAGTTGTAGAAGTAAATTTTAATCTTGTTTAATTAAGTTTACAATGAATTTTGGCTTTTTATGGTCTATTAGAATTTTTAAAGCCGTATTAAGGGTCGAAATTTCGTGAAAAAATATTCAAACCATGGTTTTCGATGTATTTTGATCCGAAGAATTCAATTCTGAGATCACATTAATCGTATCATTCTTCTTTTTTTTTAACTCCAAAAAACCGTAAAAAATTGGGGTTTTTGCATATATCTCAAAAAATGATGCGGGAGGCTATCTTTTAACTGCAGATTTGGATTTAGCGTCGAAAAATACGTAAGAAAAAGTTGATTGGATCAAAAGTACAGGCAATGTTTTTTTTTTGTGGGCCTGTGTAATTTTTCTAATAGATAGCCCATCCCTGAAAAGTATTTTATCACTGTTCGATCTTCTCGTGCGTAAACTATCGTTTCATTTGTAAATAGTTTTTACACCGTCATTCCATTTACATAGTGAGATTTACGTTGTCTTCTCTATCTTTTGTTTGGGCACGTATTCAGAGCAAACGCAAATTGCCGGCTCTACCAAAGCGCTGACAGCACAGAGACGCCGCTTCTTGCACAGGTACATTATCGTTATCATTTTCATTCACCTTCATTCATTTTTTCTATTCGTTCGTTTCACTGCATGCTCCATTTTCGAATCCCCAGAGAGCAAACGGTTTTTAAATCGAAGATCTGAATTGATCAATGTGGATTTCGATTTCATACTAATAATTCGGGTCAAACTACGCTCTGTGAAACTGAAAATAATTTCATGATCTGCTGATGTTCTGAACATTTGCTAAGGGACGTACGTAAATTTCGTAGTTTTTTTATGTATAATTAAAGAATTAATGGGAATCTTTAAAAATCTTCAGATCTTCGGTAAAATTGTGCGCTCTTAAGTGCATACTATAATTCTTTATCGTGTTTTATCGTATTTCCTACCCTCTCTGGTATCTCCTCTATTTTATCCTTACATGGTACAATTGTAGGTTGCAGGGTCAGTTTATCGCTTCAGCCACTTGTGAGAAACTAGGAGTTAGAAAATATGAGTTTTGCTCAAAAGTTGAATTAATAATCTTAACATTTTCTTACGCTGAAAAGACTAAATGGTCAGCTCAAACAATTTCGTTTGTAAGTGCCTATCGTAGAGAATTTCTTTTTAAAAAATATCTTCAAAAATAATTATAAATGAATTCACTGCGAAAGTACATAAATCCAGTTTTTTTGTTATTGCTTTATAAAAGTGAGTAATTGATTGATTTTTACCAAAGCCTTGTATTACGAAAGGTGCTTGTTGTGATGCTTTTAGTAACAGATCGATAGACATAAATCAGTTGCTTTGGAAGAATTTATAACAAAAAGCCCTATTGTCATTGAAAACTTACAATTATATTAGAAAAATCTGAATAAGATGGGAATTAAAGTGCCGATGACAGTAGGAATTTCGAAACCTAACTCTCGTTAGGAATAGAATATTGTTATGGAACAATGCGTTGGAAGAATCAGCTTAAGGTAGTAAGTAGAAAAGACAGACTCTCAAAGATCGTAAATAATTTTTAAAATTTGCATCTTTTTCAGGTGATAGTCTCGTCTCCCGGTTCACCTAGTAGTGAGGATTCGACCTTCCAGGAGCCAACTAACAACAACAGCCACATCAACAGTCACAGCAACAGCCACAATAATATTCACAACAATAGTCACAGCAATGGACATAATAATAGCAACAATAACAAGGATCGAGGAAATCTGGGTTTCACGAGGAATGAAAATCCGGAGCAAATAACGCCAACCAGCAGCGTCGACACCGAGGAAGGAAATCCAACGCATCCGGAAGAGGGAGAACGCGGCGTCGAAGGGGATGCTGAGGCCAGTGATGAAGATCATCTTTCCAAGACTCATTGAGAATGTTAATCAATTTAGCCTCTAAAAAGAGGAAAATTAGAGAATTTCGAGACGCCGGTGCCCGAAGGGACCAGGACTAAGATTTCACACTCGGTGGAACTGTCTGAACCGTACGATCTTTTTGTACAAAAGATCAACAAGATAAATCGCACTCGATAAATCGTGTTATAAAATTTGCTATGTGAAATCGAGAGCCAAAGTTGAATGTCTCGTAAGAATTTTGTTGATACCAGTATCGTTTGATTACTGATAAACGAATCTAAGAATTAGAAGGAAAACTTTGATGAAGGAAAACTTTGATGCAGAAAAAATAGCTTAGAAAAAATGTCATTCTTGATATGCAAGGTTTTTCTACTATACTTTTTTTAATATACTTTTAAACTACTATACTTTTCCCACTCTTCGATCTCCCAAAAAAAAGTTCAGACCTTTACGCTTTTAAAGTTCTGATGCTGATGTTCTCTTACATATTGAACGGAGCTTTGTACATTCGTAATCGTTTTCTATCTTTCTACGTCCGACATCATTACTTGAGAAAATCTCTAGTCGTAATTTCTACGTAACTATGACTACTACACAATTGAGGATTTTCCGATAATTGAGACCTTCCACACAGTTCTGACTTTCTGCGTGACTTTTACCCGTTTTTCTTATCGCGATCTTTTATTCTTTTACCTACCGATTCAAGAAAGAGGTTTTCAACAAAGAAAAAAATTTCTTTCGCTTGAATTAGAACTGAAAAAAATATATCGATCGGCGTTCGATCGTGGAGCGCAAATAAATAAATAAATAATTTAAAAAGCAGACACAAAGACTAAATTGAACGAGAGGAACACAAAGTATAACATGACGCTCGGTTTGTATGCAATATATTATACTACACATATTCTATATACATAGAATAGTTATGATATACATGTGCTTTTGATAAAGACTATTACTTGTAGCTTTAGCCAATACACGTACATGAGAACAGCAACAAATAAAAAAAAAGAAACGAGATACAACTATTGATACTGACGATATACATACATGAATAGTTATATTATACAAAAACAAAACTAATTATATATACATATATATATATATTATACATATATACATACAGGCATACATACGATTTGTACATATATAAGTGTACGCGACGAATAAGAAAGAAATATGTGAATCTACTGTATATGTCTGACAATAGGGAGGAAGGAGGGAACCCTGAAACTCACCCAAGCGATAATAATTAACGAGTTACAAAAGAAAAAGGAGTTTAACTATGAAATCCAGTAATAGCCAGTATTATTACACTACGTCTAAAGTAACATTAGAACAGACTGTGTTACGTTAAATCGTGGAAATGACTGCAGGGGTACGTGCATGAACGACTAATCACGTAAAACGCCCTTTATCGCAATCTGTAACATAATACCCGTAATACACTAATTTCGCACAGTTAGTCTTATCGTTGAACAAGGGTCGTTTATTAATTACTACAGTAGAGATCGAAATCATTGTATAGTGTGTGTATCATAATAACATAGTCTAATAGTTAAATACCTACTCGTCCCCTCGTACAACTGCCTAGCCTCTAGCCCTGAACTCATTCAATAAAAATAGATGGCACATTTTAAAAATAAAAATTTCTCTCCTCACAATCAACATCTTTCAAAAATTTATTTTCATTCATTATGATCTTCACAATCTTCTATTGTGGGAACCGTAAAGAGGCTGATTAAAAATGTAGTTCCTGCTTTAATAATAACAGATAAAGTCTTGTTCATATTTTTCAGTAATTAAATGGTTTCAGATGTACATTCAATTTTTTAGTTGAGAAAAAGGAAACAAACAATATTTCCTCTTTTTTTAAATATTTCCTCTTGTTTGTTTTATGACCATTAATTTACTCTGCAGAAGAAAAGATTTTTTTAAATTCAATATCAAAGATTCATTAAGCTGAAATGGCGAAAATTTTACTTATACATTACTTCACTTTTACTCCATAATTTAGTCTGTTTTTAAAAATTGAACCACCCTTATTTACCATCAATTATTTGAAGAATTTTAAATGTTTAAAAGTGTTTTTTGAAAATATATTCAAATTTTTAAAGACGTTTCTTTAAAATGACTTTTAAAAAATAATTTAAACAGATGCATACCATTTCTATGGTGCATTTTACGATATAAAAAATACGAATGAGATAAAAATCTACACATGAGGGCTCGAAGAAAAAATAATGTGCGAGAAGCACACTGCCGCAATTTTGTAATTTGACAGTCGCAATAGTGTCATAATTGACACTAAAATTGAAGCAATGGAAGAAACTGCAAGCAAGGTGGCTGAGGGATTCCAGAGAGTTGAAATTTGAGTTAAAATTACTTTTTCGTTACACAATTATACAGAAATGTTGCTAGAAAAGTTAATATTTCAAAGTTTGGGATTTATCAGAGTTTTTGCAGTTTGAAGAAAAATATCCCTTGCATCTTCTTGCAGTGATTTGGGTTCAATAAATCCTCCTAATGCATACAAATAAAAGTAAGGAAACATAACAGTCTGATTAGTTCTTTTATTATTAATCCTAGACGTCTTCTGAGCGCACACTTTTAATTCGTTACTTTGTACAAATTGAATTGAATCCTCCCATATAAGCCAAAGTCATAATGAACTTGAGCTATAATATCTAGGAAAAAAAAGAAACGATGAGAGAACACGAAATGTTTCTAATAAAAAAGAAAATTTTGAAAGGGGTTAAAAACTCGTTTAAATTAAAAGATTGAAGAATACAGATGGAAGAACAAAAATCAGAACATTTTTCCAAAGATACGTTGGTATAAAGTTTAAAACCCCTTTCATGCAATTTTGCATTCTTCAAATGGAAAGTTGAATTGAATTTGCCTAATTTGGTCAGAAAAGCAAGAAAAGTATGTAAGTCTAAGCGAAGAGACGATGAAAAGTGAAAAAGTGGAAAAATGACAAAGTAGTATAAAGAGAAAACTAATAAATAAGATGACGCTTGCATTACCTGATTATCTTGTGCAATCGTATTTATCGATTATTAATGAACGAAACAATCTATTACTTTCTGCAAGTCATAAATTTAGGCACCAAGTCGCACTCGTGAGAAATTCGAAATAATGAGAAATATGGACAATTGAATTAATTAAAAATGACTCTAAAAAAAGTTCGATTCCCAGATCGAAGACGTCGACTTGATCGCTAAAAATTAATGACTTTTTCTTTTTATAAACTTATTATAAATACGATGGACCATGTTTGTCATACTGAAGCGTTTCTAAAAGAGAGACAATTTTTTAACAAAGTATTGAGATTTCTTCAGGCTTACATTAAGTGAGAATTAGCCAACTGAATAGAAAATTCAAAACCATTAGTAGGAAATTCGAGAAAAACCTAATAGAAAATTATGCAATTATTTCTTCGGGACGGAAAAGAATTTGAAAATGTCTTTTCGGCCGAGAAAAGAAATGAAATATTAAAAGCTAAAAAAGAAATGAAATATTAAAAGCTGAAAAAGAAATGAAATATTAAAAGCTAAAAAAGAAATTACTTCAAATAGGGCTAATAAATGCAATGTTTTGTCGATTCGTCTCGCGATTGACAAATAATATCAGGGTATTTAAGGCGATCGTGAATTGATACGTTTTATTGCAGTCGATCTGAAAAAAATAGACTTGTAATACGAGGTGCTTTAATATTATTGTTGTTAAATTTCGAGACCACTTCGTCGATATCGTTTGAACGAACGGTCAATCGAAACTCGATTTCGCTCGTTAATAAAGGCAAACTGGTGAGCAATAATGAGTAATAATTAATAAAAAAAAGTTGTACATATTCAAAACTTCATTCGCCCTCTCATGACTCTTCAAATTCGTATTATTCTCATGACTTTTGCAAACATATCCCACCTAATTTCACATTTAATACTGTACTTGTATAGTCACGTACACGACCACAGACTCGCATCCTAGAAAAACAAATAATTGATCATCATGCCGAGTTTAATTATTAGGTGCCCCATTTAACGATGTCTCCCAAATAAAATATTCTGAATGTTTTTTTAAGTTTCTTCTGACGATTAGGTACTTTGAATATTTTGAAACAAATAAAAATTTATTTCTATTAATTCGGATTATATTATAAAAAATTCTTAACTTTATAAAAATAGAAAAATTAGTTTTAGGGGGTTATGAAAATTTTTTTAAATATTTATGAGCAGGAATATGAAAAATAAAAAATTATTATAGTATGAAACATTGAGGGGGGACATTCGTGACTTTCTTCCTTGTCCAAGTAGAGGCATATTAGATCGCAGAGTTATCCTAAGCTTAGATCGTCCTACATATCATAAAAATGTTACTTAGAATCGCCATACGCAGGAAACAGGCCTACTAAACAAACAAAAAAACAAATTCAGAGAAAAACACCAATTCAACGGGCCTCCTTTGAGTAACTTTAATTATCAGAATAATGAACGCCTCGAGGGTTAAGATTAAACAAGAATTGTCCTCTTTAGTCGAAATTGAAATCGTACGTAATCACCTTTCTAATCCAGTTCTCAAAATAAATTAAAACTTCTCCTTGGCATTTTTTTTATTTTCTAAGCTTCAAAACGACAATTTTTTCATTATTTAAAAAATTATTATTCGAGGATCTAAATATGGAACTGAATTTGGAAGAAAGCACGTTGTGAGACAAGTTAAGAGAAAATCGTTGCTAATTTATTACTGTTATTGTGTTAAAATTTTTTGTTAGGAAAATTAGGAAACGAAATAAATATTAAATTAAATTTAAAAAATAATTTATTAAAAATAGTGACTATTTTCTCTTTTAATCACGAAATAACTAGTCTAAATCTGGAGACACGACAGTTTAAAATAGTGATACTTATTGTCGAAACTTTCGTCTTCGTACATATCCATTTTGAGATCTGATAGTTTTTTATACGAAGGGAGAAGGAACGAAAAAAAACTAATTAGGGGTGAAGTACCGACGCAGCGTCGCAAGTCTAACATAAAATACGAATATATAGAATATATATTATACTATTGCTTAAAAAAGTGAAGAAACGGTTGAACGAAACTAGGATTTATTTTCGGACGAAGAAAGGCATTAAATAATCATATTAATCACTGCAGACGTTTATCATTGAATTTAGAAATATATTCCTGAAACTTATTGGAAGTTTACATGCACGATGCGTTCGTTGAGAAAAAAAAGACAAGAGTCAGTAGAACCATTTTCTATCTCTATTATTATAACATAAGTGAAACCAATATCATATGTATCATCTGAAATGTGAGATTCCTGCAATTAGAGTTTCTGAAATGATTTGATTTATACTTAGATTGCACTGTATTGGTTATTTTTCAAATAATTAAAAATTTTTTACTTATTTCTTTTCGGCAGTGAAGAAGACTGCCAACAAATTTCAGAACTCGAATTGCAGTATTGATAAGATTGTGAGTATTCGGCGTAATTTAAGTACTGACTGATTGTAATTTCTTAACTTCAACTCTTTTTTATTACATGAGTCTACGATTTAACCTTACGATTACACTGTCAGACATGATTTTTGTCCTTTAAAGAACTCTAGGTAATTCTTGTAAGATTTTTCCCCTAGATTACGAATTCGTTGACAAAAATTCTCTAGCATATGGAGGTATTTTGAAAAATGGGGTCAAAAGGTAAAAAAAATGCGATATTGGCACTTTTTGGAAGCCCATATAATATTAACGAGTTATGCTAGAATCTTCCACATAACTTAGATAAAAGCTTGAACCTTATACTTTAAAGCTGGAAACTGAACTGGAAACTTAATAAAGAAACTGAAGGAAAGTAATAATGCAGAGTCGTTGACGACAGCTTTTTGGACCAGTATGCTTCAGCCGTGGCGCCCCACAGTGGGGGGACAAATTAACTTTTAGCCCAAACTATTCGACCGATTTTGATTTTTTTTTTAAATTAAAGCTTATGAAATTTCTAA
>JBAGKK010000336.1:370311-380538 GCA_037177015.1 Euceroptres primus | reverse complement strand
TCTTGTGGAATATAATTAAAATTACTTAGCAATAATTCCTTGCCATAAGTTGATAAAAATTGATGATTTATTAAAGAGACTTAATTACTACTTGATTTTCTTTTTCGGTTAACGGAATTGATTGGTTTATTTTGAAAATAACCTACTACGATAAAATGATCGGAGTCAGTACTAATAAAATGATCAAAGTTAGTACTATTAAGTAGTTTCTAGAAGCATTGTTCTAGCTTCTAGAAGCAATGGTCTTTCTGGCTTTACGAAATCAGTTGTTAAAATTGTTATGTACAGATCAGCAGAGAATAAGAGGAAAAATACTTGTAATAATCTTATATTATATACCGTGTATGGCTACGTTAATTAAATTGTTAATAAAAATAAAAATAGTGGATCGTTTTTAACTATTAAAAAAAGTTAAAAATGTGTTATTAACAGTTGATTACACACAAAAAAACAAGTTTAAATGCTGAAAAATAGCCAAATAATGCATTCGTTAATTAAGTTTGGTTAAACAATTATCAAATGTTATCTATTCATAGCAAAAAATCATTGCTAAATAACTGGCTGTTAATTCCGTGAAATAGCGGTATTTTATTTATAAATACATAAAATGATAAAAATTTGTTCAAACAGTTGTTGTTTACAATAATAAATTGTTTACTGTCATCAAAATGTTTTTAAAAATTTAGAAGTTAGTTATTTACAGTTAATTGCATCGAAAAAATCAAGTTTGTACCTCCAAAAATAGCCAAATAGTGCATTTGTTCATTAAGGTAGTTTAAACAACTATTAATTTTTATTTGGTGGACAAATATTATACTAAGGTTTTATTTCCAAGTAATATGTGATCGATTCCATAGAAAAAACTTGATTGATTCCATCAAAAATACCTGATATGGATATTTGTTTATAAAAATTGCTTTTAAAATGAGAAATTATTTATTAACTTTTATTAATTCAACTAAAAAACTCTTTTTGTCCATAAATTGTTCAAATTTAGTGCGAATCAAGTGACGAATCGCCGCCAATACCCACGAAACCATTTTCATTCACTTATTTGTTTATAACAAATTCAATAAATTTGTTAACATTTGCATTGCTATTGGACATCTTTTTTGGATAGTTGCTTTCAGTTTTCTAGGTATTTTTGATTGAATTAAAGCATTTTTTAAAAACCGGTATGCTTCAAAAGTCAGAATTTTTTTTCCATTTTTGTTATTAAATAAACAAAAAAAATAAACAAAAATTTGAAAATCGGCCATGACAGTTCGATGTGAAATTTTATCTTTCATTTCAAAAAAAAAGTTAAAATCAGATAATAATTGTCTTCTGAAAATTAATTTGTCCACGGTCGTTTTTTTTGCCCCACTGTGCGATCGGACAATAATTATGTGGCTGTTCGAGCGTCGGGTGAGTTATTGCACCCGAACCCTCAATTGTACTTATAAATAAGATAATATCTTAGTAAATTTTTGACAATCTTCCCACTGACAATCTTCTCATTTTTCAAAATTATCTAATGAAATTTGGTTATTTTTACTAAGAACGTGAAATATTTTCTAATTATTTTAATTTTTCAATTCAGAGAGTCTCTCGCGAATCTCTGCTTGTCCAAGGAAGTTCTCACAACACCTGGACAATTCGACGATGCCGTAGAAAATAGCAGAGTGGAAAAAGGCCAAGGTGATGCTGCACTTGCGAATTCTCTCGCCGCAGAAAACTAACAAGTTTTCCAACCTTCATAACCTCAATCTTCGACGAAAAATCTCGGATGTGACTCAAGACTGTAACCAATCTAATTATGTGTTCATTGAGAATTTGTGCTCCACGAATATTTCGCAGATATATTCAACTCATAGTTTCAACAATCTGATTATAAATTTAAAATCTTTTTTCCCTACTTTACATCTGACTCGACTCCGAGGAAAGTACCTAACAAATTTGAAATATAAACGATTTTATTTCGAATATAGTTGAAATTGTAACAAAACTGCAGAATGTTCGTGGACACAGCAGTTCAATACACACGTTAAGCTATGGTGGGGCCAAACGTTAGCTAAACTAGGTAAAGACAACTCCAAAGCGCTAACAAGGGTATTTTCGTTCCCCGAAAAAGTTCTTGTCTTACACAATACGATGACCTCACTGCCAAATATACCGCAACTCTGTAGAATAAATCGTGCTTCTGCTAACGAGCGATGTCGCTTGTGCCACCGTGGAATGAAAATCGACTGATTAGTGTATGCATGCGCTAATTTTATTAACAAGAACAAGTCGTCAACTGCTACAAGTATTTACTTCTTAAGGAGCGTGATTATTTTTTTTACAATGAAAAATATATATTTTTCGGTATTATATGAAATGCTCGCTTCGGCCCTCTTGGCAGCTCGACTTCCCACCAAAAAGTATACAAAAAAAATTGCAGAATAGAAATTCCAATTGTGAAATAGAAAAATGGGGAAAAGTTTGAGTAAGTCAGAAACCTGGCCTTTGTAGATAATCGGGAACGGACTGTCGAGATAACACTGAGCGAATGGAGACTGATGCTTTTCATATAAGTAAAATATATATTTATATATGATTTAGGTTTAGAGTTCCCGTAGAATAATACAATACGTAAGTTCTGCGTGCATACAGAATGTGACTGCGAGTGCGCGTTTAAGTCGACGAAAGAATTGTGAATACATTATTTATGCAAGATTCAAGAGGGAATTACGATATTGGTGTACATAAACGTGTTGTGATTATAGTTTTATACACAGTGCGTATACACGTTCAGGAATAAAGAACGCGTGTACGCTATTACGCGAATAGAGACCTATATTTATTTGCTGGTGCGTCTGAAATCCACCCGAGTGACTGTGGTTCGATGCAAAAGCTTACACGTATGCAGACAGACTTTGCATTTGATTTTCATACGTAATTTTCGACAATTTTCACTAAAAAGGAAATTGCCAGATATTAGTTTTTCGCTTTAAAATTACAATGATACAATGGACTCTAAAATAAATAAGATTGAAAAACAGTATTGTGTACATAAGACAAATTCTTTTGTACGAAAAAAAAACCATGGCTGAAAAAAAAACCTTAGCTGAAAAAAAAACTTTAGCTGGAAAAAAAACTCTTAGCTGGAAAATAAATTTATAAGATAGCTTTGAATTTGTCTGCTTCAAATGGATTCAGGATTCAAAGTTTGTCTGTAAATAAATGTGATCATTGGAAATAACTTTCAAAATTGAAATCCGAAGGTAAAAATAGTTTTGTGAAAGAAATCGATGAAATGCGTGTTGATTGTCGCTGCTTTAGGGAAATGAAGGGCGGTTGCGAAATTGTGATAAGTTGCTCTTTGAGCGGCCTTATTTTGTAGCATATTTACACGAAGTCTGTTTTTGCTTAATTGTACATATGAGCAGTTGCGAGGGAAAGACGGTGTGATTGTTGTATATACAAAGAACAACCGTGTGAGCTGTTATTGCACTTGAGATTAAAAAGCAACTATGTTAAAAAAGGACCTAGTAGTTACGTGTAGAGAACTTTGGGACTTTCTACCAGGGTCACTGCAGTTTATCTGATGGAACCGTTCTTTTAAATGATATAAACGATGTTTAAAACGCGAATAACTAAAAAGTGAGAAAACAAGACAGCACGATAAAAGATTTAAGTACCAATCAAGTCGAGGGAAAGAAGTGTGGCTACGTGCAGAGATTTAAGAGAAAGAGAGAGAGAAAGCGAGCGAGCGAGTAAAACATGTATCGAAATAATATAACGAGGGGTGATAAAGACAAATGTTATATTTTTGTAAATTTGTTATTGCGTAAAGTGCATTAAGACAATGAGAAAATGTATTAAAACTGACTTAACAAGCGGGATTTCAAAGTGTGATTGTAAAAAAGAAGACGCCAAATTTCCACTCCAAATTAATCCTACAGATTTATTTCTTGAATTTGTAGGATTGTCTTGGATTAGGAAGTGTGTACGATAGCTTTTATAGAACCGAAACTGGAACGAAATGCAATTCGATGTCAGCGAATGCAGACAGATTCGAGAAATCTAAAACTTTCGAAACTGGGGAAACTTACAGTAAGCGTGCGTTATTTGATCGACGTTGTAATAAAAAAATAATGCATCGTATCGCGCTGTATTCGTTTTTTAGTGTTAAAACATGGAAGACGAAAAGATTAGTCATTTTAAACTGACCATAACCCGAAGCAGATCACTTTACTCTTTCGTAAAGATCGCTGATTTTCATTCTGAAAACTCGAGTCACTCGACCCGTATAATCAATGCAAAGTGCTCTTGCACTGCATTACAAGGCAAGATTTTAAAAAATACGCTAAAGTCCAATAAATAACACTGAAAGAGGAAATCTTAAGTAAAACAAAAAAAAGGAACGACTTAAAAAATCAGGTGCGCTGATTTCGTGCCTGCTTTTCGTTGGATGCGTATAGCCTAGGGACCCACGAAACTTGTCTATGAGAATTTATACTATACATGTATTTTATAAAATAATCAACTGTAATGACCTGCGATTGTGTTACGCAAAATGTAAACGCATTGACACCCTTTTTTAAACAATGAAAATGATTTTTCATTTAAGCTTCTTAGACTCTTAGCTGCCTGAAAAAAAAACTAAGAAAATACTAGATTGTTTTCAATAATCAAGAAAAAAAAAATTCTTTCGAATATTTCACAGCGGTAAAATCACCGCTGTAAAGGTTTCTGTTGTGTTCGATATTTCGTCGAGTTTATTTCTTTTTTCGCTCTACCATAGTTTCGCTTCTATACGTAATATCGATAATAATAATTAAAAAGAATACGATAGAGATCACAATATATTAATGATAAAGGACAAAAAAAATTAAAACACTATCGATGTAGCTGGAAAATACGTGGGTCCCCTAATTATATATTCTTAAATAATAACATATACTCCGATATTATTTTTCATAGCTAAAGAAGGAAAACTTGTATAAGCAAAGTAATTTCGTAATATTTTTTTTTGCTATCTAATTACTATGTTAATTTTTTTCTTTCGTTTAACAATTTCTCTTTGTACTTTTTAAAGTGTATAACGATTTAAGTAGGGCGCGAATTGGAATTATTTATGTTAATTCTGCCATGTATTCGATTCGTCGCTGCAAAATTTGTAAATAATAATTTTTCCAAATGAATTTTGGTGCGAGAAATGAGAATTTATGATTTGACGAGGAAAATGGGTCAGTGTATGTTACAGAGGAATCGCAGAATTGTTCAATCACCGTCGAATCAAATCATTCTTCGTTTGGAGTTAAGGCTAAAAATTTGTAAAAGAAAATAGTCTAGCTACTGCACTCATCCATAAAGTCTGGTGTAGAGTCAACCATTAATATCTGCAATTTATATTATCAAATCAAATCAATGTATTGGATTACTCCATCGTTGTTGTAATGTGTAACAAGTGTCTTCTGTGTCAAGCATCCTGATTCTTGCTTGGAAATTTGCAATTTTCGATCCATTATCAAATTAATCAAAGGAATAATAATAATCTGAAAAGTTAAAATGTTATTGAGAATCAGTGCGAGCGAAAACACGAGACAAGCAAAAGTTATTATCATTAGTCTAAAAGTAAAGGCGCATTTAAACTATCTCCAAAAAAAATTTAAAAAAAGACAGGTACATATTTGGAAAGTAGAACATAATAATGTAGCAACTCTATAATCTGCAAAAAAAAAAACGATATATACAATTATTATTCAAAGTACTAAGTGAAAACTGCACTTCAATGAATGTTGTAAACGATTTAGAATTTTCGAATTGCATATTTGGTGTAAATCTGTCCATTGAAATTAACTACTCAACTGCTGAAAATGATTAATATTTTTTAAAAATAATAGTAAATCACTGGAAACGATTCGCAAGGGAAAGTTGCTGTGAAACTTGAGTCAATTTTGATTTAGCAAGGGTGGAGTAGTAAAGACCAATGGCAGATATTTCAAGTTCTTTTTTTTTCCCTCTTAAAGCATTAATTTTAATTTTTTCTTATGTAATTATGCGAATTATGTAGCAATATTTCGTAACACATGCGCGCGAAGTGTGATCCTCTTTGTTGAGTTCAGAAAATTTGGTCAATTTTTTGAATCTGAATTCTTTAAAAAACAACAAGCAAAAAGATGAAAGTATTGTTCTCAGCATTGAGGTTCCAGGATAAGGTTGGCTGACATTTTCGGAAGTTAATGGTTTATTGAAACGTGTTGTCATGTCTTGAATAAAATTTAAAAATTTCGAAAAGATTTTTCAGTGTTGTCTTTTCCAAATTCCTCCAAGAATTCTATTTCCCTCGAATTTTTAAGTTTTACGACGTGCTCAAACTCATTTAGAAACTTAAAGTATTTTGAAATTAAATGAAATTTTTTAAATAATAGAAACAATTTTATTAATTTATACTTATTGCCGGATAAAAAATGCATAAATTGGTCTATTCCTAGTACATTCAAGGAGAATGTCATAAGGCAGTGGGTTTTACTGGAAAAACGTGAAGCTCATTTTTGAATTCTTCAGTGTCCAAAATATAATATTTAGCTGGCTTCTCTGATTTCTCGTCCGAGGAGTTCTTCACATACTCCAAGTGAAATTTCCTTTTTCCTCGTTCATCTATAAAACAAAGTTCCAATTAGAAATTAATTATACCTACCATTTTAAAAGTCTTTCACACTTACACTTACATAATTAAAAAAAAACATAAAAAGTTGAAGCATAAAATCGTATCGAAAGTGAATAATTGTATTGCAAGCCAAATAAAATTTGCAAAATTGCAAAAACACTTCAAAATAAAATATTTAGGCAATAAATTGTCTCGTCAATTTGAAGCTCTGATGTTGAGTCACTCACAAGCTTTCTCCTGATTGTGAGTTTTTTCCCCCTGATTTTCAGTTTGTGATTCCAGGTCGGAGGAAACATCAGCGTCTGTTTTTTTCTCAGCAGATCCCTCAATATGGATGCTAAGTTTTCGAAAATTGCTGCCATTTTTTGTATGAATCTCGACCCACTTCCTCAATTCTTCTAAGGTGACGCTTTCGATGGCGGCTATTTCTCTTTTAATCCTATTAAACAAATACTCTCTAGTCGTAATTTCAGCCCAGTTTCTATTGATCTCTTCCTTCAGGTCAATATCGACACACTGCTTCAATTTCATCAAAGCTTCCTTAATGTTATTGAACTCTTCCTCAGTCATTTTCAGCAACAGGTTCTGGAAGGATTTTATGAATTCCTCTATTCTCTCGTCCACATACTCGGTCGTGAACTTGGTTGCTTGAGTGCAAACGGTAATAGAATATCCTAAGATTCCAAAGGTGTCTCTCATCAGGCAGAAAATGTTGTAACCTAGCTGTTCCAGAGTTCTTAGTTGATTGTATAGTGGCTCTTCCATAATCATCTGAAAATAATAAATATTTAATTTAAACTTTAAATCCTTAAATTTAGAGTAGGGCCTGTTTTATTTGTAAATTCAATCCCCCAAAAAACATTCCAAATGTAAATTTGGAAGGTGAGGAAAAAGGGTTCGCCCTAAAAAGCGTTCGCCTTTACAAATGTTCGTTCCATAGGAAAACTAACAAAAAAGAAGCCGCATGCGCTCAAGTGAGGCTACCTTTGCGGAACAAAGATTCGCTGTAGGTCACTCTAAACTTGGCCATTTCGAGTCCTTTCGCTTTTTATGACAAAAAACGCTATTGTCAATGAAAACTTGAATTAGCTATTAATAGCACAATAAAATGTTCTTAATTTCGCCACATAGGAAATTTATGATGAGGAAAATGAAATGTTGTACTATGATGGGAGCAAGGGGCGGAATGGGAAGGCGCTTAAAAATTTCTTTAACAACAATTAGATAATGCGACTTGCATTGTTAGCTCTTATGGAGTTTTCGTCATTTTAACATAGGAAAATATATATTATTTTTCAACTTTACATTTAAACCACTCAATGTTGACCGATTTTACTTCTATTGCAGAAATCGTTTCATCATAGACTGGCAAAGGATTTTCTAATATAATCTCTTTAAAAATTTCAAATTTTATTCATAAAACTGACCATTAAAAAAAGCTATTTTTGATCAAAATGAACAAAAATCATGAACTTTGCGAAACTTTTAAACATACTTAAAACTTTATTTTACTTTTTCATACCTTTTAATTTCAAAGGCTTCGAATTTCTTTCAATTTTTGAAACTGAATAATTTTGAATGAAATCATTCATTCATAATTTACAATATTTTGTTCTTTGGAGCTAAAAATTATTTAAATGTTAAGGCTGCAAAGAACAATATTGTCTTATCATGAATGATTCAATTCATAAATTTCGAAACCAGAGGAATTTGAAATTGCACGCTCTTAAAAAAATAATTATTTAATTGTTAATGCTTCCAATTTGAAATAAAATTGTGGAATAATGAAGTATTTCCATTCAAAATAATTGTTCAAGTTAAAACGCTTCTTTATATTTTGACATTGTCCATTTTTTACAAGTTTCGAACAAAAAATTGTAGGTATGACTCTGAACACTTTCCGCATTTTAAAAGATCCCAATTTAACATTTCAAACTGAAAGGTTTCCAAACATTTAATAATTTAAAACTTCAAACTCACAACTGCAAAATTATAATTTAAAATCAAAGGAGTATTAATGCATTGAAAAAAGTAACTCCTATATAAAATAATATTTAATTATATTTTTTTAAAAATTCTATCCTTTCCAAAAAATAAATTCACTGTTATTTCCTGTTTTCTGATCCAGTAACCATACCCTGACAATGCTCCAAAAATGATTCATATTCCAAACTTTTCGTTGAATTTTTTATACTGTTCAAATCAATTTCATTGACTTATTACATTACTGCATAATCTAGGATACTCCGGGTGAGAGGACTCAGTAAACGATGTGGAGATTATTTTAATATTATTTCTTCTCTTGATCTATTCTTCAATGAGTCACTTATAATTTTAATTACTTTCCTGAGTTTTATATTGCATTTACCTAATTATTATAAAATTTACGGAAACTAACATTAATAATTTTATATTTCAGTATAGATGCACTTTTTTAAAAATATTATTGATTTCCAAATCTTTCAACTTCAAAACTTTATTCAAATTTTAAATTTAACTACAGTAACATTTGGATTTAACTTAATTGTACTCAAATTTTTTATTTAACTAAATTGTATTTAAATTTTTTATTTCACTACATTCTATTTCAATTTTAAATTTAGCTTCATTTTACTTAAATTTTAAATTAACTAAATTACACCAAAGAATTAAAGAGCAGGCATATATGAGGAATACTGTACAATCCCGTGTAAATAGATAGTTTCAGTCGGTAACAAAAATGAATGTGTTACCGACTGTCGCTACTTTCTTAAGTCTCTCAGCCTATGTGCTTGAATGGTTCTCCTTGAGATGTCGCAACTTGCTTTCAATTTAGATATTAATTAACCCGCTTCCTTAAATTTAAAGCAGTTGCATTTTTACAAACTCTCAATCGTTCTTTTATATCAAATTCAACATATCTCTTAGTTTAATGAACTTAATTTTTCCCAAAGCTTCGGTCAAAATATCTGCAATGTTGTTTCTTTTATATCCTCATTTTCAGTCAACTTCTGCTGACCATGATATTAAGTCGTTAATATTGATTGATACTTATAATTATATTAATCATAACAAATAATACTTGTGTGACAAGTATTTCATAAGAAGAAATCAGATAAGTTTGAATTTGCCGCCTTTACTCATTAGGTACATCGATTACTGTCCGCAAGTCGATGCGGCAGAAGTCTGTTTTAACCCGTAGCCGTCTGCGGGGGTCCACAGGGACCCAGTGGCATCTGTTCAACCTAGGCTCCTGTAAAAGGGAATAAAGTTTGGGAAGAGGAAAGGCCTTGGAAATTAGAAGAAAATACGGGTGCATTTGATAGGTATACGTATTCCTGAGATTCTCACAATTGTATTTCACTATATTAAAGTTAAAAAATACGCCAGAAAAGGCGAGACGGCTACGGGTTAAAAATCTTAAAATTGAGGTACTGGAAATTTTCTGAAAAAAATTGCTCGTAAGCGTGGAACATCTCATAAATCGTTTAATCGCGATGTTTATTAATAAAAAAAAGTGAGTGGATTTGATGAAAAACCTCACAAAACCATCAAATCCACAACAATTTTCAGGATTTGAGTTCTAATCAAGGTAAATACGAGGAAAACAA
>JBAGKK010000336.1:341755-355366 GCA_037177015.1 Euceroptres primus | reverse complement strand
TATCTCTAAAAAGTTATCTGTAATTATTATTATTTTAATATAGAGCTATTTTTTTGCTTCCAGGAGAAAATTTGTATTAGCCAAATTATAGACTATAGATCAGTTAAATTGGTCAGTTGGGGATGGCCAGTAAATTAAATGGTTAGAAATTACAGTAGAATCGTATATGGATGTTAAACAAATTATAGATCCTTCTAAAAATATATTTCGTTAATATTAATTTTGATGTTTAATTTTTTAATTTTTTTTTTGTTTGATAAATCTCAAACTAATATGAATTTTTTAATTAAACTTCTTTTTTATATTTTATCATCAGAAAGTATTCTCAAACAGTTAAATAGTAATTCTATGTACTATTTCAGTATTAAAAATTGTTCTATTCATTTAAAACATAAAAAAATTATAGTTGTACCTATTTAGAATATCGGCGGTACAAAAAGGTACAACTTTTCAACAATTATTATTAGTAAGTAGAAAATGATTTAAAAATCTAAAAATTATTGATTTCGCTTCCGAATTAAGTCTTCTAACTATCTGTAAAAATAAAAAAGCTGAAAAAATTTTTTTTGGGCGTAAAGTTAAAAAAACCTCGAAAAATTCGTAAAAATTCTACATAATAGCCCCAACATACGGTATTTGTTAACAATTTTTAATTTGAGGGGGTGAAAACGGACGTTTCCAGAAATGAATGAATGAAATAACATTTGTTTTATAATAATTTTTCTTGTCAAATGCAAAAATTTGTTTTGTTGAAACACTTTTGGTCTTGGAATTAGGACTCTTTCAGAAAAATTTTTAAACTTTGAGGGTTGAAAAGGGGTCATTTTTAGAAAGTGTAATGAACATTTTTTGGCTATTTATTCTTGCCGAATGATAATGTTTTCCATTGAAAGCACTTCCGTTTCATTTTCCTTTTCGTTGTTTCAAAAAAATTGCAAACTACTAAACTTCAGTGTTGGAAAATATGTACAGCAGCAGATAAGTAACGCCTGCCATTATATTATTTTATGAGTTTCGACCTTTAATTACGTAAATCTTTCATTGTAAAAGACAGTGGATTTTTATATTTTTGCTTTAATTTAAACTTCCGACACACTTTAAGAATATTTAAATTTTCAATATTCTTGCTAAATTCGACTTTCGGTAAGTCAAAAATAATATTTTTTATTTTAATCTTTATTTAACTTGCCTCGTGCAAGCCTCCGTCGAATTTGCAGGTCTCGAAGTGGTTCCAACTCGATGACGAATTCTTTGTCCCCTGTCTTCATATTCGAAAGCCGGATGCGATGCCATTTTGGGCCCCACGATAAAATTTTACAAAATTGAATTTTATCACAAATCACAAGTGCATATTTTACCGATCTTTAATTAAATTAAAATTTCTTGCTAAAGTTAGAAGTTGATGTTACACAAAATTGAAAATTCTGTTTTTTTCCGTTTTTAATTTGAGCGGAAAATAAAGATATTTTTCACACCATGAGATCAAAAGTCATACACTGTTCCCGAATCGGTAGCCGACTATCAAATACATCCCAGGGGATTCGGTTTATATAGGAGAAGCTGCGTAACCAAGGGGTGATCAATATCAACCCCTGGGCGGAGCCTTGGACCAATCCTGGCTCTCTGAGAGTTAACCGATTATCAAAATAGGCAGTGATTGGTGAAAACTTAATAGCGCATTTATCTCGGGGAAAATAGTGTGAGTGTTTCTGCGGTTTATTGTTACTGCTGACGAAATTTTATTTTCCAGTGCTTTAGCGAACCATGAGAGAGAGTTTGCGAACACAAGAGGGAATCAGGGGATGAGAGGCATTGAGAATATATTCATAAATCGAGTACTAAACAGTAAATTAGAGCAACCAATTTATTTTATTTCGCAATCTGGATCTGAAGTTGATGAAAATTTTATCGTTTTTCTGTACCATACACTCAGAAAAATATTTGTTTGATTCAAACAAAATTTGTTTGAATTAAACAAAATTTGTTTGAATTAAACAAAATTTGTTTGAATTAAACAAATTATTACGTTGATATGGGGTTAAATAAATGTTTGTTTGATTCAAACAAATTCTTTATTTGTCCTTATTTATTTGATTTGAATAAATTTTTATTTAGATCGAATAAATCTTTTGTTTAAGCAAATAAAGTTCTTGTTTTTTCAAAACATTTTTTGTTCTAAATGAAGTAAAGATTTTGCTTTTTAAACTTTATTCAATCTTATAAATAATTTTAAAAAATTTTCAATTTTGTTGTTAAGAAATGTCAAGTGTAAGACACCAGCTAGGGATGTTCGATTCCGATATAGAATTTTTTGGCACAATGTTTTTACAGACTTTTTTGACATCTTTGTGAAAAAATTCTGTAAAAACTACTCTTTGTAAATTCCACAATCCGTATGGACTGCATTCTAAAAGAAATTTCAGAAAAAATTTTAAATATGATTATAAAATTATTATAATTATAATTATAAAAATATAACTTCCGGAAAATTTTCTATTGAAATTTCATCAAATTACAATCGAGATTCTCTAAAAATTCTATAAAGGACTGCCATATTCATTTCAAATAATTTTTATTAATTTTCAATCATACAGAGAATTATTATTTCAAGTTCAAATGTTTTTATAACTTTTAAAACATTCTATTTTAAATCTTATGGGAAATTGAACGTCATGAGATCAAACTTATTTTAAAATATTAAATTCTTTCAAATTAAAGTGTAATTTTCATTTTATTAATACATATGTATAAGCGTGGGTCGAAAAAACAAAATTTTGTAAATCGAAAATGGAACTATGTATGTGGAAAAGTAGAGTATGAGGACACTGAACAAAAATATAATAAAATTGGATTCGATCGATAAACGTCTTGGTTTTGCGCGTTGACAAAATATATTTGAAAAAATTCTTATTTTCGTAATTTTGATATTTTCGTTGATTCCAATTTTTTTTACATTTCTGGAGGCTTTAAACGACTCCCAAAATTTTTACAGATTTTTATTTGCAGCCTCATCAGAGATTATTAACGTTTAGTAAACCTCTGTTTTCAAAAAATAATTTTAAAACTTACAGAAATGTAGAGAGAATTTTTTCAGGTATCTAGAACGTTTCTACGGGTAAAAATACACTAGAAAAATAATTTGATTAGTCTAGGAAATTATAAACGTAAATATATTGAATTTTTTAAAAATTGAGTTTTTGATTTTTTAAATTATCCTTTTTCAACTGCCTTTAAATATTATTTTTAACATCTGAAGGTATTCTAGTGATAAAAATACTATAGAAAAAAATTAATAATTAATAAATTCATTTTTGTGTGTTTTTTAAATTACTTCCTCATAGATGAAGCTTTGTATCGATGAAAATTTTCGATTTCAATTTTTCGACATATCTCGACATAATTCGACCTCGGGAGTCTAAAAATGAGGTTTTTAAAAAATGTCAGCGCATGTGTGTGTGTACGTCATTATTACTTTTTCCGTAATAACTCAAAAACCATTTGAGCTAGGGTCACGAAATTTGGTGGGATTTTAGTTCCAAATGATTCCCATAAATGATAAGGTTTTACAGTCGGATCAGATAAGGAGAAATATTTTTTTCTTAATTTTGAAATTTTCTAAAAAATCGTTTTAGATGTGAATTTTTTTCAATTTTGTTTATATTGATGAATAAAAAATTTCATACATAGAGTTTTATGAAATATATCTTTTTCTAATGCAAAAGATATAGGTTGATTTAGTCAATTTCTTGAAATTTCAAAAACTGAAGTCGAAAAATTCGAAATGTTCAATAATTTTTATCTCAGATTTGAAAGTAATAGAAGACTCTATAAACCAATTTTTTTAACAAGGGGTGGTATTTATTATATATAATTTGATAAAATGATTTTAACTACTTCTAAAAAAAATTTTACGCTGAGAATATTTTTTGATTTTTTAGTTTTTTGTTTTTCAGTAAATTTTTTTAAAAATTTTAGTGATACAATAATATTGTGGGAATATAATTTTTTCACTTTGATGGGACAAATTAATTGATGTATTTCAGAAACTTACATCATCAAAACAATTCTCTATGAGGAAGCTCAGTGTTCATGAAATGATAACAATTGAAATACACCATAGAATGAACGCACCCAATCTTCTTGGCAGTGGTTTTTTAATTTTAGTGATAAAAATACTCTAGAAAAAAATTGATAAGTTCATGGAATTAAAAACAAAGAGGTAGCATGTTTTCTAAGAAGCCTTTTTTGTGTTTTTTAAGAGTATTTTTATCACTAAAACACTCTCAGATGTTAAAAATAATATTTAAAGTCAGTTGAAAAAGAATAATTAAAAAATCAAAAACTCAGTTTTTAAAAAATTCACTATATTTATACGTATGATTTCCTAGGCTAATCAATTTTTTTTCTAGCGTATTTTACCAGTAGAAACGCTTTAAGTGATGAAAAAATTCTATCTACATTTCTGTAGGGTATAAAATTATTTTTTTAAAACGGGGGTTTATTAAACATTAATAATCTCTAATAGGGCTGCAGATAAAAATCTGTAAAAGTTTGTAAAAAAATGTAAAAAAATTGACACCCATGAAAATATCAAAATTACGAAAATAAGAATTTTTTCAAACATATTTTGTAAACGCGAAAAACCAAGGCGTTTATCGATCGAATCCAAATTTTTACTTTTCTTACTTTTTCAGGGTCCTAATACGCTACTTTTCCATATAGTTTCATTTCCGATTTCCAAAATTTTGTTTTTTCGACCCACTTTACTATGTAGATAACAAAAAAGAAACGAACCTTTTTTAAAATTATTTTGGGTTAATAAATTAATTAAATAAAGGACCCCGTACAAAACGTGAAGAAAAAAAGTTCTCGGTGGATTTTACTGATATTAATTTATTTTGTAATTCATAAAAATAGAATAAATTTGCCAATAGGACTTGGACCGATTAGGACTAGTGTTTTTTTTGTGCGGCGTCCTTTGAAATTTAATGCAAGTCTTAATTTCTTAATTTATTTAATTTTTAATTTTCAGAACTTTTATAAAAATTCTGAAACTTAAAAAGTTGTTTACAAATTCTTGAATATTTCCGAAAATCAAAAAGGTTATGAAAGTTCATGGAAAAAAAGTCTAGTTTCAAGCTCAAAAAAGTGGGCTTAATTCAAGGTGTAACAATTTTAAGCCCTGAGGGAGGACAGATTTGTGTCTTATACCTGGAGGCAAGTGTCTCCGAAAACTAGCTGTAACACAAACTAGACTTTTTTTCTGTGTTCCAATTAGATCAATTATCAAGGAATTACAAAACTAATCTTAAAATTGCATTTTAAAACACTGACCAAATACACCTTGACAGCCTGAGAAAATGTTCAAAGTTCATTGAAACGGACCATATCAATATTTTAGTGTTGGTTGCATTGGAGATTCAGCTCAAATATTAGCCTTCCCAATGATATGAATGGGCCAATATTCAAATGAGGTATGTTTAGTACACACAATGAAATGCAGCTCCGCAATTATGCAAGGTGTTAATACGACCACAATAGTCAGCTAGGGTTGTAGGTACAAGCCGATAAAGTTTTGTCTTTTCGAACGAATCCGAACTTCGTCGGTCTTACCTCGGCTCCCAAAAGTGAATTATTATTGGCCAAACGCCCGCCGATAATTGAGATCGGCTTTGCGGCCGTATGAGAACGTGGATTCATAATCCACGCTTGTATTCCTGAAAGGATTAATCATCCTCGCACTTCGGTCAATTTGCATATTTCGATCTTATCTATCACCCCTCACGTTATACAAATTGCTTAATTTTATTTTTGGAATTGATTTCACTTCTTGGTTCTTAAAATTAGAATTATATTGCAATTGAAGCGCATTGGAATTGATTTCACTTCTTAGTTCCTAGAATTAGAATTATATTGTAATTGAACCGCTGGATCGTAGAAGGGCATATACAATTATTTCTCCGCTTCAAGATGGCCCCTGAGCATTGTCGAAAAAATGTTTTAATTTTAATTTGTTAGACATATATTCTTATAGGAGATTCGATTGCGCGTCTTTTGTTCTCTTGAAAAAAGTTTTGGTTTTTATCCGTTTTCGAAATAATGGCAAAAAACATGATTTTTGCAAAATGAAAAAATTCCATCCTTTTTTATTTCAACTAACTCAGAATCACAAAATATTTGGAGTTTTTTCTTAAAATTTGGAGGAATTATGTTTCAAACTAATCTGAATTTGTTAGAGTGATTCAAATTTATTTTATTTTTTATAAAAAAAGTTGTTAATTTTTTTCTGAGTAATAGGACAAATAGCGCATGAATATTTTCAATCGCTCAATCTATTGACGTAACTTTAAGCAATCAAAAACTTCCAGCGGATGAAATGGGTGTCAGAATCCGTAAAAATTTTTTGTGAAGTTTCACGTCAATACTAGCCGTTAATTAACTACAAGGGTGCTATTTTTTGGTGTAGCATCGCGAATACAGAACTCAGCGGCGGCTTTGAGGTAGGTACACATGGCCACCTTTCCTGAAGGTCTCCACTTTCAAAAGTACAATTTTTCTAAATGAATTTATTTAAATTGAGTGATTATTAGTTACATTAACAATAATAATCATCCAAATTTGTATAAAAATTAATTTATTTTAATCACATTTGCGTTAAATTTCATTTTACATTGCGAACTGATATATTATGTACCTGTGAACATTAATTAACAACACTATGATCTATAAATTAATACGATAATAAATAATTGTATTAGCGTGTTTGCAAATTTAAAGTACTTTTAACTAAATTGCTTTGAATATTGTATTCTTATCATTATCAATCTATAGATTATTCAATGCAATTTAGTTAAAAGTATTTTAAATTTGCAAAAACGTAATACAATTATTTATTATCGTATTAATTTATAGATCATAGTGTTATTAACCCCTTGAACGGCATGCTTTATTCAAGGAAATGTGCCCTGGGGGGCAAGATAAAAATGAACTTTGATTGTCGTCAATCTTGGTATCCTAAGGTTTTTTGAGTCGCGGAATACGAATTTGTAGTCAACATTTTGAAATGGATTCGCATTCCGCGAGCCAAAAAAACCCTAGGCACAAAGTTTTATGAAAATTGCATTAGCGATCCGTAAGAAATATGCGTTTGACGCCATATGGCGTCAATGCCCCCTGGGGCACGATTAAAGTTGACACACTATGGCGTCAATGCCACTCAAGGGGTTAATTAATGTTCACAGGTACACAATATATCAGTTCGCAATGTAAAATGCAATTTAACGCAAATGTGATTAAAATGAATGAACTTTTATACAAATTTGGATGATCATTATTGTTAATGTAACTAATAATCACTCAATTTAAACAAATTCATGTAGAAAAATTATACTTTTCAAAGTGGAGACCTTCAGGGAAGGTGGCCATGCGTACCTACCTCAAAGCCGCCGCTGAGTTCTGTATTCGCGGCGCTGCGCCAGAAAATAACATTACCAGAAAATTAACAGCTAGGTGCAATTGACGTGAAACTTTGCAGAAAACTTTTGCGAATTCTGACATCCATTTCATCCGCTGGAAGTTTTTGATTGCTTAAAGTTACGTCGAAATATTGAGCGATTGAAAATATTCATACGCTATTATTTCTCCTATTACTCAGAAAAAAATTAACAACTTTTTTTATAAAAAATAAAATAAATTTGAATTACTCTCACAAATTCAGTATAGTGTGAAACATAATTCCTAAAAATTTTAAGCAAAAATTCCAAAAATTTTGTGATTTAGAGTGAGTTGAAGTGAAAAAGGATGGAATTTTTTCGTTTTGCAAAAATCATGTTTTTTGCCATTATTTCGAAAATGAAAAAAGCCACCACTTTTTTTAGGAGGAAAAAAAGACGCGCAATTAAATTTACCATAAGAATATATGTTTAACAAATTAAAATTCAAACATTTTTTCAACAATGCTCAGGGTCCCTCCCACCATCAGCGAAATGACTGTATATGCCCTTCTACGATTCAGGGGTTCAATTAATAAGGATGTACATACATAAAATTCACTGTTATTATATCACCGATATTCTTGTAGACGGTAACTGAGATACAATTGTATTTAATAATTGTTTTTGAATTATTGGGTTATCACTTACAAATAAAATCAAAATCCCAAACAACATGATAGTTTTAATTTGTAAGATTTTATTTAATTCTCTTTATTATTTTTGTCAGATCATTCGAACACCATCGGACTGAAGGACAGGAAGGAGCATGCAGAGAAAAGTGACCCCTGCAGAAAAAAAAGGGATCTCTGAGGACTGGCCTAGAAGAGGCAATACAGCCATCGCACAGTGGTCCGGAAATAGATTTTTACGGACAAATTCGTCCTCAGGCCATATTTATTAACCGTTTAAATCTTTTTTTTAAAGAAATACTGAGCATTAAATTTCTGACAAACATAAAAGAAGCGATTTTTCATTTTTTTTAAATAAATTTTTGTATTAATAAATAAAGCGAAGAGAATAGGAAATTCCCCAGTATTATTTTTTATTAAAGAGCAAACAATGAAAATGTATTCTAAATCAAAATACATGAATAAGCACTCACCGAGGATAAATAATTTGGTTAATTGACAAAAATATTGTTATAAAAAAGTTTATAAACAAATACGTGGTTTTTACTTTTTATCAGCACACTACATTTTTTATTTTCATTAAAATCAAAAGAAAATCAATAGGCAGTATTCTGTACTCAAAAAACTTTGAGAAAAGAACATTTTTAATTATTATAAACAAAATACGTAAACGAATAATCAAAGTTTGCATTTTTCGGTAGAAAATTTTTTTTCCAATAGCACAGTACTATTAAGGCCTAAGGGATACGATGCTACATTGTTACAAATTTTACCTTTTAATTGTCAACTGTAATTGCTATTAACAAAATACATATAAAAAAACGTCAAAATTTCCAATTTTCGATCAAAAAGGTTTTTTTTTCAATGACACAGTAGTATCAAGAAGTATGGTGCAAATGCTGAGATATTGTTTGTAAATTTATTAAAAGTAATCATTAAAATTTCGACGAATAAATATGAGTTTTGTCACTCATTTGCCTTCTCCAATCGAACTTCTTCTTCAAATAAAAAATAGACTTTCATTATCAGAAAATATCCTGAAGACATTAGCAGGGATTACTCGTTGACAATTTTTTTTCAAAGGAAATGAAACATTTCTATTATTGTTTTTGGCAATTAAAAATAACAATTAATAAATTTTTTTTATGAATAGCTAACACCCTTAAGAACAACATTAGTGATTCACAGTGAGTTTTTTATGAAATTAAATTTTTTTAATTAATTTAATTTTTTTATTAAATTTTTTTATGAATAGCTAACACCTTTAAGAACAACCATTTAGTGATTCACAGTGAGTTTTTGCCAAAAAATGATTTTTTGTCACAAAAACTGCAAATATAATTGCAGTTAATTCATGTATTTTGTTATTCGTTATTGTTATTTGTTATTTTGTATTTTATTATTCATTATTTTGTTAACAATTACAGTTATTAGGTAAAAGCAAAAGTTTATAGCAATGTAGATTCCATAGTTCTTGATACTACTGTGTCACTGAAAAAAATTTTTTCGATCAAAGAATGGAAATTTTGACGATTTGTTTATGTATTTTGTTAATCACAATTATAGTTAATAATTAAAAACTAAAATTTATAATAATGCAGTCCTTAATAGTACTGTTTGATTGAAAAAAAATTGGGTCCGAAAAATGCAAACTTTGACTATTCGTTTACGTATTTTGTTTATAACAATTACAAATGTTCTGTTTTTAAAAGCTTTTTTAGTACATAATACTACCTATTGATTCCCTTTTCATTTTAATGAAAATAAGAAATGTAGTGCTCATAAAAAGAAAGAACCACGTATTTGTTTATAAAATGTTGTTATAACAATATTTTTGTCAATTAAACAAATTATTTACATTTGGTGAGTATTTATGCATGCATTCTTACTGATTCAGAATACACTTTCATTGTTTCCTTTTTAATAAATATAATACTTTGGAATTTCCAATTTTCTTCGCTTTATTTATTAAAACAGCAATTTGTTTTTTAAGAAAATGAAAAATCGTTTCTTCTACGTTTGTCGAGAATTTAATGCATAGTATTTCTGAAATAAGAAAGTTTAAATTGATTAAGAAATGTTATTTGTGGATAAATGTGTCTGTAAAAATCTATTTTTGGACCACTGTGTATCGCTCCGATGAGGGAACCCGCGACGGTAAGTAGGTTTTTAAGTCCCTTCTAATTCCATCATGTCGCGGGATGAATGATCCCAACCGTCACGGAGGCAGGTTTTAATGTTCTGCTTACAAATCACATGGTGACCATTGGTGAAATTTTTGTTCTTACCAGTGAGTGGGAGACCATTTCTTAGCTTAGGGCTGCTTTTCTTGGTTCTTCCGTGTTTGCTTACAATTTAAAATATTAATAACTTAAACGTTCAGTTTAATTGGAAAATAATAAATTTCTAACCAATAGAACAAGAAAAGCAAAATTTGAACCTTAAACGTTAAGTTTAATGGAAAATAGTAAATTTTCCATTATTAGACCAAGAAAAGCAAAATCCAAACCTATTTTCCTAATTTATTTATTTTGTTTTGTAGAGTTTTTATTTTAAATTAATAATATAATTTCTAACGACGGGTTCACCACTACTGATTTCAGGTGTAGTACATTATTTTATAATTCTCTGGAATTAATTTGAATTTCCTTTTTTATAATCAGTTTTCAGTTTTCCTCTAAATATTAGCATTTTTTGTCAATATAGTTGAAAGTTATGTTAGTTCTTTTCAAGTAGGGCTTGCAATGGAAGGTTGGCACGCAATTCTTCAATTTCTGCTATACAGGCATTTTTTATACATTAGTAAAATGGTAATTAATGTTTGTATAGCTAATTGTGAATTGGCGAATTTATATACAGTATATTTCTCATACATTAGTAGAATGGTGATTAATGATTGCATGTAAATTGGCAAATCCTTGTTGTATTGCCTGATGACTTGAACTCACATTTCTCATCACCACAACTAAAGTTTCTTTCGTTTCTAAATTCAGGGAATTCAGATAAGTGATGATCCCCTCGGTTTTTAATAAAACTATCTTTTTAAGTTCTGATAAAGGTATTACGTTGAAAGTAAATATTTGATTAAAGTACAATATTTAAAATTCATAACTTTAAAATTACTAAGTATTAAAGTTAGTAGCAAATAGTAAAGTTACTTTTCCAATTTAAAATCAGTTTAAATAATTCTTTATTTGTTCATTTTTTTAACTGTTAAATATTTAAATTTGCTAGAGCTTTACTTTCACTAATCTTAGAATTATAGGATGTTTTCAGGTAAATATGATGTGTGAAATAGTGCACAATGTTAGATTTTGGAATTTGAGTGAATTTAAAGCTATTAAAAAATAGCTACCAAGTCCAAGGTGACGGATACGTCCCAGGACGTAATCCCTAGTGTAGGCTTTTTGCACCTGGATAGAATGTGAAGAAAGCGTGGAGTGAGTGTGTTGGTGAGAACGATTTTTTTCATTTTTTAGATATAGCAAGGCAGGTGTGAATGTTTATAATTTCAAAATTAGGTAGGACCAGGGTAAAATATTTCTCGGGTGTGTACGATTTTTACCCTGGATTAAATTGATATTATTATCAGATGTCCATTGAACAGTGGAAAAAATTATCCGTTTGTCTTAATGTTCGCCTGATCATTTTATCAATTTACTAAGTTATTTTTAGAAAATTATGCAATGCGAATCGTCGAAAATTAGTGCTTGAGAAAAAATAATGGGCAAACTCGAGCACAAAAATCGGTTCGGTGTTAGGCAAGAAAGAAGAGGCTATGTGCCGAAGAGCCCCCTGAAACAAATAGTTTTAAAACAATTTTTTCAGTTTAAAGAAGAGGGGAACTATTTTAAATGGACATCTTTCTTCTAACGTATAAAAAAATTCATGCCCATTTAATATTTTCTCACTTTGTCACCATGTTGATTTGCTATTTTGCTTTATTTGAATTTAAGATTGTTTAAATTTGACTTTGTGTTTATTTCTAGCTCTATTGTCTGCACTTTGCTGCAATTGATTTCAAATATTAACCACGTTATTCTATTTGTTTACATTTTTCTTAATTTTCACAGGAGCCGGAATACCGACTCATTTGTTTCTCATTTTTGACGAGAATCCAGTAGCTTCTAAAATTCGAGAAAGATCCTTGCTCTAGGGAATGTCAAATTTTATTGTAAAGAGGTGAATGATTTTATTGATTGATAATAATTCTTATCCACTAACTTTTAAAATAATTTCTCTTCTTGGTTTACCTTTTTAAAATACAAAACTGCATCGAATCAAGAATGATAGAAATAAATCCCACATTGAATTGAGAAAAGTATCTGTGCAGATTTGTATCTAAAAATTTCAGAGTAGATATCATTAGTTTCGAGAAGTGTCTCTTATACCAGAGAAATGTTTGGGAGCGTGCCGTTTCAAGTGACACCACGACGAATTTCGAGAGAGCATTGTAAACTGAAAACGATTATTTATCTCAATTTGTCACAAGGGAGGGGTCGAGCTTATGCGAATCGAGTGGGAAACCAAGATCGGTTTTCTGATTCACTACTTTTTACACCCCTTCTGTTGACATAAACAAATCAAATTTTTAATAGCAACGGTAGGCCCATAAATAAAGAGTTTACTGAAAAATCAATCAGACATTTTCCTATCTAAGTCAACGATTTTTTCTCAGTTTTGAAATTCCCTTCGATGATGAAATAAGATTAAATAAATTAAATACTTTTTCTTTGAGTTCAGAACTTTTTTCTCCAAAATATTTTTCCGAGTATTATCTTAAAAACTGATTCAAGTTAATTAAACTCCTTTGATTTGAGGATCCTCGACTTTAGGTGCTTTTCTGGGTATGCTCGATTTCCGTACAAACATTTAATTCGCGATTACATTATTTTGGAGGGTTCTGACTAAGGCGGACCCCCCTGTCAGCACCAGTTCCTCGGCGTTATAACAAGGGGTACCAACTAACCCCTATAATAGAGATTTCACGCCGCGGGCCCCCTTTCGGTTCTCACAGTAGGGGTCTCTTTCACCAGCGATTTAATATTGCCCTGATTTTTCTCATTTCCCTATGAAATCATCATTGGCTAGGGACTACTTTTATTCCGTCGGAAGGCACGGCCCATACGCGTGCCTTTAAGTATCTGTTTATAGTCCTCGGGGATCAATTTGTTTGCTAAATTATTTATTGGTCAAATATGCTCACGAGGTTACACGAGTGGTTGGAAACGGTTTACCGAAAATCTGTTTGATATTTGGATCGATCTGTGGTTGGGAAAAACAAACATTCTCTCGTTTTGAGATGTAGGAATTTTAAAGAGAGAGACTTACTGAGGATTAGGGTGGGTCGAAAAACCAAATTTTGGAAATAGGAAATGGAACTATGTGGAAAAGTAGAGTATTAGGACCCTAAAAAAGTATAACTAATTTGGATTCGATCGATAAACGCCTTGGTTTTGCGCGTTAACAAAATATGTTTGAAAAAATTC
>JBAGKK010000336.1:283405-300231 GCA_037177015.1 Euceroptres primus | reverse complement strand
TTCAATGTTCTAAACGTGGCCAAAAAGGTACCAATTTGCACTGACAATTCGATCGGACGGATGCACACCTCTAATCTTTATACAAAAAGGTTTATACACAAAATGCAAATTTCCTAAACGAAATAATAAATTTCAGAAAAGAATGGTTCTTAGTAGACTCCCAACAAAAGGAGCTTTTCGTTTTTAAAATTTAAACGATTCTATTGGAAAAGTTAAGAAAATCCAGGTTCAAAGGACAAAATAATAGGACTTGAAAGAGCTAATATCATTTTCGATTGAAAAAATAACCAAACAAGGCATAAAGCTTTTTTTAAAATGGAAATTGCATTCGTCATATAAAAGTTTTAAAGCTTAAAAGGAGAATTTATAAACTCAAATTCTATACTGAAGAACAACAACGAAAAATCGTGACACACTCCAAGACTTGACGAAATATGGAAACAAGTCCCTGGTTAATTACCTGTTGGGTGCCAAATCAGGAATGTATCCATCTTCAGAAGAACCAGGTCCCTCGACACTCAAAGATCCTTCCAGGGTTATGAAAGACGGATGTCCATCGACTTGATCTTCCAATGGAGGAGTGGTTTCTGCCATTTTTGCGAGAGTTCTCGTCACTCCTCCGCCAGGAATAATAAGAGGATGCTTTCTCTGATGCCTTGGCAAACTGGATTTTGGCTGCAGAGTCTTGGATCGATCTCTTGGTGGAAGAGGGATCGGATTTCCATCCACATTGTTTTGATTCTGATTATTTTCAATCTCCATTGAGTGATGTCGTTCGAGTTTCCTGTTCTGAGGAATTGGTGGTGGTGCTTGAGAAGGTGGCGGAGCACGTTTCGGCAAAGTTTTTGCACCACTATGATGCATATCAAACTGCAAAATGTGATCACTAGCCATATCATCGGGATGAGATCCTGAGTGGGCCAAGGTTGCATGTTTGTTGCCCCGGATCCTGGGCTTGACGATGGGAAGTCCAGATCGCAGCATTCGAAGAGGATTCGTATCCGAGGTGTTTTCTATGACTGGAGTCTCGACGAGGCTGTTGTAGACTTCCTTGGCTTCATCAGACAACGTAGCCTAAACAAGCCGTAGGGTGGGGACAGATTTGGGAGAAAAAAAGAAACAGAAAATTAAATTAAAAAGGACTAAACTTAAAGAAATGAAATTGCCTAAATTTGAACTAAAATTAAAAAAAGCACTAGGGGCTTCTTAGTCACACATAACTTTGCTCTAGATTTAGAATCTACCTGTTACTTTTACTTGTAATTTCAAGAGCGTGTGCATCGTGAGCGAAAAAAATTTTCCCATTCTATGCGCGACTTTCTAAGGGAAGGTCGTATAAAAAGGGTTCATTCAAAAGTATCATCTCGTTGTGTGCTTATCAATAATTTATAAAAAACCAGTCACGTAGAAAACTTACGCTTATCGATTCACACGTCCAGTAAAAAAGTAGGACGTTTTTTTTCTAGCAATACGTGTAAATGGTATACAAAATGCATTTATGAGATGTGTCCCATGATTATTCAGAGTGTCCAGCGAATTGCGGAGATTTTGGTAGTCCTGAATTATTGAAAGCAGAGGATATGATTCACCTTTTCATTCAATTAATTTTTTTTTACTCTAAATTCAGCAACTTAATTTTAAAAAATACTTTTTCAGATTTCCTACCACATTTTTCAGGTTTCTCAAAAGATTTAAGTTGCATCGAAATTCTTGAACCCTCATGAAAAAATTAAACCTTTTTTTTTAATTCCCTGAGTTTTTTCTTATTTCATAATCTCGCAGACACTGGACACCCTGATGTTCCCTGATAGTTTCAGATTATCCATAGTACCGCTGAATTTCTACTTGTTAGTATGAAGTAGACGTGCGATACATGCAGACATGCCAAGCACGAAAGACGAATCTAATACAAAATTCTTTAGTCGTTGCAGAAAATCACTGTCTTTATTCTCACTAAGTCACCTTCAATTTTAACAAAGTATCTCGATTTCCAAACACCACTCTATCTACGGAGTACAAACCACCTTAGTCTTCACTTTAGAAAATATTCCACCACACTTAAGGTGCAGGGGATGGAGGGAAGGTCAAAACGTCATTGGTGAACTCAGGATATTCAGAGCTGGTGTCCGAATCCAAATCAGAGTTGCTAGTAAAGGTCAAACTTGAGCTAGGCGCACTTTCAGGCCACGAAAGCAAATTATTTCTCGAAGAGAAAGGTGGAGAAAGTGAATTTAAAAAACTCGTTGAAGGTGGCGGAGATTTTCCGCAGAGTTCTGCCGAGGAAAATCCTCTGGCTGCGTCCGGATGTAAAAATTGACTTCGATTCTTAAAATTCAACCTGAAATTGTGAGGTATTCGTTTGTGGCGTCGTTTATATCTCAGCCTGCTTCTGATATCAGTCTCGGAATGAGAAATCGAATCGGAATCATCGCTCGAATCGTTTTTCGGATGAAAGGATCTCCTGGCAGTTCTAAGGGGAGATTTTCTGTGTTCTGAGAGCGAAGAAGTCCTGGGTCGAAAAACATTCAGATTTCCGTGACTTTTATCTCCAAAAATATCACTTTTAGCCAAATCTTTTCTACTGTCGTTCTGATACAATTTCGGAGGCTCTAAAATATGCTGATGCAAAGCAGGACTACTGGCTGGATTTTGGTTCAAGTTCAGCTTCATACCAGCTTGTTTCGCCTGCAGAGGAACATTTAAATCAAGATGCTTTGGTTTTGGCATCGGTGTATTCAAATTTCTTAGAGGTGTTTGCGTCTGAGTTGGCATATCCAAACTTCTCATCATTGGTTTCGACAAAGGTACGTCCATATTTCTCGAGTTTTGCTCAATGTTCTTGCCTAGCTGAATCATATTCTGGGTCAGTTTTCCCATCCCCAGGTTCAGAACCTGACCTTTTTTCGAATCCAGGAAATTCTTGACACTTTCCAATCCAGAGACTTCTCTTTGGTATTTTTCTGCAAAGAGTTTGCTGCTCAGCTCCACTTGGGAATTCGCCTCAGCGTCGGATTTTCTTCTCAAACGTTGAAAGTTGACTCGCAGACTCTCTGAACTGCTATAAATCGGAGAATCCTTCTTCTCGGGTTCAGAAACGAATAAAGGATTATTCGACATGACAAAGGAAAAATTATCATGCCCGTTTTGATTCTGTTCAATCTTCCGAAAGCTTTGAATATTTATTCTTACTGCCTCCAAATTTCCTCGAGGACTATCCGGCATTGCGGTTTTCAATCCACCTTTCTCTGCTTTCATCTCCTGAGTTCTGAGCCCAAAAGAAACCTTCCCAGTCCTTATCTTCTGCAGATCGAACTTCTTCAGCTCTGCGTTCAATTTCGCCGAATCAATTACCTTAGGCCGTGTTCCAAAATCAAAATTCGTCAGTTTGTCTCTTGGTAAATCAAATTTCATGGATCTATTCCTGGGAGAATTCCCGGCGTTCTCCTTGGAATCAAAACTCTTCTCTTCAAGATCAGACTTGGAAACATCGGATCTTCTCTGCTCGGAGTTGAAAATCCTACCTTGCACCAATCTATCAGAATGAATTGGAGCAGAATTCGAAGCATTGAAGTCTGGAAAATTCGAGTAAAACAAACCACTGTGTTCCAAATTGTTGATTTTGTCAAAGTTGTCCGCTGAAAAGGGCAATTTTTCCACTGGTGATTCTCCTAGGTCATCTTCGTCCAAATACTTTGGCTGATCGAAATAACGATCGACATAGCTTGTGGAAACTCTCTTAACTTCTCGAGGGAAATCGAGGTTCGAGTTCTCAATCCCGAATGGTACCTTTCCATTTTGCTTCGAACCCTTCGTTTCCAAATCCAGGATTGACTCGCAGGTAGCAATGCTTTTTCGATTTCC
The DNA here is from genome assembly GCA_037177015.1 of Euceroptres primus. Classification (NCBI taxonomy): domain Eukaryota; kingdom Metazoa; phylum Arthropoda; class Insecta; order Hymenoptera; family Figitidae; genus Euceroptres; species Euceroptres primus. The sequence goes on along the minus strand of JBAGKK010000336.1, from coordinate 296,370 downwards.
ATTTTCAAGAAATTCGGCGGACTTCATCAAGTTCTGCTTTGTTGCATTGTTATCGAGAATATGATTATCAAACTCCACGTCCATGTAAGAAGTCCAGGCACTGGGTTTGGTCAGAAGTTCTCTAGATTTCGCGAAGCAAAATTCAGCGGATGCTTTATCCCAAAGGGGTAATTTCAAAGTGGAAGGGGCACCCAGGGACTCTATACTAGACACCGTGGACGACAGAGATTGCAAACTCGAGCACAGCCACTTGTTAAGCCAAGAAAATAATCATGCAATAGGGAAAAACGAGACCAAAGCGTTACAATTTACAAGTATACGATGTAATAACAGAATCGACGCAATAAAAATTAAACGAAAATCAAAACAAAAGGGAGAGGATTAAATGAAAAGTAATTAAATTGGGAAGGGAAGGTGGGAAAGACCAATATTAGTTGTGTTAGTAAGCTTGCTATGAGAATAAGAAAAAAAAATGTAATAAGTTGGTAAACATTATCAAGAGTTAACTGGCAACAGGAATTAACGCTGTTCCATAACACTATTTTGCATTTTCTCCAAGTTTTGTTGACCTCCACAATATCTACATTTTGGAAATGTTTGACAGGAACCCTGTGTTAGTAATAGAGTAGAAAATAAATTGGTTAGATTCGAGAACTAGTATAAAGTGAGTGCGAGAGTTCAAGTGTTATGAGTGTTATGATTTCTGTACTCTACTTTATAAATATCAATTTTCGAAAGTTTAGATTTTTAATACTTTTGATAAAACTGAATGTTATTCTTTCCGGATTGCTACCGAATTTCCATACCAATCTAGAATAATAAGAAATTTCTTTTAGATTTTTGGAAATCTAAGAATAAGATAGACAATAATTTTTATCATTCTAAATATCGTTTTCAGTCATCACAGGACCTATTGCTGCAAAAAAAGTTAAGAGGTGAACTTTTTTTTTCAAAAATAGGTGGCAAACAATTTTTTATAAAATAAATAAACTTACAATTTAAGGCTAATTAATATTTTATTATTTCTACTGAAAACAGAATTTTTTATGCTTTTTGTCAAAAAATATTCCTTCCTTAATTTAATATTTAAGAATAAAAAATTTGTAAGTGGAAAACTGCAAAAAACGATGAGCATACATGCTCATTGTTTTTTGAGAGTATACATGCTCTCCATTTTTTGCTATTTTACTTATAAATTTTTGTTCTTCAATTTTAAATTTACGCAAAGTATTTTTGGTCTCTTCAGTTAATTTTGTGACTTTGATCATGAAAATATATTGTAGTTCTCGAGAAAAAAAAATATTTCGATTTTCTGTTGATTTTTTTGCATTTTTCCACCCAAAACAATTTGTTACAAACAAAAAAGAGTGCTTTTTTCTATAAAAACCACCCCGTTCTCAGAGGGTTAAATTGCAATATTGTACAAACACTAAAAATAGTTTTAAAAATTTGGATTGCAACAGCAAAAATTATTTCCAATAGAGTGAAAAACATTAAACTTTGTATATCTAGAAAAACACTTTAATGTTGAATCTGACCCTTAAATCTCAAATCTATTTCAAAAGTAGAGATTTAAATACTCCAAAGACCTTCTTAAATTTGTTATATATTCTAAACGAAAAATATTTTAATTTTTAAAGAAAAACAGAATAAACAAAACTGACTTTAAATTAATAAATTCCAATTTTTAATAAAATTTTACTTTATCAATTGAGAAAAGGTGAAAAGATGACAAATTTCCAAAATAGATTGAAATAGGTGGAATTTCACTTATAAATTTTTGTTCTTCAATTTTAAATTAAAGAAAAATATTTTTGGTCTCTTCAGTAAATTTGCGACTTTGATTGTGAAAATTTATTGTAGTTTTCGAGGAAAAAAATATATTTGAGTCAGTCTATTTTATTTCGCCAAAGTCGGTTGCGACCTATTTTTAAAAAATTTTGATACTTAAGTACAATAATTAGAAAGATTTTTTGGACTTAATTAACGTATGAGTTTATCAAATCATTTCATTTTTTATCTAAAAATTTGTCAATGAAAGTGCAAGGCTTAAGAAAAATGTCACATTTATGTGCATTATAAAACCGAGAAAAAATCAAAATCTATAATGTAAAATTTAATTTAATCAAGTCTGACGTATTTACCAGTGTTTATATTTATATTTCATCTAAACAAAAGTAACTGTATTGTCAAATAACAGAAAAATATTGTATTTTTGTAACAGGTAAAAAATGACCATTTTTCAACATTTTCAAAGGCTTAAGCTGAAAAAATTATTTTTTTAAATTAATACTTACCTTCCAAGATTTCTTTCGATGCATTTTATCCGCAATTTAAGCTTCTTTACACTTTATGACTCTCAAATACGTTTTTCACTTCAAAATTCGACACTTTGGAGGTTTTCCTTATTTTGAGAGATGAATGTATTTAGGCAGAAAAATTAAAAAATGTAGGATTTACAGGGTATTTATATCAGTTCTTGATCTAATCACCCTGTAAATTTCGTGTTGATCCCACACTTTTTTCCCAAAATAACGGCTTTGAAAATAGTTAAGGAAATCGCTATTTTGAAGTTTAGTTCCAACTAAGTTGAAGTTAACTTTCGTGATATTGAAAGCGTTAAATTTGAATTCTAAAATATTTGGTTAATTCTATTTTCTTTGCAAATAATGTTTTTAATCACAAATTTAATTATTTAAAGCTTTATAAACGTTTTAATCATAAAAGTATAAAAGGTTTATAAAAGTTTAAATAATTAAATTTGTGAATAATAACATTCCTTGCAAAGTAAATAGAATTAATCAAATATTTTAGAATTCAAATTTAACGCTGCCATATCACGAAAGCCAACTTCAACTTAGTTGAATCAAAAACTCAAAATAGTGATTTTCTTAACTATTTTCAAAGTCGTTATTTTTGGAAAAAAAGCTTGGGACCAACGCGAAATTTTCAGGGTTATTAGATCAAGAACTGATTTAAATACCCTGCCCGATCCTAAATTTTTAAATTTTTCTGCCTAAGAAATATTAAAATTATTCCTGAAAATAAGGAAAACCTCCAAAGTGTCGAATTTTGAACTCAAAATTTGCGTATTTGAGAGTCATAAAGTCTAAAGGAGATTAAATTTTGGATAAAATTTATAAAAAGGAATCTTGAAAGGTAAGTTTTAATTTTAAAAAATAATTTTTTCAGTTTAAATAATGCCTTTGAAAATGTTGAAAAACGGTCATTTTTACCTGTTGCAAAAATACCATTTTACCTGTTTTCTGTTATTTGACAATAAAGTTACTTTTGCTTAGATAAAATATAAATATAAACACTGGTGAATACATCAGACTTGATTAAATTAAATTTTTCATTATAGACTTTGATTTCTTCTCGGTTTTATAATGCACATGAATATGACATTTTTCTTAACCCTTGCACTTTCATTATCAAATTTTTAGACAAAAATGAAATGATTTAATAAATTCATACGTTAAATAAGTCTAATTATTAAACCTGTCTAATTATTATACGTATCAAAATTTTTTAAAAATAGGTCGCAACCGACTTCGACGAAATAAAATGGACTGGCCCATTTCGATTTTCTACTGTTGATTTTTTTATATTTTGCCCCCCAAAAAAATTTGTTACAAACAAAAAAAGGTGGTTTTTTCTATAAAAACCAGCCCGTTCTCATAGGGTTAAATTGCGATATTGTACAAGTACTACAAATAGTTTTAGAAATATGGATTGAAACAGCAAATATTATTGCCAATAGAGTGGGAAGTATTCCTTAAAATTTGAATATCTAGAAAAACTCTTTAATATTGAATCTGGCCCTTAAATTTCAAATCTATTTCAAAACTAGAGATTTAAATACTCAAAAGACCTCCTTAAATCTGTTTTATGTTCTAAACAAAAAATATTTTAATTTTTAAAGAATAACAGAATAAACAAACCTGGCTTTAAATTAATACATTCAAATTTTTAATAAAACTTTACCTTATCAATTGAGAAAAGGTGAAAAGATGACAAATTTTCAAAATAGGTTGAAATAGGTGACGAAATTCAAAACAGGTGAGTAGGTGACGACCCGTGATGACTGTGATTTCTGTTTTTTGCAGTAAAATTTGCAGTAAAATTTGAGCCCAATGTTTAAAATTGATGATCTATGAATTTGCTAATACATTAGATTGAAATTTCCTTTCAATAGTTAAATTTGTGAAATTTGGATTGATCGAATGTACCTGGATGTCAGGTATACTGGCAGCTTCCTCTGAAAAGTGTCGTCTGTCTGGTTTGGGACTGTGTTGATGTGGCAACTTAAAAGAAAACTTTCTACGTCTCGAGGGACTGGCAGGTGTTCGTGGCGATTCCTGTGGTTGCTCAAGATCTGTCATGGAACGTGCTGTCAATTCCTGGGCCATTGCAATGGCCGAGTAGAGTGTTTTCTGATCTGCTGCTGAGATAGGCTTCACCTAAATGCAGGAAAAATTCTTACCACATTTGATAACTTTGCAGCTCACATTCTCAATCTGACTGTGACTGAATGATGTTCTCTCGTCAAAATAAATAAATCCTATTCCCTCGAAATAACTAAAATAATAATTCCATAATCTTCCTTTTGTTCTTGCGCTAAACCGACTTTAATTTCCACTGAATATGGTGTTTGTGTAAAAAGAAAGCAACAATGACAAAAAATGCAAGACATTCAATTTTATGAGTTGAAAAACACATAAAAGAAAACGTGTACTTTACATTTATAGGACTCACGGTGGCTTGCTTCTTTTTGCTGCTTTGTTTTGCTTGCATTTCGCGAAGTTCATTTCGAGCGTTGCTCGATTCGTGCTCTGTTGGTGGATGTCCAGGAAGTGGCGGTGGCGGTGAAGAACCTGGGGAAATAAAGTTAATAAAAACACCGATGAGTTGCAGTAACCTTCACGAAATAAAGGATCATTTTTTTTATTTTTTCCAATACACTCGTCTCCCACAGAGTGGCCGATTATAGAGTGGCCGGCTTCACGCTTGACTGGTTCTGTCCCCCCCCCCCCATGAGCGTGTCGTAACGGTCTACACTGAAGCTCATCGCTCGAACAGTCAGGGCCGCCAGAAGTTGTTTACATCGCGACTCTCTGCGCATTTACTTTTGTACGTTCAGAGACTATATTTGCGGTCCTGAGTGTTGACATAGGAGTGCTCGCTCGTCGGTTTAAATCCGGTTCAAACTGGATTTTAATAGTATCCATGAAGTGCCCATCTACCCCCGAGGCCGGCCACTCTGTGGGAGACGAGTGTAATTTGGACAAATAGTAAATAACTTAATGAAGAACCAGGTTGAATAGATCAAGTGGACTAGAAATAAGTATTCTGCCGAGCAATCAAGTCAAAATTAAATTTTATTATAGTTTTATTTTGATCGACACGAAACTAAAGTGTCACTTATTTTCAGTCCAGTTTATTTATTTTGCAATTTTTATTGAAGTTATTTTGCAAATCCAAATTTGCAACCTAATTATTTACAATTTCTTAAAATTATTGGAAAAATGTAAAAATGCCCCTTAATTTCTTGAAGGTCTCTGTTGAGTTGAAAATAAATCCTAAACAAGGTAAAGCTCTATTTGTATAGATATTTTGTTTGATTCTGAATCATTAATTTGTTAAGTCCACGAAAATAGATTTAGAAGCTTAGAACTCCAAAATAGGTTGTTGAAAACAAATTTTCGTTTGAATTAAATGTTTCAATGATAATATAAGTCATCAATAGCCGTGGAAAATGTCTGTCACGTGAGATTAAATTATAATAATGTGATTATTTTTATTAGATTTAGCATATTAAAATCATCTAAAGTGCTGGAGCTTGATGTAGTTTAAGGTCATAAATAATCCATTTAAGCAGTGAAGTCAAATAAGATAAAAAATAATCTGCTTAAAGACTTGAAGGTGTTCTAAGACTATTTTTTTAGAGTGAACAAGGAAACATAGATACCCAAAGATCTGAACATCTGATCCATTTCATCCAGGAGACTAGGCCCGAAATCAAAGTTCAGTGGCTTGTCGAACCTCAATGGACTATCTTGGTTTTCCTCGTCACTGATTTCGTGATATTCGTGATCTGCGCCAACTGTATCTGTACTTCCAGCCACACTCGAAGTCACAGTTTGCTTTGAAGCATTCGCCATTGTTCCTAAATGCGATATTTCTGAACTTGTATCGGACCATAAGCTTTCTGCAAGATATTCAAATTTTCTTTTGTACACAAAAAAACCAGTAAGCAAAATTAAGAAAGCAAAGTTAGAAAAGCAGTGAATGGAAATGAAAGCGATTTGTGTGACATCTAAAGTTAATGACGAAGCAAATTAACAATAAAATTTTGTTTATAGACAGGGAGATAGCATTTTTCAATAACAGAAATTGGTAAAAACGTTCAAGAAATCAATTTGGAGTCTAAAAATCTCATTTTTGCTGTAGTCAGATAAGAAAATAGACCAAAATTTTATGATTTTGCCTCTAGATTTTCGGATTCAACAAAATTCAAGTTCCTTTCGATTTAAAAAGTAGGGAGAAGAAAGCTCAAGTACAGGAAACTATTTACAACTTTAACGAAAGTCTTACCATGTTTACTTTGGATGTCATGTGGTGGATGTTGAATTCTACTATCCCTGACCGGCTCTCTATTCGAATCTACGCTTCTACCATCCTGATTTAAAATCTGACTAGAATTATCCGTCGCATCCTCCTGCGGTTTATACGGCGTAACAACCTGCCTCGGCAAATGCGGATACTTTCCTCCGAGGAAACTAATATCTCCAAAATAAGCGCCATCCAATCCCACATGACCCGTGTGCTTGAAATCTCCCTGCGGCGAGGAAATCATATCCGTCCTGATTTTCCTCCTCTGCGATGAAAACGCATTTTTCCCATCTCCTCTTGTAAATTCTCCTGGCTTGTTGCTCGGCAAATTAGAACCGAGATACGCTATTGTATGAGCAGGATTAAAGAACCCTGTTTTCCCATTATTCAAGACTCCTTTCCACAAAGTGTTGCTGCTTCCCTTGTCCAAAACCGAGATGACATCGCCTTGTCTGTAGGTGAGTTGTCCAACCTCCGAACTATCTTGAACTGCCTGCACTTGTTCAGGCTTCAAATCCGGCAAGAGATTTATCAGCTCCGAAAATTTAGGTCGCTTTGTCGGTTCATGCTGCCAGCATTGTTGCATCAGGGAAAAATAATCCTTTGGACAGCAATCTGGCTGTTCTAGCCTCTGGAAATTGGGCTCGTCAATGGCTTCCAGGATCTGATGACCAGTAAGAGCCGCCCAGGGTTGAAATCCGTAGCTAAACATTTCCCAGAGAGTCACTCCGTAGGCCCAGACATCGCTAGCTGATGTGAATTTTAAATAAGAGATGCATTCCGGTGCACACCAGGCGATTGGAAGCTTGAGATTAACGTTGAAGTTGGTTTGGTAATAGTCTTTTCCCACACCAAGGGCCCGAGATAGGCCAAAGTCGGATATTTTCACCTTGTTTTTGGAAAATACGAGAATATTTCTCGCAGCAAGGTCGCGGTGAATCAGCCTTTTAGCCTCCAAGTACTGCATTCCATCCGCTATCTGCACGGAGAAATCGCAGAGGGACAAGACTGGAAAACTTGCCCGCAAGCTTGGCTCCTTCAGACACTCCAAAAGGGATCTTAGGGGTGCCAACTCGGTGACCAGCATCAGGGAATTCGTATCCAGGACGACGCCATATAATCTAACAATGTGCTCATGATCTATGGAATGCATGATGGCCGCTTCTTTTAGAAATTCGATCGGGTTGTTTTGCATCCTTTCCCTTGATAGACACTTGATCGCGACTTGTATCCTCTCTCCGTCGTTCGTCCAGACGCCCTGCTGCACGACTCCGAATTCTCCCATGCCCAGTTCCTTATTTACAATTATCGCATCGGCAGGAATCATGTGTTTATTGGGAACCCGAACTGGTGGTCGATCTTGCCTTTCTTCAGGTAACATTCCCAGTGGTCCGGGAATTTGTTCCTCTCGCTTGGGCAGAAGCATTTTCTTGAATTTGGATAGATAATTCTGGGGAAAGTGCTTCTGGAAGTACTTTTTCAAGCGACGCATCTCTGGTTTGCTCATTCCGATGGCATTCAGGTCGTCTTCGGTTACATACTTGAGCTGGGCGGTGTTTTGCACCTTCAGGTCACCTGGAAAATTTGGAAAATGTTGATTTTTTACAAGCAAGCAAAAGATTTTTCTATGAGATTCCAGCAATACAATTTTATGTTTTGAAAGCATATATTTTATAAAGTGAATTAAATAACAAACCCCGAATGCCTGGGTAATACTGTTGGAGTTCGGCTTCCATGAGGAACTCGTAGAGACCAGGACCAGAGTTGCGCGACATTCCTCCTTGTGTATCTGTAATCGGATAGGACAAACTCATTTTCACTCAAACAATGACATTCGAGAAACTTAGACATTGTGGGATCGAAAGTTCTGCATAAACATGAATTGTATTATGCAATGTATAGTCGATTCAACCTACTTTAGTCTCTCTTTGAGAAAGTTTGTTGCTTTGATATAGCATATGAAAATTCTATAACCTATAATATAATTACGTCTTTTAAAATATAAATTACTTCACAACAGAGTGGAGAAATAGTATATTTCAATCATCTTTTAATTCTTAATTAGTAGATCTTTTTTTTTTTATTCAATTTAAAGTAAGATTAGATAAGGAAAAATAAAAAAAGGATTTCAATTATGTGATATTCATATTCATTCAAGCATCGTATTCACTTCTTCCTGGAAGTTATCATTTGATATGTTCGTGTGTAAATGATAGAAGAGAGAAATAATTTTTTCCTGATTGAGTTTCATTTCTGTTTGTTTTGTTTATTTTTTTTTATTTTTTGTGTTTCAGAACTCAAATACAAAAATAAAGTTATTAAAAGAAAATAAACATTGACAATAAATACATTTCAGTTTCTTTCTAATTGTCTTTGCTGCAATTTAGAAAATCTAAATCTGACACTCTAAAAATTTTTAAAGATAGAAAAATGTTGGGTGACTAAGTACCACTCTGTCAGAAAAACACATTTTTTTCATTAGAACAGTATCAAAGTCAAGAGCTTAATGTCTCTGTTTTTTATATTTGTACACAGATAAAAGAAATCCCACTTCTTACAAACCAAGTTGTGTAAAGAACAACCTTTACACAAAAGTTCCGCACAAAATAACAATTTCTTAAAATTCAATTTTTGGCTCATCAGAGCCAGAACATATGAAATAATTATTGTAACAGAGTTCCGACAAGTTTCAAAACTAAATTTAGACTTCATCAGGGGAAAAAATATTTTTTACATTGTAATCTAATAGTTGATATTATAAAATTATATTTTTAAAAAAATATTTGCCTAAAGAATTGACTCTATAATAAAATTTTTCTCCTTTTGATGTCTCTTAAGTTTCTTTTATGATTAAAGAGGAGAAATGGGAAATGCAGATATGACAAGCTGAAAAACAAATAAAACCTGATAAATGTTCGACTTATCTTTTAAAATTTCCAACAGGCACTATATTAATCCCACCGTCTTAATCACATCAAAATTATTTTTTAATCTCACAGTTCCAAAAACTTTTTAAATATTTTAATATAAATACGTAGAGCGTTTTAAACTAAAAAAATTCATGCACAGTCTTTGAACAAGAAGTGTTATCAACAATTAGATTACCATGTAAAAAATATGTTTCTTCCCTGATGAAGTCTAAATTGGCTTCAAAACATGTCGGGACCCTGTTACAATTATTTCATATGCTCATATAAAAATTGGATTTTAAGAAATTGTGATTTTGAGCGGACCTTTTTGTGTAAAGGACAATTTGGTTTGTAAGAAATGGGATTTCTTTTTTTTTGTGTACAAATAGAAAAATGAATTTCTTTTAGGTACATACAAATTCATGGTAGGAAAAAATCAAAATGATGTGTCTTAAGTTCTGAAATTTTTGGTTTCGTTTTAAACTCCAAGTTCTAAAATATTGGTTTATTAACCCGTAGCCGTCTCGCCTTTTCTGGCGTATTTTTTAACTTTAATATAGTGCAATACAATTGTCAGAATCTCAAGAATACCTATACCTATTGAATACACCCGTATTTTCTTCTAATTTCCAAGGCCTTCCCTCTTCCCAAACTTTATTCCCCTTTACAGAATCCTAGGTTGAACAGATGCCACTGGGTCCCTGTGGATCCATGCAGACGGCTACGGGTTAATAAAGAAGAGAAAAATAAAGAAATAATGATAAAGAAGCTCAAGACGGTTCTCTTTATTTTGTAGTTAGAAATATTTAAAGATAATAATAAAGATAATAAAGATTATATTTAAAGATAAATTTGAGCTAAGAAACAAAATTTCGTTCATTTGAACGCTCAAAACTTCAGGTTCATATAAAAATGGGTAAAAAAAATCATGTCACTGATATGCTTAATTTCCCCTTTCATTATCAAAGTCAACAATATTAATAAAGAAAATATAAATAAACCTTAATTTCCCTTTGAAACAAAATCCATTTGCCCTTAAATATAATAGTAATTTTCAATCCTTTTCCTTTACAAGCCAAAAACAAAAGTTATCACCACAATAAGGCGACGATAGAATGGGTCATGAACAATTTTAAAAAAAGACAAATGACAGTTCTCTTCTCGTTGTTTTTCTACACTCTGCAAACTCCAGTGTTTTTTAAACCACCATCAAAGTAATCAATCTTAAATTTCAATTTCTTCTCGGAAAAAAGTGTCTACAACTTTCTAATTTACATTCTGTTCCAAAATGATAAAAAATTGCGTGTCAATGGACTTGAAATTGTCACGTGTAGAAGATTGCTACAAAATCAAAGTCTGATCTCCGCGACAAAGAATGGTCCATAATCAAAGCGGATCAGAACGCAGCATACAAGGAAGAGATAAATAGTATCCATCAGACGCACGACGACGTTGAAAGCACTCGTTTTTTTTCTTCAATCGAGTGCATTTCAAGCGTGACTACACGGATTGGAACGATGTTCGATGAACTCTTTAATATGTATCTACAATCGCCCATTCTTATCGCGCACGAGAAACCAAAAAAATCAACGAACCTCTTCTACGCGGCAACGAAACTCGTAAGAAACTGACACGGGCCCTAATCCTAAAAGAAGACGAATTTCATCCAAGACACGCCCCGCGACGGCGCCCTTAAATAGAAAATGATTTATAAATATCCTAGGGCACCGGCTTGCGGGCTACACTTACCCATTCTCTTCTGGTGAGGTTGAGACGTGTGCCAAAAACTCCCTTTGACACTAGACGCCCGCGTTCTTCAATCTTCTCAACCCAGAGCCGTCAAAATGCCGAAAAATCACTCAATTCTGTTTCATATTTCACGTCACATTTTCACCGTTTTCACCCACATTCACCTCGCGGTCACTGAACCGCGATTTACACACCTAGTGCGACTGAACTTTTATCCTTGCACGGCCAAACTCAAGCTGGAATGCGAATAAAATGTGTGATTCTACGTGAATTTTCTTCTTAGTGTATGACTCGGCCGCACACAGCCTATTCCATGCACTTTACAAACACTAATGCAGAATACAAAAGCACTCTACACTTTCTTGTCGAATGCGTGAGAGGTTATGTACACGTTCACACACCTACACAATGCATGAATACACTGAAGAAATCCGGAAGTGACCTCGAATTTCTCGAAATCACTGTTGGCTACGTTCAGACTACCGGGTTTGAATTTAGCGGTAAATTCAAAACTTGTAATTTTAACAAGGATTTAATTAAAGAATGAAGGCTCATTTACACCTCTGTTGGAAAAAATACCTTCCTCTCACTCTAACCTGTGACAAGAGCATAAGTTTATCTCTTTCTAGAAACTTTTCAAGGAAAATATCTGAAGCATTTCTAGAATGGGATAAACTTATGCCATTGTCACATGTTAGAGTGAGAGGAAAAGTGTTTTCCCAACAGAGGTGTAAAAGAGCCTTCAGTCAATTTTAAAATGATTTTAACCCAAGATGGCTTTCAAATTTAGAAACTTTAAGATTACAATCATCTTTTTACTGTAAAAATCCCATTTATTTTCACCGAAAATGGAAAATAACTTGAAAAATTTTAGATGCTTTTGATTCTGATGGTTGGCAAATCTAGCGGGAAATTTGAAAGCTTCAATTTTGAAACAGGGTTTTAAATTAATTTCGTTCAAACTTTAAACCATTTAAAATAAATTTAGATTGAGTCGCAAAAATTTTCCATTTTTTAGAAATTTTGTTCATGCTTTTATCTTGATACAAGACTAGGATTTAAATCATTTAAAATTTTTTAAGTAGTATGGTGAAACTAAATCGGTTGGCAAGCTTGTCCTTTAAAGAGAATCGAAATGGCGATCACTTCAGAGTACAGTGGACAGCTGCTTCTGTTAAATAACACTTACTTCTGCTAAAACGTGCATTTTGATAAATACTTAAGTAATGCTTTAGTTGTTAATTAGTTTAATTTAATCAAGAAAAAATACACTTTTATTGGAAAACATGGCGTGGGTTTTCCGGGCTGGAGTTTCCAAATTGCGAACAAGTACGGGATTATATAAGGTTAGTGTTTTAGAATTTTTACCATTGTTGACATTTTGATAATTTTCTATTTTGGAGCACATAAATTATTGAAGAAATATTACCATTTCCGTGCTTGCAATCACTGGTTCTCTCAATATTTAAATTTTATAATTTTTACAACCTTAAGTGTCATCTGTCATCAGAAAGAAACTCATTTTCGGAGCAACTCAAGTAAAAATGTTTATTGGTTGACTATGTACGACTTTTTGTCAGAAATACCTATCTTTTTTTATGAACAGTATCAAAGTCTAGGCTTAATGTCTCTGTTTTTTATATTTATATATTTTTCAAATATTTTTTAATATATATATATATATATATATAT
>JBAGKK010000336.1:215787-238259 GCA_037177015.1 Euceroptres primus | reverse complement strand
GTAATAATTAAAGCAATTTAGCAAAAATAATTGTTTAAACAATTTATTATTGTTTAAAGCAATTATCTTTTATAATAAAGTTAGAAAGTTGCGGTTTTTCCTCGAATTTTTCAACTTGAGTTCAACTGTTCAGTTAGAGCGAGGCAGTAATCAATTAAAGTTAACTGAAATATTTTTTTACATAACAATATACTCTTAGAATAATGCTAAAAGGTTGTGGTTTTTTCTAAAATTTTCCACTTTTTGTCCATTTTTCACTTAAAGTGAGGTAATAATTAAAGCAATTTAGCAAAAATAATTGTTTAAACAATTTATTATTATTTATAACAACATGCTCTTAGAATAATGCTAGAAAGTTGAGGTTTTTATAACATTTTCCACCTTTTGTCCACTTTTTAATTAGAATAAGGTAATAATAATTTCAAGTTAACAAACATAATTTTTTTAACAATTTATTATTATTTTTAATAATATTCTCTTTGAATAATGCTAGAAAGTTGCGGTTTCTTCTGAAATATTCGACTTTTTGTCCACTTTTCGCTTATAGTGAGTTAATAGTTAATGCAATTTAAGAAAAATAATTGTTTAAACAAATTATTATTATTTATAACTATTTTCTCCCATAGTGATGCTAAATAGTTGCGGTTTTCTCTGAAATTTTTAATTTTTTGTCTACTTTTCACTTAGTTAGGTAATAATTAATGCAAGTTAACAAACATAATAATTTAATCAATTGATTATTGTTTATAACTATCTGCTCTTGGAATAATGCTAGAAAGTTGCGCTTTTTTCTGAAATCTTCAGTTTTCCTTTGACTTTTTACTTATGAACAAATAATCAACAAGAATCATTTTTTAAATAGTACTTTTTTTCAAGTGAAGTGTTTTAACTCTTACGCTAATGTTTTACAAATAGAAATTTAAACAAAAATGCTATCTTACAATTGAGATAAAAACAAATGATGGAATAATTAGGAGTAGATGGGAGCAGTTGGTCTATAAATGACTTGTAAAAATTTTGTTTTTAATTACAACACGAAGTTTATTGTAAAGCGTTAAAGAAAAATTTGGAATCGCACATATTTTATTATCAGCCTCCCCCTTCCTAGCCTGGAGAAAACATGTTATCATCCATGATAATATACATGTATGGAGATTAAAAAGGACTGAATCAAATAATTAACTTGCATTAATTATTAACTCACTAAGTGAAAAGTGGACAAAAAGTTGAATATTTCAAAAAAACCGCAACTGTCTAGCATTACTCTAGGACAAGATAGTTATAAATAATAATTATTTGTCCAAACAATTATGTTTGTTAAATTACATTAATTATCAACTCACTCTAAGCGAAAAGTGGACGAAAAATGGAATATTTCGAAAAAACCGCAACTTTCTAGAATTATTCAAAGAGAATATAATTAAAAATAATAATAAATTGTTTAAACAATTATGCTTGTTAACTTGAAATAATTATTACCTCACTCTAATTAAAAAGTGGTCAAAAGGTGGAAAATTTGAGAAAAACCCGCAACTATCTAGCATTACTATAGGAGGATAAAGTTATAAGCAATAATAATTTGTTTCAACAATTATGTTTGTTAAACTGCATTAATTATTAATTCACTCTAAACGAAAAGTGGACAAAAAGTTGAATAGCTCAGAAAAAACTGTAACTTTCTAGTATTATTGAAAGAGAATATTATTAAAAATAATAATCACTTGTTTAAACAATTATGTTTGTTGACTTCAAATAATTATTACCTCACTCTAATTGAAAAGTGGACAAAAGGTGGAAAATTTTAGAAAAAACCCCTATTTTCTAACATTATTCTAAGAGACTATTGTTATAAATTTCGTAGAAAATGTTGATGTATGTAGTTGGCTTTAGGGTCAGGTGACCAACTACATACATCAAAATTTTCTACGAAATTTATTATTGAGGGTCAATACAATCTCCCCACCGATTATTATTGTTATAAATAATAGTAAATTCTTTTAAAAATTATTTCTGTAAACTTAAATTGATTATTGTCTCGCTCTAACTGAAAAGTTGAAAACAAGTTGAAAAATTCGGAAAAATCTGCGACTTTCTTACCCTATTCTAAGAGTAAATTGCTATAAACAATAATAAATTGTTTAAACATCTTATGTAAACATCTAATTATCAGTATTAAGTAATATCTTATGTATTAGAAACAATTTTGATATAAAAAAATCGCAAAAAAATAATAATTAGCGCCAAAAACTCGCAAAACTCAATTGTTCACTTAGGGGCTGTTCAAAAAATACGTAACGCTTTTGATATATCTCCGTCTCTCTCAGTTTCAAGTGAATTATAGACACCTCTCTCTTGCCCAAGCGTTATGTATTATTTGAACGGTCCCTTATGGGGTTTTTTTGGGACCCTATAAAACAGACTTATGGGGGTGATATTTAAAAAGTAATTGTTGATTCGTATTCTATGGCTAATTGTGAAGAGAAATGTTGAGTTTCAACTCGATTTACCTAACATTGACGATTCTGAATAAAATTTACAAAAACGTCTTTTTTTCTTATGGGAAATACATGGTGTTAAAATTCATGGGGTTTGCGGAACCTCTAAATATCATTTTTTTTCAAAAAAAGAAGGCATTTATTTTATTGTGGATTCGAACAAATTTGGGGAGTGAGAGCATGAAAATTCGAAGAAAAAAATTTATACCACCCTAATCCTAATGCACACTACCGGTGTCGCAAAATTCGAAAAACTGACTTTATTCTATGGAGGGCTATGCATGAAGTTCATTTATTTATTCCTAGAGAGTTTCATATGAAACGCAACTACATTCATGTTACAGCATTTGTCGAATTCTCATTTTGAGAATCTAGACAAATGAGTTGCAATAAAATTAACAGCCACGGTTTTCTGTATTTATTAGAGCTGGACATCAGGTTTTATGCAGTTTCAGAGAAAATTTTGGTCCAGAAGCAAAAGGTGCGGTTTGTCATGCAATACGCAATATTTTAAAGCAACAATTTGGAATAATTTGTGGTATATTTTTGTATATAAAATGTTTAAAAAGTGTTATGTTGAGAACTAAGAGAATTTATTATTAATTTAAGACTTTTTGCCTCAATACACCGTTCTCTTTCATTTTTATTAACAACTTGTTGATATTTCTTCCCGCATGCTGAGTGCGGAGCGCCTGCCAAAACCACACAATTTTTTTCCAAGTATCGATTCAAGACGGCGTATAATTCGATATCGATAGTGTAATTCTATTCCAAGCAAGCACACGCAAGGTCTCTTGGCTTCACCGGTTCTTGGCGGGTTTGTATTCCTCTCAAACGAGACGTTATGTCTTTCGATGCTCGTCCTGTTCTACTCTTTTCGATTCGCTCGAAAGCAAATTGATTCCAGATTATAAAAACATAAAAACAAATTCTTGAATATTTCCGAGAATTATGAAGAAAGAGAGATTTATGTATAAACGCCACTTTTTGACTTTATTCCACTTTTTCTTTTAAATGATGGTTAAATCTTTAAAAAGAAATCACAGTCATTCTGCTGCTAACAGATTTATGAAATGCTGACAGCTAATTACTAATCGAGTTAATTGTCAGTTTCAACGAGTTCTTGCCCGTTTTTGGGTCTTTGGACGTGTTGCGTATCTGCCAGCTGCATGAGCATCAAGTCTAACAGACTTCTTGAAAGACGCTGCTCTTTTCCCTGTGGCATCCATCTGGCGCGTGCGTGACCTCCTGGAATTATCCTGTATCCTGCAATGTCAATGATCGCTTTGATCGTTCGTTCCTTCCGGGCTTCACCGCGAAACCTTGACCGTTACCATCAGTCAGTCCAATATATAATATAACGATTTATATGATACATGTAAAAAGCGAACTTTATTACAGATACGTATGTAATCAGCAAGTGACAACAATAACGCAGTAAATTCAAAGTTACATATGTTAATTTAAACGATATTGCACTCAAAGCGGAAGTCAGAATGTCGTGAATTCAAGAGTCTCGACTCGGTTATTATATGCATAATATACTCATGTATCACAGACTTTTCTTTTTTGCATTCAGAACACATTTTATATACTGAATCTAGAAATACTGTTCAAATACAATTTGAATGGGAAATAGTTGAAATAATTTGTAAACGAGTGACAACCCAATACTGAGAAAAAATTGAAAACTCTGAACTTTGGGGGGCTACACTATAAAAAGAATGTTTTGATTTAGGCCTAAATAACACCTTCTGACGTGTAATCTGGGTCTTAAAATTACTCTGACGCGTCAAAAAATCTTAATAGTTGATATTTTATGTAAGCAATGTTATTTTGCATAAAAATCCAGAATGAAAAAAGACAAGGATATATGTATCACTGTACATAATTTTTCGGAAAAATATCCGGAAAAACTTTGCCAGCTAATGACATCTATGTTTTGGAAATTTTTCCTATCACAACAGTTAGAAATATTGCCAGATATATAGAGGGAAATTTTTCCCACTAACTGGTAGGAAACATTTCCGTCGACGATCGAAAATATTTCCTAATATCTTATCGAATTTAAAATAAAATAAATGTTTTAACATTTTTCCTGCAAAACAACAGGATAAAATTCCAACTATATATTGGTTATATATCCGGAAACATATTAGGAAATATTTCCGAACATTAACAGACATTTAAGTATTGATGTTATTAGTGTCGACCAGGGTAATTAATTAATTAATTGATGTATTGTGTATAGTATAGTGGCGTTTCCGGTTCAAATCCGGGCCGTGGCGGATTTTTTCTTGTTTCTCCTGAAAATTATTTGACTAGTAATCGACACAAAAATTTAACATCAATTAATTAATTAACAGACATTTTTCCTGTAAGTTAGTGAAAAAAACTTCCAACATAGTTGGGAATTTTTTCTGCTAAGTAGTGGGAAAAAGTTCCAACTATATATTAGCTGTAAATTCGAAAAAATATTGAGAAATATTTTCAAACGTTGACAGACATTTTTCCTACCAAGTAGTGAGAAGTTCGGTTCAAGTTTAGGTTTTTCCCACTACTAACAGTTGGAAGTTTTTCCCACTACTTGGTAAGAAAAATTTCTGTCAAAGTTTGGATGTTTGGAAATATTTCCTAATACGTTTTCGGATTTAAAGCCAAAATATAGTTTGAAATTTTGCCCACTATTTAGTAGGAAAAATTTCTTTAGGTGTTCGGAAATATTTCCTAATATGTTTCCGGATATATACAGTTAGAATTTTAACCGGTTGTTTTGTAGGAAAAATGTCCAAATATTAGGGTTCTTAGCTAGCAAACATTTCCAGAAAAATGTCCAAAAAATTGTGAAATCTTTCAGAATTTATAGTAGCAAA
Source organism: Euceroptres primus (assembly GCA_037177015.1). Lineage (NCBI taxonomy): Eukaryota > Metazoa > Arthropoda > Insecta > Hymenoptera > Figitidae > Euceroptres > Euceroptres primus. Next base: position 232,891 of record JBAGKK010000336.1, on the reverse strand, counting down.
CATCTAAGAAATTTTAGAGTTTAATAAATTAAGTTAGAACTTTTTGTTAATAGATAATGAGCATCATTTTCCATTTACGATAACGATTATTACCATTCTTTATTCGCGTAAGGTTGGTTTAAGGGTTTCAAATTCGATCTAAAAGTTGCAGAATGCTTTTAAAATTTTCTGAAGACTTGAGTTATAGATTTACAGTTTTTTTTCTCGGTTTTTTGTCTCTCCAGTAAAACTTTCTTGCACTTAGGCCCTTTTGCGCTAGCACCCTTCACTTTTGTAATATCAAAGAATAAATCTCGTTAACTAACACATCATCAGGATTATTTGACAAGCTTCAATTTTACCGGACTGCTGGATATTAAGGGGTAAGCAGTGTCAGCGATCATTGGTGCGTGAGGGCTCGCAAAGTTCTGTATAAAATATAAATGTAAAGGGTGCGACTGTTGTGTCGACATTTCCGTAGAGATCGGATTGGCTAATTACACAGTGGGATGAGTGAGTGACGTCATGGGGCGTGCTCACAATATGATTGGCTCACAACGGGAACTACCCTCGTACTCGAGGGTGAACCAAAGGGATGGAAGTTCATCCCCTCGTTCAAGGGGAGAAGGCGCGGTTCCGTTTACTCTCCCAAAGAGGGTGAGCACTCGACAAAAACCGATGTGAATAAACTCCCCTCAGCATGCATTTTGTGATTGGTTGCGAAATACTTAAAATCGTTAGAAAATCGTCCCTTCCATTTTCTAGATTCAAAAGAAATCCTGCAAAAAAAGGAGGAAAACAGTTGACAAGACAAACAAAGTCTCATCTGGTTGAGCTTATTGGGATATAGTAAAACATTATTTTGATGGATCATATCAATTTTGTAAACGCAACAAAAAGTAATGAATCAGTTTCATCAGACAATAAAATATTGCAAAAAGAAGTATAATATTTAGGGTCGTCTAACGGTTGAGAATTTGGGATTACAAGGTTTTTGGAAAAGAATTTTGTTTCTAAATCGTTAAAAGTATTTTTAGTAATTAATGTAACTCAAGCACAATTGCTATAAAATTCCAATTTCAAAATTCCCTGCCTTTCCCCTGACCAATTTTTCATTTTCCCTGACCGGTATAATTATAATTATATAATATGTGATACAATTTTGTAACATTATAATTATACAATTATAATAGTTGAATCAGAACTATAACAGTAGAGTTATAATTATAATTTGTTGAATAAAAAAAATTCCCTGACTTTTCCAGGCCTTCTCCGACTGATTTACTGATTACTGATATTTTTAATTGATCTTGCTGCCCAGCAAACATAAAGTATCAAAGGAGACTCGAAACAAACATCCACCACAAAGAAAAGGGGAAATTTTTAATTATTGAGAAAGCCCCGATTTTATGTCATTGGTGACTTTCTCCAAAGTTGGAAATTTGGCATTTTTGGTATTGTTGTTGCTTTTTTTCTAAGTTAACTAATATTTTTAATTGAGTGTGCGGTCTGGCAAACGATTTTTTAAAATAAGGAAACTCTTATCAAACATCCGGATCAAAGAAAAGGGGAAATTTGTCATTATTGAGAAAGCCCTGATTGATTGAATTGACCGTTTTTTCCAAAAAGTGAAAATTTTGCATTTTTACAATCTTTTTTTTCTAAGATTACTGATATTCTTAATTGATCTTGCTGTACAGCAAACATAAAGTATCAAGGAGACTCGAAGCAAACATCCCCTACAAAGAAAATGGTAAATATTTAATTATTGTGAAAGTATTGATTTACTTCACTGACTGCTTTTTCCAAAAAGTGGAAATTTGGAATTTTTGCAATCATTGCTGCTTTTTTCTAAGATTACAGAAATTTTTAATTGATTCTGCTGAACAGCAAACTTTCTAAATCTAAATTAATGAAAGGTGGGCCACCAATTCACTTTAGTGAAAATTTTTGCTAATTCCTAGTCGTATTTCACTATTTTTTTTAGTAGTTTAAACTTTTCTCTAAAATTTTAGTCAAAAACTACTAATAATTAGTAGAAATTTTCACTAAAGTGATTTAGTGAGCCACTTTTCACTAATTCAAATTTAGAGAGAAGGATAATTTTTAACAAGGAGACTCGACGCAAACATCTGGAACAAAAATGGTGGAAATTTTTAATTATTGAGAAAGCCCTGATTTATTTCAATGACCGCTTTTTCTAAAAAGTGGAATTTGGCATTTTTGCAATCTTTGTTGATTTTTTTTAAGATTACTGGTATTTTTAATTAATCCTGCTGCCCAGCAAACATAATTTTGTATCAAGGAGATTCGAACCAAAAATCCCCCAAAAAGAAAAGGGAAAATCTTTAATTATTCACAAAGCCTTTATTTACTTCATTGTCTGCTTTTTCCAAAAAGTGGAAATTTGGCATTTTTACAATCATTGTTGCTTTTTTCTAAGATGACTGAAATTTTTAATTGATCCTGCTGATCCTGATCCTTTAACAAGAAGACTCGACGCAAACATCCGGAACAAAAAATGGTGGAAATTTTTAATTATTGAGAAAGCCCTGATTTATTTTATTAGCCGCTTTTTCCAAAAAGTGGAAATTTGGCATTTTTTTTTTTGGCAAATTTTTTCGAAGAGATAAATAACAATATTGAAGAATTATTTGTCATAAATTTTTGCACGTGGTAAGATAACGAATACTTTCAAATTTAATAGAAAAAAGTAGCTTAACGCCTGAATGGTACAAAAAATGTTTTCCATCCCTTGTTGAGAAAATCTCGCATTTACTTGAATCAGTCAATTTATCCGCATTTAAGTGAATGTTTGCGAGTCAGGTGCGTCAATAGTGAAGGACTAAATCACTGAAGGTAAAGGACTCTGTACATAAATCGAGATGAATCTTCTCGTTTGAGAGGAGCGGATCCTCTGTTGTGACGGAGATAAGTTAAGCCCCTTCTTGTCGTCACCTCAAGCGACGAAAATGCTGTTTTCTCACAAAACGCGAGAACAATGCCACGGACGACATCGACAGAAGCAGGCTGGACCTGCATAAGCGGATTATCCCTTGGCAGAGAAAGCGATACGTGAATCTCTACGCCCTCTTCCGCATTTACTTTGTGAACAACGTGAAAGCTATCCTTCTCCTTCTCCCTGTTGTTCCGCGGATACATTTTTTTCCAGGCCTTTTTTTCTCTATCTTCTTTTTTTTCCTTCAGTCGGACTTCTCGTCCTTTCTGCTGCGATCCGTAATCACTATCTCCCAAATCTCAGAGTATCATCCTCGATCCTCCATTAGCATTATTCTTATGGGGTTTTCTTTCCATCTTGTTTCTTCTTCCTGCATGATGAAATCAGACTGGATGCTGCACAAATGTAAAGAAATCAAAGGATTTCCTATTTAAAAATTCCATGGCTTTTTCAGGTTTTTAAAAGAGGAAAAAAATCTTCAGCCTTTGGATGAAACTTCTTCGAATTGCTTTAACAGTTTAACATCTCTGTAACATTGTTTGAGGTATTGTTTTAAATTATGCTGCTCACGTTTGAAGATCCGTGGAGGTACGTTTTATTCCATCATCTAAAATCCTAAATTGAAATCTAAGTGGAAGGCGCTTCAGAGTTATATTCGTCTGCATTCTTCTCACAAATTATCCTTAAATGGAGACGCGGAGAAATCCAGCCGTCTTGGGCTAAATTTGGGCTAAACCCGCTAAAGCAATCTCCATCAAAAGTCCATCGTTTTCAATAAAAAGCACGCAATGTTTTCTTTGGCCCCGAACACGAACGTCTATTTCAACGCAAGAGAAAAAATTCACGCATCCGGTTTATCTTTTATGATGTAAATTGCCCCCCCCCCTCCCGTCTTCTCCTGTCTAAAAAAAAGAGAGAAGAAATAAATAGATAACGGTCGCGCCGTTGTTTAAAAATGAAGATTTAAACTTAAATTTATATTAAACTACTCAATATAAGTATTGAGCTGAACATTTGGATTATTAATTATTTTTACCCCCTCAAAAGAAAATGTTTTTTATTTTCATGCTCAGCACAGTAAAAACTAGACTTTCCTTTAAATCTGATTTTTCAATAAAGATATTATAACTCCCCTCGAAAAACCCTATCATAACCTAAAATTTTACGAACTTGTAATTTTCCATTCAGAGGTAATGACTTTTCAATAAAAATATTAATTTCCCTCGAAAACCGGTAACATAACTTCAAATTTTGTAAACTTGTAATTTTCCATCAAGGGGTAATAATTTTTCTTTAAAAATATCAATTTTTATTGTACTTTTAGTATCAAATATAAATTTTTGTTGAAAAACACTAACAAAATGTAAAATTTGTCGAACTGGTTATTTCTCTTCGTGAAATGTGGTCTGCACTTAATATAATTAGCTTTAATTTCAAGAAGTGCTTTGGAGCGACATCTATTCGTCTTTTAATATCGTCATTACCGACTTCGTTGACTTTTAATAACGGGCACTCCCATGATCCATTTGTTGGATCATGGGGTACTACCATCTTAGAAACTCGTACTTCTTTGTTTCAATTTTGGGGGAAAATAAACTTTGGGAGAATTAAAATTTGGGGGAATCGAGATGGTACCCAATCATTCTATTTTGATTCAGAAATCGTACATCTTTTATTCGGGATGCACGGACTAAACTGATTTCTAAAATTACAGATCGATACATTAATTATTTTAATAATAAGGCAGCCGAATATAAAACCAGGCAAAACTTGTTGCATGGTCACCATATTAGAATTAGCAATCATATTTGCAAAATTACATTCAGCGGACATATAATTAAAATAATGAATGAATCAGTCTCTTATTTTGAAAAATGATAAAAGAGATAACGGAACATTGATGCTAACTGGTAAAAAAATTATTTTGTAAAATAAGATCAATTTAGGCATTTTAAATTATTTTAAAAGGGCGTTAGCACCCTTATTCGCATAACATTACGTCATAATGTATCACATTAACTTAATGTTTTTAATTGAAAATATGAAATAATTTATATCTTACAAAATATGATTTTGCAACAGATTTCTGTGCTGACTTAATTATTTTAAAAATCAATTTTGCAACACATTGCATGTTGACTTAATTTGAAGCTGAAAATAAACTCAAAATAAAATTTGAACAATTTCATATACAAAATAAGCAAAATAATAAATCAGCATAGTGACAAAGTGGGAGAAGATAAAATGGGCATCAATCTTTTATACACTAAAAGAAAGAGATGTCATTTAAAATAGTTCCCCTCTTCTTTAAACTGAAAAGCATAGTGTAAAAACTATATTTTTCAGGGGGCTCTTCGGCATATAGCCTCTTCTTTCTTGCCTAACACCGAACCAATTTTTGTGCTCCAGTAAACCGATTATTTTGCCTCGAGCACTAATTTTCGTCGATTCGCACTAAGTACCTAATTCTGAAAAAATAACTTAGTGAATTGATACAATGACCAGGCAAACGTTGAAACCTAACGTGCTATTCACGTTCTTCATAAGCAATTACGTTAAACTGTATTCACGTTCTTCGATTAGTTTTCCTCGAGCACTAATTTTCGACGACGATACGGACTAAATACCTAATTCTGAAAAAATAACTTAGTGAATTGCTATAATGATCAGGCAAACATTGAAACCTGACTTGCTATTAACGTTCTTCATAAGCAGATCACATTCACCTGAAAACATCCTATAATCCTAAGCTAAAGCTTCTTTAACGATCAATTGATTATAATCATTAAACAGTTTTAAAAAAATTGACAAATAATAAAAAAATAATTAAATTAATTATAAATTGAAAAGGTTTTGAATTTTAAATATTGTTCTTCGAGCAAGTGTTTACTTGTTATATAATACCAAAATGTATCATAACTTAAAAACAGTTTTATTAAAATCCGAGGGGTCCATCACGTAGTCTGATTTCATAGCGAATTTTGAACCGAGATAAACCGAAATCATGGTGATAAAAACCTTCGTAAATACCATGCTGAAAGTCAGAAAATAAATGATAACATTATATGGTGACCAGAAATGTGAGTTCAAGTCATCAGGCAAATACAATAAGGATATGCCCGTTCACATGCAATTATTAATTACCATTTTACTTATGTGTAAAAAATGTCTTGCATATAAATTTGATAATTCACAATTAGCTATAGAAATATTAATCACCATTCTACTAATCTATGAAAAATGTTTGTATAGCAGAATTTGAAGAATTGCGTTCCAACCTTCTGCAGCAAGTCCTACTTGAAAAAAACTAACATAACTTTCACCATGCCTGAAGACGAAATGCTAATAATAGAGGAAAATTGAAAAGCATTTATAAACAATTAAATTCAAATTAATTCAAGAGAATTCTTAAATAAATTCTAAAATCAGTGATGGCTAACCCACCGTTAAAAATTATACACTCATCGGTGGATCGAGGGTCGGGCTCGGGAGTAGACTGACCTCGATCCAATGCTATTCGAGCGAGCAGTCTTATGTCAACATTCAGGACCGCATATATAGTCTCTGAACGTACAAACGTGCATTTACTGAAAGTAAATGCACAGAGAGTCGTGATGTAAACAACTTCTGGCGGTCCTGACTGCCCAAGCGATGGCGCCGTCGCGGGACGCTCAGGGGCGGGGGACAGAATCAGTGAAGCGTGAAAGACGCCCTCGATCCAGCGATGAGTGTACTGTTAATTGGAAATAAAAATTCACGAAATTTTTTCTTGGTCTATTAAAAACTTAGAAATGGAATTCTATGATAAATTAAAATATTTAAAAATTCATTTAAACATCAACAAAAAGACCAAGAAAAATATAATGACCTAAGCTAAGCTAAGGGATCGCTCATAAACTACGTAGCCTTTCGTATCTCCCTCTATGCCAAGCAACTGAGGAAGACACGAGTATACCACACTATAGCCAAAAAGGCTACGTAGCTTATGGACGATCCCTAAGCTGAAATGGTCTCCCACTCACTGGTAGGAATACAAATTCCACCAGTGGTCACTATGAAATTGGTAATTAATTACAACCTGCCTCCGTATCGGTTCGGACCATTCGCCCTGCGACATGATGGAATTAGGAGGGACTTAAAAGTCTACTCACCGTCGCGGATTCCCTCGTCGGAGGGATGGCTGCATTCCCTCATGTGGACCAGTCCCCAGAGATCCCTTTTCTTCTGCAAAGACACCGAACACGAGTCCTTCAGTCCTGTAAAGATTAATAATTTGTTTAAAAATTATATGAAATAGAAATGATGGAATAAATAAACTTGTCAGTTTTCCTTTACAATAGAAAGTATAAAATAATTTACCTGAATATGGAATGCAAGATGCGCGATTGGAATCCTTCCAAATTTCTCAAGTCACAAACACTTCACACGAAATGAAATATTTGAATCAATACAAAGAAAATGTTGTTTATAAAAGTTATCTGTGGTCTATGTTTTAAATTCAATTCAAATAATTTAATCCAATAATAAATTCTATATTTGATTTAATTCTGAATATTTCAAATTTCATTGAATAATATTGTAATAAGTTAATTCGAAAGTAAAGCAAAATAATTTTTATAAGCATCGTCATTTACTTATTTACTTTAATTAAAAATGTTCATATATTCTAAATCAACTGATAGGAAACAATCTTTGATTCAAATATTTGTCACTCCCGCACTTATTTTAAACTTGATTAATATCGCGAACAAAATATTAAAACTTATTTAAACTTTTAAAATGCGAATTTTCGATTTTAAGTCGCGGGATGCAAACCTTTCATTACTGTCGAATTCACGGATATCCGGGGCACGAACTGAAAGAAAATAGATCCAATTTTATTAATGAAACTCTAGATTAATATTGTTTCATTTGATTATAAGGTGTCCTCAAAATATAATTTTGAGAAGAACCGAAAAATCATTATTTATTTGCCGTCTAATAATTCTAAGCTGAGATAGTATCACGGGATAGTATCAACTACAAATTTTAGAGTAAATTATAATTTTATGATAAAAACGAAAATTTTGAAGGTCCGTGCATCAAATGTACAAGAAATGGGTTCCGATAAAATTGGCTCATCATTTTAAGAAAATGACATCGATCTAATAAAAATATATTTTCTATTTTGGAAATGCTTACGACATACCGAGCACTCGTGTTTAAATTTAATTCAGAACTGATATTTTCTTTTAAAATTCTAATTTCCTTTCCCTCTTTCATATTTACAGATTTTGGCAAACAATGGCTTTACCTCTCTACAGTCTACCTGTCCATCCCGAGTTTCACCACTTCGGAGAATTTCAATTCGCAAAATTCAACTTTTATGACCACCTTTGTCCCCAAATTCGAGATTGTAAAAGAAAATCTTTTATTATTTGTTTTCTAAACTCCAAGGTCTTATCACACTTTCTAATCGTAAACAAGCTGCTCGATCACGCCGTGTTCTCAACAGCTTTTAAAAAGTTGACCGAAACCCATTTCTTCTACATTTTGTACGGGGTCCTTTAATTATTGAAGTGTTTCGCTTGAAAATGGAATCAAAGGTTATTTGTTTCATAGTCTAACAATTTTTAAATTATTCAGGGTGTTTAGCGATTCTCCTAAAAAAAACTCAATACTTTTGAAGGTTTTTCAGGTTAAAAAAATTAATTTTTTCAGGTACCATTTTTTTAATTATTACAATAAACTTTAATGGAAAAAATCATTTCTTCTAGAACCTATACGATAAAAATAATTCCCACAACTGGTAAAATGTTTATTAGGCGATTTATGAAACTTTTTAGTTTAGCTTGAATGTAGCTGCATAATAGGGCGGAGTGAAAATGATCAAATTAGTCGAATCGTTTGAGCTGAGAGAAAAAAATTTGTGGGTTGGCATCCGAAAAAAGTAGAAAAAAAAATTTTGAATTCGGTTAACATCTTCTGTTCTCTTTTTTGATTTGAAAATTCAAATTTTTGAAAATTCCAAAGAATTTCCTTATAGCTTCGAAAATTATGGCGAATTTTTTCTATGTACAGTTTTTCCTAGTGAATGACAATAAAAAATTAAAAATAAAAAAAAATTTTGCACAATTTAGAATTTTTTGAAAATGGCCAAAAAACATGTTTTTTTGGATTGAATCCTATGCACACATTTTGAAAAAAGTTGAAAATGTCGAACCTGAAATTTCTTCAGCTTAAATCAAAGAAACATGCTCTTATTTTGTTTTTTCGAAAAAGAAATTTTTTAGTGACGTTTCAAGCGTTTAAAAATGGTCGATTTTACGTTTTTTTGAGCAATTTTGACGACTAAGACTAAGCTTTAAGTCGCAAAAAATGATGGTGCTATTACAGCAAAACGATATTTTCGTAAGAATAAGCTGATGGAATCATTTTACACTCATCGCTGGATTTTGGGCCGGGCTCGGGGGTTCACGGCCTTAAATTCAATGCTATTAAAATCCAGTTTGAACCGGATTTAAAGGTACGAGCGAGCAGTCTTATGACAACATTCAGGTCCGCAAATATAGTCTTTGAACGTACAAAAGTAAATGCGAAAAGAGTCGTGATGTAAACAACTTCTGGCGGCCCTGACAGTTGGAGCGATGGCCTTCAGTGTCGCCCGTTAAGGAACGTTCAGGGGGGGGAGACAGAATCAGTGAAGCGTGAACGACCATGAAGCCGGCCCGAAATCTAGGGGCCGGAAATCCAGCGATGAGTGCATATACATATTCCCCCTCCCCCATAAGGGGTGGAGATGGGGGGTTAATGCGTGGGGGAATACTTGTCAATGGTATCCCGTTTTTTTCAGTGAGCAGCTAGTAAAGGGCTCAGGGAAGAATTTTTTAGACTTATTGGGGGGGGGGGGCAACGACATTTTTTTATTGCAGATATGCGTGTGCAGCTTTTCGCCCTCTTTGACAAAGCGACTCAGAACTCACCGCGTAAAAGTAGTTGCTCTTAGAGTTCCTTCCCTATCTGCAATAAAATATGTGGTCGCCCCCCCTCCCTCAAATAAGTCTAAATTCTTCCCTGAGCCCTTTGCAAGCTGTTCACTGAAAAAACGAAATACCATTGACCAGTATCCCCCCACGCATTAACCCCCCACCCCCACCACCTATGGGGGGATATGTACATAAAATGATTCCATCAACTTATTCCTACGAAAATATCGTTTTGCCGTAATAGCCCCATCATTTTTTTTCATCTTAAAGCTTAGTCTTAGCCAGTCGTCTAAATCGCTCAAAAAAACGTAAAATCGATTATTTTTAAACGCTTGAAACATCACTAAAAATTTTTTTTCACAAACAAAATAAAAGCATGTTTTTTTGACTTAAGCTGAAGAAATTTCAGGTTCGACATTTTAAATTTTTTTCAAAATGTGTGCATAGGACAATATCCAAAAAACATGTTTTTTAGCCATTTTCAAAAAATTCTAAATTGAGCAAAAATTTTTTTTTTCATTTTTAATTTTTTATTGTTATTCACTAGGAAAAACTGTACATAGAAAAAATTCGCCATAATTTTCGAAGCTATAGGGAATTTTTTTGGAACTTTCAAAAATTTGAATTTTCAAATCAAAAAAGAGAACAAAAGATATTAACCGATTTCAAATTTTTTTTTACTTTGTTCGGATGCCAAACCACAAATTTTTTTCACTCAGCTCAAACGATTCGACTAATTTGATCATTTTCACTCCGCCCTACTGTATAAACTCAAAAAACTATTTTCTTGTTCAAGGGAATTCTCTCTACAAAGAATGTTTTTTCTACTAATTACCAAGATGAAATCTTAAGAAAACTAAGAATTAATTTTCTACTAATGAAATAGTGCAAAGTTGTTTATCAATTGCTTTAGTAAGTATTCCTACTAATCCTTAATAAAAAAAACGTTTACAGTAAAAAAAACTACAAATTCACTAAATGAATTAGTAAGTCTTACTAAGCGAATCAGTAGTTTTCTAAAAAAGCTTACTAAAGTAATTAGTAAACGACTTCTCAATATTTGATTTAAAGAAAACTACTAATTCATATATAGAGATAAGAATTCCAGGATTATGAGTGAAATAAATTCAAAGACTTTTCCAGATTTTCAAAGATTTCCAGGACGCTAAATACCCTGAATTATTTAAATAAGGATATGACTATTTTAGTCAAGTAATTTTATTAAAGTGGCAATAACAGTTAAAAACTATTTGTATAAAAAAAAGAAAAAATCTTTTCATAAAAAACCTAATTTCATCTTATATTAAATACCAATTCTGGAATCAAATTTCCCTACGTTATCTGTAACGATAGAAATAAATCATTTCTAGGTGCTTAAGGATTTATAATAAAGACCTACTTGCAGTAAAATAATCTAACCTTTGTTTCGATTGTTGATCTTCTTTTCCATTGTTGTGACAACGAGATTGCACGCATTCTTCTGTATTTCTACACACTTGTCAATAGAAAGACAAAAATGCAATCACGAACACGAAATCCACAATATTAATAAATAAAACTGAATACTAAAACAATTGCAAAGAACTTATGCCCGGAAGGAATTATTTATAAAAAATGAAAGATCAACATAACCTCAAAATCATCGCAAACTCCGAACACTCCCGGTTAATCCGAAACGAGAAAAAACACTTGTGATAGTGAAATTCTCATCAACAATGAAATCCAGCTTGATAAAACACTCCCGAACAGTTAAAACACTCCTGAACAGTTAAAACACTCCCTAATTTAAACCAAAACCGAGATTTAAAAATATCCAAGATTTTCCAGTACAGCGAAACTTTTATTCATGAATTTATTATTCCACTCGTGTGGTTAGATTGGCAATTTTCGATCAAATGAAACTTTTCCAACCCAGTAAAGTCTACACAAGTCGATTCGTTACGGATCAGACCAGAATCTAACATCAACGACGACTACTGCGCGCCTTTCCGTGGCGCGGCCATCTTGATCTTCGCGCATGCGCTGTCAGCTTTCCTCAAGATTCAACATTTTACACAAAAAACCGATATAATCGTTCATTCTCAGTCAAATTTTGGTCGAAAATTGCTTCGATCTCGATGAAATACTCTCGATAAGACGTATTTTAGTACAAAAATACACTTGGCAAAAAATTTTGTTGTCCAAACTTTAAATGCAAATTTACGACTTCTGGGACGATTTCGATAATAAATTTATTATTCTATCAGTGTGAAATCATCTTTCGGGCCATAATTTTCAAAAATATGTAAGTTTTTCGACCAATGGGGTAAAAAAATTCCAAAAAAGTTCTGAACCTTTCAAGAGCGTTGTCCTTTGAGAAAATCAGACATGCATTATTCGAGATATCCAGACATCGATATCAAGTTATCGAGATTCGATTACAGTCGGACCTCCACCATGTCATATTCCCTGGAACTAGTCTTGATCGTTTGCCCCTACTCTCGAGACGGCGTTTGCGCAGATACTTTACACCCCCCACACATGTATACATACGTGTGTGCGCAAATTCCCATTTCCCCTCCGAATTACCTCAATCATTAACTCCCCCCGAAATTATGACATGGTGAAGGTCCGACTGTAATTAAATTCAGTGATTCTCAAATAATATTAATACGTATTTTGCACTTCTCAAGAAGAAAATTTTGAGGTTAAGTTTTCGTAACGTTTGCAATCAGTTAACAGATCAGGAAAATGTATCTGCAGTTTTTTAAAAATTATAAATGATTTTGAAATAAATAAATATCGAATTCGAAAAAAGTCGAAATTCAAAACTGCATTTTTTTCAAGTTTCAATTTCATCTAACTGTAACGAGTTCTTTTTTTTTTGAAGAGGAACTTTCCCAACACTGAGTTATGGATTGCAGAACCCTTCTCTAAAGCCCTTTCTTCTTCACTGCACCCACGGACCAACGACGTACCTAGTAATCCTATGAATACGTAATCCAGATACAAACACTCGCCACGCGCACCTCGTTTTAAACGGTCGCGATATTTCACGGATTATAAGATCGTGTCAAATGTTTGCTATTCGTTTCACGCTACCTATTCGGTTTGATACATAAGTATCCAAGTCGATAGCTCACTGTTATCTGCATCTAAAAAAAATGCTCAACTCAAACAGGACTCACGATTTCAACTAAGTTTATCTTTCAATAAGGAAGGCTTTTTGTTTCCCTCGAAAAAATCCTTTCAACGGGATAGGTTCTATGAAAGAATACATAATTAAAATATCGACAGTTAACATTATTATTACTTTTTACAATGCGAATTTTAGTTCCTAGACGATCGTCGCTTCGGAGGAAAATTTGATATGACATACGACGACTGAAACGTCGTACAATCGCCAAAAATGTTCGCTTATTGTACACGTGTATCATACATGCAGTAAAAGTGTGGAAGTTAAAGATTAGGCTGTTTATGATGACCAAGCTCGATTGGTCATACTAAAGACCCATTAGTATCTTTGAGGTTTATACATACTAATTTAATTTAAACGTTTCGCTGGACTACAGACTAAAATCATTTGCGTAACCCTGATTCGATCCAAACTCGAATTTTCACTTCGCAAATTACCAAATCACTCTCTCTAATTTTCACCCCTTATTTCTACCAGCACACACTTTTGATCAGCTGAATAATTCTCGCTGATTTCTTCTAAATTTATTTTTAAACACCCAGTACAAAATTCGTGCTTGGAATCGAGTTCACGATTGTGGAAGATTGCGAAAATTAGTTTATTTGTTACAAATAAATGTCTGTCGCTAGATTGTTTTGTAATCAAGGCACCACAAAATTAATTTCAACTCGCTTTCACTGGGGTAAAAAGTTCGTTAAACAAAACTGTAGGAGCTTCAAGGCCAACAAGCGAAAAAGTAGTAAAAAGTGCAAGCTCACGCTTCGCGTAACGTTTCGGATGATTTTCTAAAAAAAGTACTTGCGATCAGTCTCGAGATGAAAAAATTAATACCAAAAACGTAGACAGAAAAAAATGTCCTGCCTGCGCACATGATTGTGAAGTAATAAAAAAATTGTATCCCTCTTTTTCTTTCTCTCTCATTAACATGCAGACTTATTACAATCGGAGGAAAATTTCTAAGATCAGTTGCTTCAACTCCTTTATCAGTTATCATTGTCGGTCCTTAATAATTATTTTAGTATTATTTTAATAATGATTCACCAGTATCTAGCAAGTGGAAGAAAGCTCATTAAAATGCATGCACACGTTCTCTTATAAAAATATATTGGACGGAATCATCGAGTCACCTCGAGGTTTAATTGCAAAGTTAAATTTTTAGCATACATTGGTGAAAAGAGGTATGTCACATTGGTATTCACTTTAACTACTTTTTACGCTATTCGAAAATACATTCCAAGAATAACTTTCAAATTTTAATCCTCCAAATATTTACTCGCAGCTTGAGAAAATAACTATCTGCGATTATTAAATAACCAGTCGAAAACTGAATATTTAATCAATCCAAATAATGCTTCTCTCAATTTAGAAGTTAATTTATAAAATACATTCAATTTACATCCGACTAAAATAGCCTAAAATTCACGAAAAGCATCTGTAACATTTTTATGTGGATTTGTGGAAACAATTTCACGGGAGCAATTACACTTTGCTGAATAATATCGAACTGTTCGCATGCATTGAAACTTGAAACGCTTGATAACTTCAAATGCTGCAAGACATGAAGGAAAAAATCCGTTACTCCTATTTTTGCATTTCAATTTTCTACTCCAATCTGCCAGTTATTTATGCGTGCAAAAAAAAAAAAGAGAGCTTGGTGTAAGATGGCCTTAGAACAATCATCGAATACGGAGTAAAGAGACGAAGATAGTTTGAGCAAGGACAGCGAACCTTACGAGAACGATCGATTTGATTCGCTCTCTGGAGCGGCCAGGCGTGCCTCCAATAAAATAAAATCAAGTTTCTATCTCAGATTTTCTATCCATGGAAATTTAAGATAATGGCAGAATTTTGAAAATTCCTGAGAAAAATATTAAATAGTGCTACGAAAAACAACAAACAATATTTTCATATCCTAAACTCGGTTTAAAATTTTGATATACCTTTACAATCAAAGTATATTAAATTATTAAATATTTACAATTTAATCTATTACGGAATTAAAATCAACATTCAGCAGTATTTGATTTTTAAAATATTTTCTAGATTGAAATTATCAATGCATTGTTCTAACTGCATTTTATTTCTTTGTTCTAATTGCAGTACTATTGTCAGACCTTTTTTAAATTCTTTCATTTTCAAAAGATGAGAACTGTAATAAATAACAGAGCATAAATAAATAAATAAATTGCATTTCAGGAAAAGTGAAACGTGTCTTTCTTCCTTATTGAGATTGTCTTTTTGCCAAGATTCTTGTCAAGGTTCTAAACGAACGGGCATTATCTTATGACCGCGGTTTTATAACAAGGCCCTTTATCGGTAATCGAAAAAATAGAATTTGTTACAATAAAAAAGTTACTTTACTCTCTAAGTTAGTCATTGCTTGTTATTATCGCGTTGTCATAACTATCGAGATTATAGAATTATCAGGATTGCAAATGCTCTCCTTTTAACAGAAATTGGCAAGACCGTTGAACTTTGCTCTCCTCTGCTCTGTATGCGAATCTGGAGCAAAGCATTCTGAAATTCACGAAGAGATGGCGACGTCCTTTTTCTCATTCTTATCGTGCGCTTGTCGTCGCTTTTTGACAGTCGAATCTTTTCCCGAAGATTGTTCTTTGTAGCGAAGCGCCAACGCACGTATTTTATGGCATTCGATGACGAAGACACGAGTCAGTGTTTTCCATTCACATTGAAACGGAATCATTGGAATTAAACGACTTGACTTTATTACTTCGTTATCTCTTGGCAGACTTTTTTTCTCCGGGTTCTTAGATTTCTCGGAGCAGCACGGGCGATTTGGCGGCTTAATTTAGTGGAACATGATCGCACGAACCGTCACGTTGGTCACTCGAGTGTTTTCATCAGTTCGTCGAGCTCGCGAAATGAGGCTCCCAACTTGCCTGGCAATGCTATCTTTTTCAGTAGGATACTTCGTAATGTCATGAGCTTCTCGAAACAGGAATGACACTTGTGATATCTAGAAGCAGAAATATCCACCTTCAAAATCTTAACCGCGATCACAGTCCTTATTTTTCCTAAAATAGGGAAATAGGGGACACTTTTTGGAAAGCAGATAAAAGAGGATTTGAGGATAAAATAATATGGATAAAAAATTATGGAAAATTTTGGAAGACTAGCAAAGATTCTGGAGCACTCTAGAAAATTATCTAAAAGATTCTGAAACAATTTAGAATATTGAGAATTTTAAAAGATTTTGGGCAATTTTCGAAGACTTCAGAGCATTTTAGAAGACCCTGAAAGAGTTCAGAAAATACTAGAAGGTTTTAGAAGTACCTAAGAAAGTCTAGAGGATTTTAGAAGATTCTGGAACAGTTTCGAATATTTTAGAGAACTTTTTGAAGATTAGTCCAAAACATTCTCTAGAATTTTAGAAGACTCTGAAAAAGTCTGGAGGATTTTTGAAAGCATCTAAAAATATGCTAGAAGGTTATGGAACAATTCACAAGATTCTTAAGAATGTTAGAAAATTTTGGAGAATTTTTTTTATAATTCTAGGAGATTTCAGAAGACTCTAAAAAAGACTGGATACCGTTGACGGAGTTTAGAAGGATCTGGAAGATTCTGGATTTCATCAACTGCAGTTTGATAGATCTCAAGTTTTTTAATTAAACAGACAATTTATTGTTTTGTTAGCATACCCCTCAATTTCTCTCAAATGGATCAACTTCAACCTCAGAAACTCGGTTCAAAATCCAAATAAAATCGGGAGTAAATTCTACACAAGTACGGATTACTTGAAACAGAGTAATAAAAATGATTTCAAAAACTTACCGCTCTTCGCGCGACACATCCACACCAATAGTATGCAGAGGTGCTTCCACATTTGATTTAATAACTGGTGCAAAATTTCGAAGAATCAGCTTCAAAGCAGAACACCCAACTGTCACGTACCTGCAACAAAAATTTAATTTAAAATTAATACATAACTTATTGTAATAAAAGGTTGAAATACAAGAGAATCATGTGAAAAGTTACGGTAAAATATAAAGCAAGTTTATTCAGATT
>JBAGKK010000336.1:187432-198971 GCA_037177015.1 Euceroptres primus | reverse complement strand
TTACTTTCTTCTTCTTCCTACAAAAGTGTAGCTTAAATATAATTCTGATTGGTATAAATAATATGTTATTTACATATGTAGCAATTTTTTAATGCTTCTTTCATCAAGATTTGCACGAAGGCTTCAAGAAATAGTAATTTACATTCTACTAAAAAATATTCGTAATTATATCCTTTCTGTGAATTCTTTCTATAAAACTGCTAATGATGAACCAAAAGTCCACGAAAAATTTGTAGGTATATATTTAATAAGAAAAAGTATCGAGTTCCAATTATGGAAGATAAGAGTTTCTAGGAAGGCAAAAAGTTTAAAGTTGCCCAATGCTCATTCATGGTAACTTTTGATGACATGAAATAATTGCAGTATAATTATTGTTTAAAGATTGCTTTATGCTGTTTTTATACTCTCATACCGAACTAATGGGTACCCTATTTCTTGGATAATGAAAAGTGTGTGCTCGTGTAATTCAGCACACAAGAAGTGCATTTCGTCGTAATACAAATGTCAAACACTCGTAGGGTTATACGAATGCGAGATCGCGAATACACCCATGGGAGCGGACACCTGAGTATGCCAGGGAGAATGCGCCCTAAGCTTCCAGGATCAGTGATCGGCCCGAATCGAATGTGGAGAATCCAGGCGAGTTTAAGCATCGAGTATGAAGGGTTCGATGTGGACATACTAGGGGTGTAAAGGGAAAAGAACGAGAGACAAGGGAACATGCTTAAGAAAAAGAATTTTAAGCCTACTTGTATAAGTTCTATTTTAAAAAAAAACAGTAATGCATAAAATGAAGTAAACATTGAGTGCCCTAGAAATATCCACCAAGAAGGGTTTTTGTAGTCAAATATAATGATTTTTATGTTCTTCTGATATTTTGAAAAAGACCCAATATAAAATCATATTCTTCTCAGGCAGGGATTACAGTCAGTCCCCTATTCCCTCTTTTCCCCTATTTCACCCCTTTTGTCCCTATTTTTCTGAAGATCCCCTAAAATTCCTATTTTTGAGAATTTCCCCCTTTTTCTCATTTTTTTATTCAAAGTTCCGATTAATTTTCCAATCATTATAACACAGAAAAAAGAAATTTTTATTTTAACACCGGATCTGGTGTTAAAATAGCATGTAACAAATTTGAACCTAGGAGTGTTTATTTTAGCACTCAAGTGGTGCAAGTGTTTCCGTGGCAGCATGCGAAAATTTCAATTACCTGAAGTTGGTTAACACGTCCAGAAAACTATACGCAACATATATTGCATTTTGTTTTTTTCTGTTAAATAAACAGAAACTTATGAGATTCAAAAACACGTGCCAGAATATTAAAACCTTAGACCCTTAGAGATTCAGAGTTTTCTAGAATTTCCTAGAAATTTCAAAACTTTTTTCAAATTTTTAAAAATTTTCTAGAATATTTTAGACTGACTCTAAATTTTCCGGGCTTCTTCAATATCTTCCAAAATTTTCCAAAATCAAATTTTCTAGACTCTTCCATAGCCGTCTAATATCTTTTGGGTTTTCTAGAATCTTTTTTTCTGGGTTCTACTATAACACAAGTTTACAAAATTTCAAAGTTTTCAGATTGCCGGACTAATAATAACTGATTCCGATAGATTTTTTCCCATAGAATCCGAATCCGAAAGTAGTGAATTGGATCCAGTTTTTAAGCAAAACGGGGTCAAAAGTGCCAAAAAACGTGTTTTTGACCATATTTGAAAAATCATTGCTAACAAACTTGATGTGCTAGAGGTTTTCTTTAAATTAATGTTTAAACCTTATAATTCAGGATAGAAATAACAAATATTATAAGGAAAATTTATCTGAAGAGCTGTTTTCATTATTCGGAAATCATACCCGCCTCCATGCATAGCTTATGAGAATGCATGGGTACGAGCATGATTTCCGAGTATTAGAAACAGCACTTCAAATAAACTTTTCTTATAAGATTTGTTATTTCTATCTTAAATTACAAGGTTTGAACATTAATTTAAGCCCTTTACAAAGTCTCTTACACATCGGGTTCGTTCGCTGTGATTTTTTCAAAATGGCTAAAAACACATTTTTTGGCACCTTTGATCACGTTTTGCTCAAAATCTACAGCCAATTCACTATTTTTGTTTTCGGATTCAAATTCTACGGGAAAAGATCTATGGGAATTGTTTTTGATCTGGCAACAAATACGTGTTAACCAGTGTAATTTTATAAAATCTTGAGGATATTTAATACATTTTGACGTCATGCAATACAAATGAGTGTTCTAACGCCTTTTGTAAAAATTAAAAATCATTAAATTCATCTTATTTCACAAAATAAAATTTATACCACAGTAGACATCGATGCTCTATTATGTCTTTTATCATTTCCCAAAATTACAGACCAATACATTCATTATTTTAATAATAAGTCCGCTGAATGTAAACATATTTTGATTGCTTTTTCAAATAAGGCGACTATAATACAAACTATCTGGTTTTACATTCAGCGGATGAATGAATAATGAATAATAATAATAATGAATGTATCGATCTGTAACTTTGGGAAATGATAAAAGACATAATAGAGCACCGATTTCTACTGCGGTACAAATTTTATTTTGTGAAATAAGATGAACTTGATCATTCTTAATTTTTATAAAAGGACATTAGAACCCTCATGCGAATTACATGTCTTCATTATGTATCAAATACCCTTAAAGAATTTTCCAAAATTTTTTAATATTTCAAAAACTATTCTAGACTGTTCCAGAATCTTCTAAAAATCCTTCAGAATAGTTTGAACTCCAGAATTCTGCAAAATCTTTTAGAACAAAAAATGAAATAATTGCAGGTGTTGTTTTTTCTTTAATTTTCTTAATCAGTTAGTGTTTTAAAGTTCGAGTTGAAGCGATTAAGCCCTTTGTCAGTGACATTGTCCTATAGGATCGATATCGGGAGCGTGATTTCACGGATTTTTCTCGACGCCCCTTTACATCTGCAGCGGGAAGAGCGTAAAATTTAAATAAACGTCTGCGAACACCCCGATCTAGCTACGCCACGTTAGGTGACATGCTAATCTCCTCCCTATTGCACAAACGGATGAATTATTGCTTCCTCGCCAGAGCAAACCTGTTTCGTGACTTGCAGTGCATCTTATTGTCTTTGCACCCCTTTTCAAATAAAAAAACATTAAGAAAGAGAAAGAAAGTATTGTCCCAATATTGGGCAAGGAAGTCGTTTAATTATATGTCATTAGGAGTTTTATAAACTTACTGCAAGAATGCATGATTGATTGTAAACTTTAAAAAATCTCTCATATTTTTTCTTTATTGTGCAATATAATTTATTTTACTGATGTACGTCTCCACATTTTTTCTGTATTGTGCAGTATAATTTGTTTTATTGATGATAGAAGCAATAATCGATTTCATAGAAAAGGTACATTTAAAAAAGGATGCCGATGAACGTTAAAGTCGAAATTTTTTTTCGTTTTTCGTCACGCGCAAGTTGGGCAATCGGTTGGAAAACTCATCCAGATCGAACTCTTGAGTTCAATCGTTCTTTCGCTGACGTTTATGCATCATCACCTGGTCCATTTTGTCGCGCCCATTTCTCCTCAAAAGGGTTGTAAGCGGCGCGATTTAGAAGTTCATCGAGTAGAAAGGGTTCAACGAAGTGCAATGTTCAGAACATCATTTTGAACCCTTAGGTCGATGTTACATCGCACATCATTTCTAGACAATGAAAATAATGCCTAAATCACCTCCAATCTGTCGTTCAGGAATTTTAGCACTTTTGTGGTTAGCACACAGCTTTTTTCAGATTTGTAAACAAGATTTTGAAAGTTTAAACATTAAAAGTGTAGAATTAAAATTGTGTCCTCAAAAAAGCACTTGTTGGTAATTAATTACATCATTTTAAGTAATTTTACAAAACTATTCAATCTCTAATGTGCTTAGGGAAGAAACACAATTGATTAATTAAATTAATTGACTGCTCAACGTGGATGGATATTACTAAATGTTCACCCCCTTTTCTTTTAACTTCAGACACTCCGCCCCCGTTAAATGCAAAACAACGAAGCACCGAGTGTAATCCACGAGTAGGAAAAACTATAAATCACTGTAATTATGCACGTGTTCCCTCTCGTGTACGACTAAACGAAAACTATTAACACCGTTACGCGTAGGTATAGGGTGCCCCATAAATATAACGCACTGGGCATGGGGTTCGCCTGCAGCACTCTCATTCTTTAATCTACAGGATTTCTGCGTATTTTCGCATTTTACATGCTTTATACCTCGAATTACAAGTGTCATCTTCAATAGAATATTGTCGAGGTTCAAAAATTGTGATTATATTATATTCATTATTCAATATTGACTTACGTTGTATGTCAATATTGAAATCAATTAAATGGGCAGGGTTTTTTGAATTTACGTATGGTTCACCAATATGTAATTACAGATTCATATTATAAACTCTCTGACGTCTAAATCTCTAAATAAAGAAAATTGACTGTAACAAAAAGTCATTGAAATTTAATTGCCGAAAAGGTCAATCTTCAATTCCTCATGGATGTTTTCTAAGTCACATAGTTTAGGCATTCTTTCAAACATGAATCTAGCATCTAGCCAAAAAAGAATTTAATAAATAAAAGAGTCGTGTAATAAAATAGTATCCAAATGAAAGAAAAGTTACAATTTGCAATATTTTTTATTATTTTAAATGAATGTTGTTTTTCAGTTCCAGTTTTTTTTTTTCATTTTCAGTTTCAACAATGTCATTAAACAAGCAAATTAAAATGATACATTAAAAATTTAATAGCACTACCTTTAACTTTAAAGTTTAAGATTAAATTTAAGAATAATTTAAATTTAAATTAATAATTTAAATTTAATTTAAGATTAAATTTTCATTTGAAAGTTATATAGGGTAATCGGTACAATTGTTGACCTTTTCCTTAAAATATACTTGATAAAAAAATATTTTCAAATAAAATTACTGATAAATAGTGCAAGATTGTTATGGGTATACTTTGCGTTATTTATTAGTAGTATTTCTCAATAAATGTACAGTTTGAAGGTGACCAATCGTTGTTTAACGGGGCCAATCATTGTACCGATTACCCTATGTTAATTAAAACCCAATTTTATAAATAAAACCCATAATGTCTGGAGTGTACTAACGCAATTTGCGAGGATTCGTATTCGTATACATTAAGGTGGGCCGAAAAATCAAAATTTTTGAAACTCCAAATGGCCCAGTGTGGAAAAGTTCCCTTTAGGGAATACAAATCGAAGCCAAAAGAATTTTTCAAATTGATTAATATTTAATCCTCAGGCATTAGGATAAAAGTTTTGAATGTTGACCAATTTTTTGACGTAATTTCCTATGGGCCAAAAATTATGGCGAATTTTTTGTAGTTGCAGTTTTTGGTAGTAAACAATAATATTAAATTACAAGTTTAAAAAAATGGTTCAAGTTAGAATTTTTTGAATATATGTGCAAAAAATTAGTTTCTTGAATTTTTTTTGTTTCCACATTTTTTAGAAAAAAATTGAACATGTGATTGAAATTCCTTCAGCTTAAATTACAGAAATATGTTATTATTTTGTTTTCATAAAAAAAATTTTTGTCTACATTTTTTAAGCATTAAAAAATGGTGAATTTCGCTTTCTTGAGCTATAATTTTTTTTAATTTGTGATTTCACAATATTGTTCACTACTAAAAAATGCACCTAGGAAAAATTCGCCATAATTTTTACCACATGGGAAATGAAGTCGAGAAATTAGTCAAAATTCAAAACTTTGACCCCGATGCGTGACGGTAAAATATTAACTGAAAATTCTTTTTGGCCTCGATTTGTCTTCCCCAAAGGCAACTTTTCTGCAACGGGCCGTTTCGAATTTCGAAAATTTTCCTTTTTCGGCCCACCCTAGTATACATTAAGGACGTAATTTTTTTAGGTTACGGCTTTCTGAGAAAAATTACTTTTTCTTTTGCATAGAGAAAAAGCGCACCTGTCACACATACAAATGCTCGTATCATTTTTAATCGAAACCGGCCCCAATTAGGTAATAAATAGCGTCGTTGGACCACCCACCCTTGTCTCGGCTTTCTCTGAGTTGGTGCAGTGTTCACCCGCCGAATTGACAGGGGCAGTGAATTAATAAAACGACCCTTGGCCCCTAGTTCGACCCGCCGCACAGATGTGCCCCTCCACGAAGGGGTTTTTCTTTTATTTTATTATCAAGGGTTAATGGAATACTTTGCGAGCTTGGGCTGTTGCATAGAATTATAGCATTCCTCTCTTTAATTTCTAGTTTTTATTTTCTCATTTTGTAAAGTCTTTTCTAAATCTAACAGTCTAACTCTCGAACTTCAACAACTAATAAACCATCTAACGAAAGTCTGAGACTCTGAGTGGAGGATCATAAAAATAAAGATATTATTTCTTACGTCCTTGGGACAGGTAGCTAACTCAGGTACTGGAAATAGGCTTGCAGCTTGTCAGTAGATAAGAACAACAAAAAAGAGGCTGTCGGTTTATTGGTAGAAAGTGAAAGTCTCATGTTATGATGCTATCTTCTGATTTTTAAAAGGCTTAATAAATAAATTCCTTTGAGAAATTCACGGAAACTTAGATAATAAATAAATCTTTGAAAAAGAAATAAAAATTTTTTATAGATAAGTTATTTATCTGCAGTTTTAACCCCCATAGCGCGGAATATTCTATTCACATTCCCGGAATATTCCATTGGAACATTGAAAATATTCTCGGGGAATATTCCAACAATATTGCAGGAACCTTAAAATGTCCTACATCTGGAATATTCCCGGAGAATGTTTCGGACAGATTCCTGCGGAATATTGGAAAATGACCCTGAATGTATCCTAATTGTTCCTGTGGAATATTCCCGCAACGTTGCCCTGAAATTCTCTTGAATGTCCCCGTGGAATATTCCTGGTACGTTGCTTCGAAAGTGCCCTGAATATTCCTATGGAATATTCCCGGATCATTGTCCCGAAACACACCAGAAAATTTAAAAAATATTTATGCACTATTAGAAATGACCTTAAATTTAATATACACATAATTTTTAAGATTAATGTACATGTATCTTAATTTTAATATACTGTTTCTTAGCTGTCGATTAATATACAATTTACATTAAACTTACTACACATTTATATTAAAACTAATACATTTTGTATTAGAGTTAAGGTACTTTTATATTTCATTTGACCAGGAATTTACACATCTCAAAGAGTCATTCTATGCAATGATAACAAATGAATAAATTATGTACTTTTATATTAAATTTAATATGCGTGTGTGTATTAGATTTCAATGTCCGTACTGCATATTTGCTTCATATACTGTGCATTGTTAACAGT
The DNA here is from genome assembly GCA_037177015.1 of Euceroptres primus. Lineage (NCBI taxonomy): Eukaryota > Metazoa > Arthropoda > Insecta > Hymenoptera > Figitidae > Euceroptres > Euceroptres primus. The sequence continues at coordinate 191,597 of JBAGKK010000336.1, read as the reverse complement.
ACTCTTATTCGGTTTTATGAGACTGAATCATAAAAATCAATTAATGCCCCTTGGGTACTTATTTTATCTTCATACAGGACATAATTCTTAAATAAATACATAACATTTGTACAATATCGACATTTAACTTTTTTTTAAAACAATTCTTTTTACTATAATGGTATTACAATTTAAATTGACGATAAGCCACAATCGACAATAAGGTGACAATTCGACATTTCAATTATTTAAATACTAAAATTCTAATGTAGAACACATTTGATTCGATCAATTCCAAAGGATTATTCATATTGTATTTGAATTGAAAACTGAATTAAAATATTTCATATTATTATTATAGTTATCATTATTATTTTATTTAAGGATATAATTCAATTCCACATAAATTATAATAGTAAAAATTAAATTCTAAACTTATTACGATTTTTACGATATTATTGATAATTTGTATCTTTTTAATTTTATATGCACTTAGTTGTAGAAATAATATCTGTTCTCATTGAGCTCTTCTGATATTGAATTTATAAAATAAATCTTATTATATTTTTAGAATATTTTCAAAGTTGATAGCTTTCAGGAAATATTAGTTCTTTAATTTAAAAAGTACTTCTGCAAGAAATTAACGTATAATTTAATTTTAAAAACGTTATCACGTGATTTAGACTTTTTTACACTGTCCGGAAATTAATATAAAAAATATTGTGTTTAAAATGATGAGTAATAACTCTGGAAAATGCTGTAACACAAAAAATAAATGCGAGACTAAATTAATAATGAACAAATTAAAATGAGAAAATAGTAGCTCACCAAACCGAATAATTTGTGTAAAGTTTATTCTAATATTGTTTAAATAGATATCCAAGTTATGCCACCTATCTGACAAATTTGGAGAAATTAGAATAGACTTCATGATGTGTCGAATCCTCAAATTTCTAATCGATATTTTTCTTGATTTATTCCAAGGCAACCTTTTTTGATAAATTGTGATATAACTTAATGGATAGGTAATAACTTTTTGTAAATTATAAAAAAATATACGATCTTTCTAAAGGCAAAAAAATTCAGCTGGAAAAAGAATGAAGTGAGCAATAAGTGAACACCAAGTTTTTTTTCAAATAGAAGAAGTTTAAATTATTCCAACAGCTTACTTCATTCATTTTCTATCATAATAATCAATACAACTCATTTAGATGTAATATTATCATTTCTTTTTTAATATATACATAATCATTATCGTTTCAGTTAGATAATAAGTTTTCAGAAAATGATAGTCATAGAATAGATCAAGAAAGAAGAATGTCGACAAAAAATTGGAATGGAATACATCATGCAAGTCTCATTCTAATTTCTTTAATATTCTCAGAGGTTTCATAGCATGGACATCTTTCTAAACATTTTATGAATAAACTTCGTATAAATTATTCGTTCAGGTGAGCCATCGTTTTCTCATTTTAATTATTTCATAATTAATTTAGTCTGGTATTTATTCATTATTTTGTGATAACTTTTTTTGGAGTTTAACATTGTAAACATATTTTTATCCGCTATATAATATTATAATTTATATTAATTTTAAAAGAGATTGTAAAAGTCTTAATTAAGAAAAATGATGTTTTGAAAATTGAATTAAATAGCAATTTTTTACAGAAACGCTTTCGAAATTGAGGAACTATTATTTCTTGGGAGCCTTAATGTTTGGATATTGGATATAATTTGAAAATATAAGTTGAATTTTTTATTTGACATTAGATGAACTGAAGGAAAGAAAATTTTATGTTTACTATTTCTAGGAGTGTACAAAATTAAAAATGTATAAATTATCAATAATATTTTATACCGTTATAGGTTTGGAGTTTAACTTTTGATAATAATGGTGAAAAATTAAAATTATATTTTCTAAATAATACTTTATTTAATTTACACGTTATTCTCTTATGCCTTCCCTTCTCACGTTTTTTGAAAAACAATATTTGATTATACTTGCAAACTAAAATTGAATAGTTATTATTTGGCGGTAGAAACTCAGGAATTTTTTAGACTTGGCAATAACTTACGAAATTTACCTCATATACATTGTAAAAATATAACCGATATTGTAAAAATGTTATGTAGTTACTTAAGAATTTATATATAATATGTATATTATAAAATAAAGCACAAGAATTCTAGATTCATATTTATTATTGAATCTTTTACGAGCGAAAAAGTTTAAAATTTTCTAGTTTATTTCAGGACAACGATACGAGAATATTCCATAGGAACATTCAGGACACTTTCGGGACAATGTTCCAGGAATATTCCACGGGAACAATCAGAGCACATTCAGGGCCATGTTCCAACATTCCGCAGGAATATTCCCAGAAAATTCCCTGGGAATATTCCAAATGTAGGACATTTTAAGGTTCCTGCAATATTACTGGAATATTCTCTGGGGAATATTTCCAATGTTCCAATGGACTATTTACATAAATAATAATTATAAAGAACTATTAAATAATGTTCGGCCACCCTATGCTAAATAATTATTTTAATAAATAATCGTTATTGATCATTATTCAATATACTGAATTTTTTACAGTAAATTATAATTGGTAAAATTATTTTACATGGGGTGGCCCGCTTTAGATAGATGGTCCACTATTGGGTTCGTTACCCTATTTTATAATTTCAAATTAGTAATTAAAGTCAACAAATGGTGTGATATATGCATAATAATTTCATCGTATTGATTGGATTTATATTACTGACTATCTTAAAAAAATTTATAATATTTTTAATCACTTAAAATCAGCGTGACGCAGAAACACCTATCATGGAAATGCCCAAATTAAGAATTTCTCAAATGTTTTTAAGTAAAAATAAGGAATAAATATTCCGAAACACGGGGTAAAGTCGCTCACGGAAAAAGTCGTCCACCCTATTACTTTATATTTCAAAATTCAATAACACTTTTCCCAAGGGAAAAAAATAAAAGATGCTGAATAGTTTAATTAGTATAATTTTAAACTTTATTTTAGAGTTTGTTTGGTGCAGATCTTTTGGTAAATTTCAATAAAAATTATGTTTAAATGCTGAACTGTCTATTTTCGTATTTTGGTTAAGTTGTGTAAAAAAAGTAATGATGAACTTTATTTTCAAAATTTTATGGTAATTTTAGATACATATGAAACATATTTTCTATTGCCTTTCCGTGATTTACCCCAAGTTTAAACTATATAAGACATGTTGTTGTGTCTGTAGACTAATTTTTCTTAAATGCGTCGAATTTGAAGGGTAAAGTCGCTCATGGTGAGGGTTACATGATAAACCAAAAGCGGAATGGACCCGATTATTTAAATATTTGGAGGAGCAACCAGAATGTGCCCTCAGTGCAATAAAACGGGGTAAAGTCGCTCATTTTTCGAAGTTCTTAAAGGTATTTGATACATAATGATGTCACGAATTACCGACCGATTTTTTATTTACATTCAGCAGGTTTATTAAGAGAGAAATGCAAATATAATGCTGAAATTTTGGGAAATGATAAAGAATACATTTAGGCATCGTTGTCTGGTGCGTTTCAGTTTTCATTTTGGAGAAAACAATTTTCAAAAATAATTTTTTTCCAAAATAAAAACTGAAACGCATCAGGCATCGATTCCTTGATATATTCCTTATCATTTCTCAAAATTTTAGCATTATATTTGCAATTCTCTCTTAATAAACCCGCTGAATATAAATAAAAAATCGGTCGGTAATTCGTGACATCATTAAGTATCAAATACCCTGAAGCGAAAATTGATTTATATGTAAAATTGTAATGTCAGGTTATAGTTCAGATAATAATAAATTCATATTTTATTGTTTTCAAGTAGTTTGGAATATTTTGACTTCATTTTTTTTCTCAAATTATTACATAAACTTATTAGTTATTCTATTTTACTACTCATATTTAATAACTAGCTCATATTGACTCTTTATGAGGCGAGTAAGCGACTTAACCACACATTGAGGAGTAAAGTCACTCATACTATAACCGATAATAAATAGTATCAGGTTTCGTTAAATCACCCTCCATTTTTAATTTTCGTAGACTCCGTCACTTTTTCCTTTCGGTCAATTGGGGGTTAAATAATTCCACACAATGAATTAATTAATTGTCCAACGTTTCGTTAGCTTGGTTCGC
>JBAGKK010000336.1:152301-166220 GCA_037177015.1 Euceroptres primus | reverse complement strand
CATTGCCTCATCTACCCGAGACCGCCACGCGTTTCTATCCTGTGCATCATCCATCCACTCATTATAATCATATCCTATAAATTATATTAGAAAATCTTAAAATAAATAAAACTAAAGTTCAATTAGTAAAATACAAATAAAAAGCTGCGCCTGAATAATAAAATAACCACAAATGATTCATCGGATGAATAATAGAATTTTCGACAATTGGACATCGTAGAAGAAAAGGTAAACAAAAAAATAAACTGCCTGATAAAAACAAAATACTTTAATGTAATTCCAAAAAAGAACAACGTACTTGTGATCACAAGCTTTTGTTTATTGTTTAGACCATGTTTCTATGTACTTCAATTCAGTAAATAAATAATAGATATAATACATACATATTTATTTATTATTAAAATTGGAAAGTTACTTTATTTTGTAAATAAAGTAAGTTACTTTCATTGATAAAATGTATTCCATCCAATTTCTAAGTAATTTAAATAAAATATTTTGCATTTAATATAACATATTCTGCTGTTTAATTTCTGAAGAAAAAATAAATAAATCAGTTCAGGATGACTTAAAAAAAAATAATTGTGAGTAGCAGAGCATTTTTCCGGTAGTCAAATCATGTTTGTTTTACTCGCGTACGTGAGCTGCACCTGAGTGTAAACAATTAATGAAATTTTTTTACGTATATGTATTTATGCATAAATATCAAAATGGACAAAAATATTTTCGAAAGTTCGACTTCCTAGAAACGATGAACTGTTAGGCAATCCACGTGTGCCAAAAGCACTTGTCTGACGACGCAGACGTAATCGTATGATTTTATTTACAAGTGAAGCTTTACAATCTACATATATCGTTAGTTGACGTGGTCGTCGTCTATAAAGAGCCTCCAAAGTTCTTTGCTTCTTCAGTAAACCAAGGAACATTCTAGTGATCGCAATTATTCGTTCATAAGTACATATTTTAAAAATAAATTAGTTAATAATTTTACAAACTAAAATAAAAGTGCAGTGTAATTGTAAATAAATTATTACAAAAAACATTTCATATACAAAAGTGAAATAGTTTTTAAATTAAGTTGACATTTTTGCAATGAAATAATTGCAATAGTGCTGTGACTTCTGCATCGAAAGGTGAATTTAATAGTAACATTTCTTCTGAGTTGATTTTCGTTTATGACATTAGTAAATTAATTTAATTAATTATTTATTTAATTGATTAATTAAATTAATTTAACTTTTTCTCCATTTTAAAGATGAAAGGTGATGTAATTTTTAAAAAACTTGCGACTTTGAACTGAGCAATTAAAATATGTTAATAATTACTTTTTATTTTTGAATTAAAAGAATAATTATTATATAATAAATATTCCTTTAAACTTTAAAGCGCACTGGGGTCTCCTGGTACCTCAATCATTTTTTGAAGAAGTACGACCACGCTTCTGTAGGCAAAACCAAATTTTAGCTTAAAATATTGAAAATTAAAAAAGTTATGATAAAAAGTTATGTAAAATCGTGATTTTTCTCATTATTCCAACTTCGTGATTTTTTCCAAAGCTAGAAACCTAATTTCTGGTTAATGTAACAATTATTTTTCATAAAGTTACTCTCAAAGAGTACTCCGGAATTTTTCCAAGTCGAAATTTCAAACCGCTCTTACTGCTGGATAGAGTTCGAAAATTCTCGGTAATTTATTTTTTATCCTTTTCTTTCCTATAGCGCCATCTTTGTCTAGAAAAATATGGCGCTATAGGGAAAAAGGGACAAAAAATAAATTACCCAGAATTTTCGAACTCTACTGCTGGAAGTATTTTCTAAGTGGGGGCTCCAAAGACCCCATATGCACTTTATGATATTCTGAGATACGTGTGCGCTTTAAGGGTTAATGACATCTAATGTATGTAAATTTAACTCAAGGTAATTGTTTAATATGATTATATTTTTTTGTAGTACAGTTAGTGCAAAAATAAAAATTGTAATAAAATTGTTTAATAATTAATATTTTTGTTTGTAATTTTTATATTATAATTTATATTTATTTATTTACAAGTCTCCTTATTATTCAATTTTTTTTACAACAATATAAAACTGTAATTATTTAGATAGAATTTAATTCAAATTTGAAAAAGTATTATTGATAAATAATTGTGTTTTTCCTAACAGTGACGAATAAAACAATAAAGTGAATATCAGAAGTACCCGGTTCAAAAATATCACCTCGTGTGATTATGTCTCTGAGTAAAAATGTGCGCCATTGCCGAAGATGCATTTCACTGACAAGGTGAGAGAATACCTACCTATTCGCAGCTTTATAATTTGATTTAGGTATTACATCGTAAGCTTTAATGTAAATATATGTATATTAGTATCATATTAATGTAGGTCAAATATTCTTTCTCCTTTTTTGAAATTATAATATTTCAACATTAGTAACAATTTAAAAAAACTAAAAAAAATATTTCATAGGTAATTTATTTATGTATTTTATGAATAAGAAGGTACAAAAATATAATGTTACATATATGTATGTTTCAAATAATTCTATAACTTAATATGTAAAGAATAAATTTAAATTCATGGTGAATAAAATATATGAATAGTTTAATATGTTTTTAGTTGAAATTATAAATATTGAAATATTCAAATTGATTATTTTCTGTAATAAATATGTTGTCAGTTTTAATTAAAAAGCAGACGTAATCAAATTTCAATCAGAATATCAATTTCAAATTTTAAAATATTAATGAAAGATATTAAGTTTCAAGGACAACAAAGAACTGAAACAAAAATAATTTAATTAGTTTTTAATAATTTTTTAATTACACAAATATAAATGTTGTATTCATTTAAAAATAACATTTACTAAAAAAAACATATGAAGGTTTTAGATTTTTAAAAATCCATTGTTTGGGTACTCGAAAAAATTGATGCTCTAGTTTATTTAAAAAATGTAAAAAAAGTAATCAAAATTCAAATATTATAATTTAGGATTCTTCCAATTCTGATAAAAAGCTACTAAAGAATAATGATTAAAGACCTTCATTTAATTTAAATACTAATGATACATCTAGAATTCTTAATAAAATCTAACTCCTTTTTTTTGTTTCGCAATTAAATTCAGTTTTTGCCCTATAATAAAATTATGTAGAGGATGCAACCAGTCGTACTCACCTGCAACTCTGGTTGCCTAGGTTTTGCGCATCAATGCCGATGTTTGCGCTCACAATGAATGAAAGAGAAAGAAAGACAATGAATGAATGAAAACGAAAGAGAGAAATGACTAGTGATAGTGTATACAATAGTAGTGACAGCTGAACAGCTGATCTTTGCTGATCGTATACATAATGATACAATCGACATAAATAAATTCACATTCCAAATCATGCTCTGAAATTTTCAAATGTCTGTCATCGTTTAGTGCTCGATTGAGGTTCATTGTTTGAAGATTAATTCTGGATACTTGTTCTAGTTAATCAAATAAACCTACATATGTAGCTACCTGAAGTATTTATATAAATGGAGTAATAGTTATTTGAACGTCGCAGTTCGCAGTTTCTCCGATTTCATCGTGTTTGTACAGATTCCAGTATTTTTGTTTTTAAAATGAAGTTTCTGTTCGGTTCATATGTAACTTAAAGTGCTCTGTACCAGTTCGCATACTTAATTAGTTGCAGAAAAATGTTTATTTTTCTGCTAGTCCTTTCAAACGTCATAGGTATGTAGAGCTATTTATAAATTATCGAAAGTTAGGTTAGGTTATGTAGCTGTGTTTAAAAGTTTAAATCAGTGAATTACGAATTTCGTTTGCCAACGTCCGTTTCAATCAGCTTTTATTCCATTAACATTATATTTTATTCTGCAATAAGTCGAACATCATAGGTATGTAGAGCTATTTATAAATTATCGAAAGTTAGGTTAGGTAATGTAGTTAAAAGTTTAAATCAGTGAATTACGAATTACGTTTGCCAACGTCCGCTTCAATCAGCTTTTATTTCATTATAATAATATTTAAATTACTCGACAATTCAGAGTTTGGATCAGAATACTTTCCTCAAATAGGTTAACAATATGATTGATTTTTTATGTTTTTCTCCATTTCCTTGACAAACTTTACCTGTATTCATCAAATTTACTTGTTTTGTTTATTTATGTTTGTTTTTTGTTGTGAAATAAATAAAATTATAGTCCAAAAAGTAAGAATTACTGTCCAAAAAATACTTTTTCCCTTCTAAAACTGATTAACTCCTTTTTATAAAAATAAAGTTTCATAAAACAATAACATATTGTATTGTATCCTTTCTAAATTGCAGACAATTAGCAGAAAATACAAGTCGAGATGCAAGTGAAAGTGCACCAACCATAGCAGAAAAATTGTCTGGGTCGCTAAACATTTTACAAAAATCAATAAAAATGTCGATGCCAAATCAATGGAAATTTTTGGCACAAGTAAAAGACTTTCTAAACAAATCTGGCTACGAGAAGAATGTGCAATTTGTGATAAATAAGGACTGGGTCGACTTTTTTCAAAGATTAACTTACTCTCAAATTGAGAGTTTAAGAAGGTTGTATTCTATCGATAATAATTCGAAATCTGCGTCCGACGATGCAAACGTTAAAAACGACGAGAGTACGCAAAAAACCGTTGCCATTTCTTTGCCGGAGGAAAATAAAAACGTCAGTCAAGAACTGAAACAGGAAGTCAAGCAGGTGATTAGTACTTTTTAAATTTTACCAAATTTGTTTTGCTTATTCCATAAATTCAAGCTTGTAATAAAATAATTCAATAAACTTTCAGCCAGCAGAAACGTCGTCAACGATTTTGCCAGAAAAAGACTTCAAGGAACAAATCTATTCGCTTCCACAAGTTTTGGCAGCCTTGATGCCAAAATTGGGTGTCAGAGCTAAAGCAAAAGCATTTCCCATAATTCCAAAATGGAAAACAAATATGCACATCAATGTTTCTAAACACAGCATCCTCTCTAGAACCAAGCACGTTTTAAACAGTATTGCAACTGCAGAATCAAATGCCTCAAGATGGAGACGTGTCGAGGATTTATTGGTACACATAGATAAATATCCGGAAGCGAGGTTTCACGCAATTAAAGGAGGAGGAATTGGGATTTTGTTAAGAATGAGACAGAAAACTAACGACAAACAGATAAATGGTAAGAATCGTGTTTTAAAAATAAACTAAATTTTGTATTTATATTAGAAAGGAATTAATATTCATTTTATTTGTTTAAAAGAATCTGTCAGAGAAGCTTTGACAGTTTTGGGACACGTTGATCCGCTTCCCGGTCGAGGAATCAGAATTCTTGCCATAGACGGTGGTGGAATTCGAGGAGTTTTAGTTATTGAAATGCTGAAGAAACTCGAGCAACTTACAGGAAAAAAAGTTTACGAGATGTTTGATTACGTTTGCGGAGTCAGCACTGGTGCTATTCTCTCAGGTGTAATAGGTAATTTTTATTTAATAGATTTTTAGTTTAAGGAATCTTAGGGAATTTTAAAAATTGTCTTGAATCATTTCCATGCAGCAACTATAAAAGGTAATGGCGAAGGTATGTGCGCATTTGCACTTTATCATAAACCTTTTTAATTATTTTGAATCTTTTTGTTTAAAAGATTTCATCAAGTTAAGTTTCATCTTTATATACTTATCGTAATATTTGAATAATTTTTGAATTTACAGGAGGTCACAAACGAAAATCTTTAGATGAGGTTTCTAAACTGTACAAAGAATTAAGTACAAGAATTTTTACTCAAAGTCCTTTGAAAGGAACGAGTAGTTTAGTTTGGAGTCATGCTTACTACGATACTGCGCTTTGGGAGGAAATGTTGCAGGAACAATTAGGAGATAAGGAACTTATTAAAACTTCTCGTGAAGCAAATACACCAAAGGTTTGTTTTATGCAAATAAAATTTTCAATTTAGTAGCTTCAATTTATATACATATATTAGAGATAATATTTAAAATAAATATTTTTGGAAAATGTTGCAGTTTTCAGCAATATCTGCAGTTGTGAATCACGAAAGAGTCATGCCTTACGTATTTAGAAATTATACTCTACCGCAAGGAGTTGAAAGCCAGTATATGGGATCTTACAGACACAAATTGTGGGAGGCTGTAAGAGCTTCAGCAGCGGCTCCGAGTTACTTTGAAGAATTTAGACGCGGAGATTTTGTCCATCAGGATGGAGGTGATTAATCACTTTATTTTTCAATTAAAAAACCATCTTAGACATTCGGAAATACCTGCAACAAATATTTTAATTTCAGGGATATTTGTAAATAATCCATGTGCCGTGGCAATTCACGAAGCAAAGCAATTATGGCCAAATAGTCCAATTCAATGTGTAGTTTCTTTCGGTACTGGAAGAACACCTTGCTTTATTAATCTATGCGACAATGAGGAAAAGGAGACTGTTATGGCGTCAAGCTGGAAGGAAAAGTTTTACAAGATTTTGGACAGTGCAACAGACACAGAAGGTATTTTATTTAAGCCACAATGTCTAAATTCAATAAAATTTCATATTTAAATATAATCTATTGTTTCTTTTTTTAGCGGTGCATATCATGTTGAACGATCTCCTCCCAGATCACGTCTACTACAGATTCAATCCCTACTTAACTGAGATGCTAACAATGGTTGAGATCCGACCAGAAAAAATAGCACAATTGGAGCAAGATGCAACAATGTACATAAGAAGAAACGAGGAAAAGTTTCAGCATGCAGCCAAGGCTTTACTCGAAAAAAAGAAAATTCCGCAGCAAATTGGGGACTGGGTGAGGATACAGAAGAAAATGTTAGGCGCTTAAATTAAACCTCGACGTCTTGAGTGTATGCATTCCATTTTTCGCTTTTTTTTATTTGGGAACTCTTTTCGATTCGAAATTCTTTTGAGTTTTAAAACTGCTGTCAACGCAAACCGATATTCGTCTTTAGGAGATTTATTTTACTAAATTTCCTTAAAGACTCAATTCAGTTTTAATTCCTCGCTTTCTGTAGTGAGATTTGGATTTGAAATATCAATTTGATTCAAAATTTACAAATTTATTGCTGAATTTTATTTTTGACTCAAAATTGGACAATTACAGTATATTGAAAAATACGAAGTTTAATGCTTTATACCATACGGAATATTGCATTCAATGTTGCACTAGATTATAATAGATTATAAATAAACTAAATATGTGATAATTGAATTAAGAAGAACAATAGAAAACAAATTATTTTCCATTCTGTGATATGCATAATGTTTTAATTTTTCTAGATAGATGGAAATGATTTTGCTTATTCGCTGAGAAAAAGATTTATTTGATTCAATAAACAATGGGTCAAACAAAAATTTAAGCGAATTAAAACAGTTTTTATATGTTTAGACGGTATTTATTATAAAGCATCCTTTTGCAGAAAGGACAAAATTTCTCATTTTTTCATTTTTCTTTTCAATACCAATAACAGCCAATAGATAATCGAAGTATTGTAAAAAAGATACTCGATCCCTCTTTAGACTCTACCTCGTTGATGCCTCTAAAGTTTTTTAACTACTGTTAAGTGTAAAAAAAACAATGATAAATTTTCAAAAAAATATTGATTGTCCATCTAATAGAATTTTTTTAATTTCCAACCTATGTAATTTTCATGTAAGAAACTCTTAAACGTTTTGTGTACTTTAGATTTAAGTTGTTGTGTTGGTACAAATGTATACATAATAATTTAAGTAAGTAATTTAATTATAGTAATTATTTACAGAATGAAAGTTAAAAGTTATATTGTAATTTATTTCGAATGTATGTTACCTGTAGATTTCCAGTTGTGTTTCAAAGATAGATTTTTTAGGTAAAGTGTCTGCTGTCGCTAAGTATTGTCATTAATATTTATCTATAGTAGATAATGCAATTGTGAACAATTATTGTAATAGAAAATAATATCAAAAATTTTACGTTATGTTAATGGAAGAAAATATAAGAAATAAGAAGACGTAACTGTTGGATTATTTGTTATCAAATTTAATACTTGCATCTTATTTTTTCAGTTAGGAATATTATATTTAATTTAAAAATGAATTTGAAAACATCTAAAGTAAAAGTAAATATTTTTCATAAGGCAATAAATTATAGTACTGGCTTCTATAAAAGAAGAAACTTCGGCCAGGTAGGATTTTTTTAATAAAAAAAAAAAATCAAAAAGATCAAAGAAAGTTAAATAACTTAATAATTAAATTTGCTTCATTCCCTTCTTTTTCAAAGGTTGCTTTAAAATTTAGATGATATGGCAAGAATAGTAATTCAATATTAATATAATTTTTAAAAAAATCTTTTATTGTTAAAACTTATTATCTTAATAGTATATCTTAAACTAGGGAAAAATAAAAAAAAAAAACATTAAATTGACAATTAAAATTATTGAAAGAATATGGCAAGAATTGAAAATTCTTGAAAGAATGGCAAGAATAGTAATTCAATATTAATATAATTTTTAAAAAAATCTTTTATTGTTAAAACTTATTATCTTAATAGTATATCTTAAACTAGGGAAAAATAAAAAAAAACATTAAATTGACAATTAAAATTATTGAAAGAAATAATATAGATTACATACCAGTAGAATAAAAATTCAAACGGCGTTCGTTTTTTCTAAATGAATTTTCGTTCAAAGCCTGTTTTTATTTACAATTAGACTTTTATAAAAAAGTAGGTACTTTTTATATTTGAAAATGCGTGCGAATGGTCCCGTGATTAAAGAAGAAAAGAAAGATGGCGCAGAAATTTGGGCGCATTTTCCCGGTTTTCCGGTCACAAAAGTGAGGTTAAGTGCCGGTAGTTCACATCATTATTCTGCATTTTTCGCAGAGTGAATAAAATAGTGAAACGGGATTTAAAGACCGTAAAATGATAAAGACATACTGCAAAAGAGTTTAGTGAAAATATAATTTAAGTAATCCTAAATTTATAAAACATAGCTTCTAGCCGTAGTACAAAAACAAGTAGTTAATTTTTGTAGTATCAGTTTTTGAAAATATTTCTCAAAAATGGGAGATACTGACTTTAACGAGCTTCTCCGAGAAGCTGAGCAACTTTCTGCAGCCGTCGAGGGCAATGGAGAACTTCCCCAGGTCGAGAGAAATCTTCGCCAAATATTGCAGGATTCCAACGAGCTGTTGTCTCGTGTTATGCAAACTGGCACTCAGGACAATCAGGTGCAGGCGTAAGTTTGTTTTTTAAACCTGTGTTATTTCTGGCTTTAAATATTAAGTGTTTTAAATACTCTGCTTGCAGAGGAAATTACACAGATTATTTATTTTGATTGAAGACCGGTTTCTTAGATTTTCTTTCATTTTAATGATTCTAATTTTAAAAATTTCAATACTCTGCAAAGTTTTTTAAACGTTACGGACACATTATTTACATTTCAGACATCTTCTCTTGGGTTCTCGAGGAGTCGATTTACCTCAAATTTCACAGAAACTGAATTCACTTAGCACTCGACGAACTTTTGAACCATTGGATCCAATTGCAGATACGGACATTGTTAGTTACCTTAGGAATGAGAAAGAAAACGCAATTCTCTCTATTATCGAACAAGTACATAAGGATGTAAGTAGCTTCTTTCATTTTCCGTCCTTTTTTTCGTCTTTACTTCAGATGTTTAGCCATTTTATTAAATATCTTGTATTTGAATTTCAGACTTTCCAGTTAAACAGAGTACAGCAACTAGAACATGTTCTAGGAGAATGGAAGCAAATGCGATATGAGATAATGAATGCGATGACGGCCCCATCTGGGGAATTGGTTGATTTACGAGGAACACCACAACGCACAAAATTAGCTGGTTCCATGATCAGTGGTCTTTCCAGCGTGGAAGTTGCTTACGCTAAAGAACTACAAAATTACAACGATCACGTACTCCGAGGAGTTACAAGGCCCAGTTTATTCACATTGTTTTCCAAAGTTGCCGAGTCTTTCAATGACAAGAAAGTTCTCGACATGTGGCAAATGGTCAAATGCATGGTCGAAATTCCTCCCACACCGAGAGGAGATCAAATACAATCAAGAAGCAGTCCTCTTGTCGAGCAAAAAATCATTTACCAAGCACGAAAGTATCTCGAGAATAGGTACAAAGAATTCATGAACTCGGTTGTAAACGAGAATCTGGCTCAAGCAAAACGAGGCGGAATGCCCGGGACTTTACCTTTGGTCAAAAGCTTCGTCGGCATTAAAGTACACAACTTCAGGGACTTGGAAGATGTCGTTATTGAAGAGAAACCCCTCTGGCCCCTTATTTATTATTGCATGAGAGCTGGAGATTTTAAAGCTGCACTGCAGTGTCTAAACCAATGTGGCTCGGCTTTTCAAGAATTCAGACTAGCTCTCGAGGAAGCTTCTAAAGATCCTCAGCTTCGACCTGGAGGTCGTGCCGAGTCTGTCGTAAAATTACACTACAGAAAGCATGTCAGATCTGCTACTGATCCTTATAAAAGAGCAGCTTACTGTGCATTGGTTCCTTGCGAACCTGACGATCTTCATTCGGAAGTAATGTCCACAGCTGATGATTATCTCTGGCTCAAGTTGTGCCAAATTAGGGAGCAACCTGATCCTGAACATAAACTGACTCTTGATAGTTTGCAAACGACGATTCTGGAAGTATACGGTAAGTTAACTTCTAAATATTGTTAAATTTTTGTTTATAAAAGAACTTTTTTTTAAAATACGTGAATTGTTCAGGGGAATCCTATTACCACGCGCATGAGCAACCTTTCTTGTACTTCTCCATGCTCTTTCTCACTGGCCAGTTCGAATCAGCGATAGAGTTTTTGGCCAGAGGAGCAAGTGCTCGACATTTGCCTCATGCTGTTCACTTGGCAGCAGCAATGCACGAGCACAATTTGCTAGCCGTTAGTCAAAGTGTCTTAGCGCCATTAATAAGTACAGATATTGCTGATAAGCCTCCAGCAAAAAGACTAAACTTTGCAAGATTAATTTTGCTTTACGTAATGAGATTTGAATCTTCGGATCCAAAGGAAAGTCTTCACTATCTCTTTTTGCTGAGGTGAGTTATTTTTTATTCAAACTGTCTTCTTTTCCTTGCACTTCATCCCTTAATGCTGTTGGTTTTCTAATTTCAGGAGCATGAAAGATCCCTACGAAAGGAATATGTTTGCAGCATCCACGGCAGAAATGGTGGTAGACGCAACGCCTGCAAATCGTGTCTTGTTAATTGGAAAGATCGACAGGGATCGACGATTACCAGGAATTTTAGATCAATTCCAGATTAACACGGACGATGTTATAAATATTGCTGCGGAGACCTTATACAGGAAAGGGGTTTTGGAAGATGCTGTGACGATGTATGATCTCGCTGGGAATCACGAAAAAGTTTTGAATATAATGTGCATGTTGCTGGCACAAGTTGTGAGTCAAAAGGGAGAAGCAAATTCTTTGAGGGCGCGATTGCACGAGGCGTCAACTGAAATAAGTCTCAGGTAAGCAAAACTTAAAAATTAATTTATCTAGAATAACTGTCACAATAACCTAAACTTTTTTGCATTCAATCGATATTATAGTTTGGAATTTGTATTTTTAGATATCAGGGAATACAAATTCAAGCCCCTTCAGAATTAGTGGCAGCTTTTTATACTTTGAGAGATCTGATGGTGTTCTTTGATCAGTTTCACAATGAACAATATCAAAGTGCTCTGATGGTAAGTTCGTTGAAATATCAGTTACTACTAATTAGGTGTATTAATATTATTAGGAACAAGTTAGTGAAAATCATCTTTTCCTACAGACCATCGCGGAATCGAAACTGTTGCCTTTGAATATGAAGGAAGTGGACGAACGAGTTACTGCTTTGCGTCGAGTCGCGCCAGAAGTTTCAGGTACTTTAGCTGATGTTCTTTTAGCCACAATGACGATCCTTTATAGGCAATATCAGAAATTGCGTGCCACGGAACCTGGCGATGAAGTTGCAAGAGAACAACAACTGAGAGATTTGCGAGAACAGGCTCGTGCTTTAACAAGTTTTGCGGGAACTCTTCCATACCGAATGCCGAACGAAACTAATAGCAAACTTGTTCAAATGGAGATACTTATGCATTAAGGAAGTTATTCCTGTAAATCAATCTTTAGCATAATTCGGCATTAATCGTATTTTTATATATTAAATCATGTTTCGTAATAAAACGTAGAATAAATGCAAAATTTTGGTGTTTAATATAAACCTTAAATTTACCTACATACAAATTGATTTGATATAATTTGCAGTTTAATTTGCAGAATAATTTGCAGTCTTATTGCATTTTTTATTTCTATATAATAAAACTGATAAAATTCTTAATACGAAGTATAATATTTAAACAGATAAAGAAAACTTTTTTTTGTCAATCTAAGATTAAAACGTAGTTCACGGTTTTCTTTAATTTTGTAAGTGGTGAATCTTTATCGGTGTTTGTACTATCATAAATTAATCATCTGATGGATTATATGACTTCATGGGTGTTATGGACAAACTGTTACTGAAATCCTGTACTTTTCCTTCTTTCACCTAAAACAACAGATGTTTTTATAAAGAAATAATATAGATTTGAGAAATAATTCAGTATAACTCACAGCTCTGTAATCCAGGAGCATTTCTTTGAAAGCAAGAAAATCAGTGAATGCTAGCAGTATTTCGAAAATCTCGCCCTCTAATTCTGGTCTTCTTTTACTGTTAAAGAAAATATATTTATTAAACTACTTTCTTGATTTATCAGACGCAATAATAAAATCAAAATATTAATTCTTGAAGACTTAAACTTACTTCAGTTGATTTAAGAGTGTAGTCATAGAAAAATTCGGAATAACTTTTTTCAAATTACTCTCCAAATAAGTTTCTATTTCCTTGTTCTAAGAAAGACATTAATTCCTTAGTGAAAATATTAAATCAGGTTTAATTTCTAGATAAAGATCAGAAATAAAATGTTATCCAACTCGACACTTACATACTCATTGAATATATCCATGTAAATTAATTTATTTTCATCGACTGGCTCGAAAACTTGCCAGTACTTTTCTAAATAACCCTGCTGTAATTCCTGGAAATCGTTTTCTGAAAATATAATTTTGTGTAATAAAATATTTTATTCATAAGAAGCCTTTTCCTGAGGTTCAAATTTAATTATCACTCTAAATAAAACTTGGACTTAAAAAAGTCAAATTTTTTAAAAATAGGCAGGTATATTAATTAAATATTAAATAATTACCCATTAAAATGTCCTCAATAATTCCAATAACCTCATCAAAGGAAAAATCATCGTCTTTAGTGGTTTTGCATATTCGAAGATTATCAAGAAGAGCCGAATCTATAGAATTCGCTGCACAATCTAGAAACCATATTACACATTCGTTAAACAATACAAATTCAACATTTTCCTTTTAGAAATGAAACTAATATTTAATTTGGAGCAAAACAAACCTCCTATATTTTGTGCCATTTTTCTCAATATTTCCCAATGATAAATTCACAATGATATTACTTTTCACTGCAGGAACAAATTATAAACATTTTAATCACTTTCAACGAAAATATTAATAGTTTTTTACGTTTCCCGAGATCAATACTTAAAAATTCATGGAATTATTTATGTTTTGGTTTGGCATTTGCTTAGCAGACGCCATAATTTAAACGATTTCTTGGTTCCCATGACAACGCTACACACGTCACGATAATTCGTTTGATTGGTTCATTTCATTTTAGAGTAACCGCCAATTTCATTCAATTGTTAGATTTAGGTTAGAATCTCATTGAAACAAAATTCATAACATTAAAAGAGGAGTTGTATGTGAACAAAGACTGAAAATTAAGTAAGGGATCGTTCACATATTACGTGACGCGGTTTTCTTTTATTTATGTAGTTGTGTCCTCAATTTTACGACAATTTT
>JBAGKK010000336.1:91389-108538 GCA_037177015.1 Euceroptres primus | reverse complement strand
TATATATATATATATATATATATGTTTTTTGCAATATAATTTTGAAGATTGTTCTGTAATTTTAATGTCCGTCTAATACAAATTATATAGTTTTCTGGTATAAAAAATGTTCTTTTCTCAGAGCATTTCATTCAAATTTCAAAATTTTTAAAGAATATATGATTGACTGCGAATTAAATGGGGTAATAAATTTCCCGTGAGTCACTATGGTTTTCACTTATACAGTTTTAGAAAGGGGTGTAGTACGAAAATATATAAGCAGGCGCTTTCAGCAGCTGGTTTTGCTATAAAGTATATTTTTAACTGTAAGTGTAATGTCGAGGTTTATGCGCTAATAAACATATTCGTAATTGATTATGCAACTAAATTTCCTCTTTTGCTTAGTTAAGTATAATTTACAAAAAAAAAGTTTTTATTGTTAATTTTAATAATTTGCTTGGATCGGTGTAATTTTTCCTTTTTTTTTCTTTCCTTAGACCTTGAATAAACTTAAGCTAATAAAAAAGCTAAAATTTATTATTCACATTTTTTTCAGAATCTGAGAAGTCCTTGATTTAAAAATGCATTTCTCCTTGTGCAAGAAAACTCGTAATATTTCTTTTTCTCAAGGAAATATCATGGTCAATGAGCAAAGGATATGAAATCAATGATCTCTTATCTACTTGCAACCTGACTTACTAGATTGCAATATATGCAATCTGACTTACTATAACTATCCTTTTCTACTGAGTATTTTTTGCACCCATCGTACTCAATTACTGTGAAAGGGAAAGATGTCTACACTACTTTGTTTGCCTTTTATAATACTGATATAAAAATTTAAAAAAAAAACTATTACAGTCTGTAATAACTTAAGAATGTGGATTAAAATTAAACTTTGGATTTTCTTGAAATAGTGAATCTGTATGATTGTTGCTGTATTAAAAAAAAAAAGAAAGGATTACGGAAACTTCAATATTCAATAATTATTCAGTGCAAGAAAATATGCCAATTTTATAATGTAACAAGAAATCTAACATGTAAATAATTAATACTAGTCTTAAATTATAGTTCTTTTCTCTTTTGTGAAAATTATTCATCTTAATCCTTATTTGGATTTAAATAATCAGGAAGTGTTTCCACTAACTTAGTTTCAACCTTTTCTGTCGGGAAAAATTAAAATAAAATTTATTAGCTATTATGTTTCAATTATAGTTAATTATGAATGAAAAGTCAGAACTCACCAGACCTTTTTGGTATTTAGAAATGCATAAATCAGGAAAAGATATTTTTACTGAAGGAAATAAAAAGTTTAATGAGTTTTCTAACGAAAAGATGAACAGGATAGTCATTAGACAAGCAGTATTGCATCAAAGTTCGGTCTTTTGGTTGCACAGAGAAAAAGAATAGGATTGTAAAGCACCGAGTTTCAGAAGTAACAACCTGTCTGTCTCGAATATGAACAGTTATTTCCAAGGAAAAGGGGATGATAATCCAGTGGTTAAAACGCAACACGCAAAGTAGGATCATGAAGTAACTTGTCTTCATTTTGCCGCAATTGTTTTACTTTCTTTCAGCTTAATAAAAAAAAGAGGAAAAGAAATGAAAGTTGAAAACTACTTGTTTTTCTTAAGACCACTTAGCAATACTTTTCAACTTTCTACTTTTGTATCTTAAAAAAAATAGGTATTCAAATAGAAAAAGAAATTTGAAAAAGCAAAATCGAAATTACAATGAAAAATTGTTATAATGTTTCGATCCAGAAACAAAATTCCTGTTTGTATCAAATTAAAAACAAAAATTATTTTTATCACTTTCAAAATAATTTTTATTCTTAATGAATTTAACTGCAGTAAGAAGTTTACTTTCGTTAAGTAAAGATGTAAATAATGATTTAATGAATAATCAAAAATAATGAAAAACAATTTTTGCTCTTTAAATTTACGACGCAAGGATTTCAAATTCCTATAATTTGCGACTAGTTTTCTTGCCTAGCAATTATATATTTCACATTGATTTCAGAAACTTTGGTGAAATTAGTAAATTACGAAGACTTTATTCTCATATCGTATATCATTTAGACAATTATTTTGTAACGCTAGGTCGGCATAAAAAATAAGTAGTTAACTTGTCTGCAATGACAAATACAATAAAAATAATTTTAAAAAATAATAATTATAATAATTTAACATAAATACAGGATTATTGGCTGTAGTAAGAATTTCCTACAAAACGCTAAATACTTATGTAATATTCCAAAAAAAAGAATCAGATTGTTACAAATTGAAAAAGGTTTCAATTTAATTTTACTTCAAAATTGCAATTTCAGTTTTAAAATTTCCTTACCAATTTTTTTAATGACTATAATTACAATATTGTAATAAAATTGTTATTAAATATTATTAAACAAAAATTAAATATTGTAAAAATTCTTTTGAATGATATAATAAAACATTTTATATAAATATTGTATTGCAGCAGATAATACTTTAGTGATGAATATAATTTTAAATAAAAAATAGAATTTTAATGTTCTACTTTACTAAAGTGCACCGTTTCGGAAATTGATAAAAAACCTAAGAATTATATATTTTAACTTTTTGGCATTTGTATTCAATGACAGGTAATCTACAATCTTAATGGGCACAATCTAAAGAAGGAGATTGCATGAGAAAGTACTGAATTATTAATGTTGAGAAGTGAATGCTAGTTTTATTTATAATTCAAATTGAAAATAGAAGTACCTACAGAATTTATGTTTTGAATAGAGGTATATTTTGAGGAATATCTTGTGATTTCAGGTTCATCCATGTGGTCGATACCGGCACAATACCGTGGTGTTCATTTTAGCCAAGGAATACAATCTGAAGAATCTTAGAACAATTCATAGGCTGGACAGACTAACTAGTGGAATTCTTCTTTTTGGAAGAACACCGAAGAAGGCCAGACAAATGGAACATCAAATTCGCAATCGACAGGTATTTCACTTAAATTATTAGATATTAATTTCATTTTTTAAAAATCTTTCTAAGAGCTCAAAAAAGTGTTTTTATTCATTTTGGAACGTTTACATATTATTTGACGCTTTTTTAAACATTTTGAATTTTTGTAAGTTTATATTTTCCAAGAAACAAAAAGTCTTTTGTCTCTATTTTGAGAAGATTCAAAGAAGTTCTGTTAAAAACCAGTAAGAACTCAGTATTGAAAAGCCTCGCAGAACCCGAATTTTTTATTTTTAAAAAATGATACGTGATGATCCTTCTCTTCAAATTGGAAATTGGTAATAAAAATAAATCTTTTATTTTCCAGGTACACAAGCAGTATGTGTGTCGAGTAGAAGGCGAATTCCCAGAGGAAGAAGTCGTTTGTTCAGAACCCATTGAGGTCGTCTCATACAAAATCGGCGTATGTAAAGTATCTGAAAAAGGCAAGGACTGTTTGACGAGGTTCAAACGGCTTAGTTACAACGGAAAATCTTCTGTAGTCCTTTGTAAACCTCAAACAGGTCGAATGCACCAGATTCGAGTGCATCTTCAGTACCTGGGTTATCCGGTCGTTAACGATCCCCTTTATAATCACGTAGTCTTCGGTCCACAAAAAGGAAAAGGTGGCAATATAGGTAAGATTCCTAACAAGAGCAAAAAATATACTTTAAAATTATCTGCTCCAAACAATTTGTTTCAATATTAACCATCTGCAAAATTCTTTAATTTAAATCTAAAAATGTGGAAGCATTTAAAAATTCGTCTCTACTTCATAAGTCTAATCCAGAATGATTTATAAATTAATTGAAGCTCAAACTTTATTTCGTCGCTTGATGAAGAAAAAAATTATAAACCATAAAAATCGAAGGGAAATTTACTTCCAAATCGCTGGGAATCGCATGATCTGATGTAATTTGTAAAATTCTGCAGAGATTTTGAATGATTTTGAAAGCTTTTTCGAGGTCTCTGAAGATTTTTGATCCATTTTTACGTTACTCAAAATCTCTTCGGAATCTAACAAAAATTAAGGGCTCGAATCAAATTGCATTTTAAATAAAAGTAATGAATTTTCAAGTTGAATATCATATGTTCTATAAAAGCAATTTTAATTCGCAGGTAAGACCGATGAAGAGTTAGTGCGAGACCTGATCGGTATTCACAACGCAGAGAACTGGTTGGGGATGGACGGCGACTCAGACATGAGTCTCTTCAAGCCAAAACTAGATTTAGAGCGAGCCCTAACTCCAGGAGACAAAGAAGGCTCACCCTCCTCAACCCCTGGTCTTTCAGAAGAGGAGCAGCAACAACAACCGGAGCCGCTACCTCAACCTCAGTCCCTCAAAGTGACGGTCGGTACACAAACTGGCTCCGAGCCTCCAGACTCCACTTTCGCAAACGACAAGATCACCGTTGACCCTCACTGTTACGAGTGCAAAGTAAAATACAGAGATCCAAAACCTTCGGACTTGGTCATGTATCTCCACGCCTGGCGCTACTGTGGCCCCGGCTGGGAATACGAAACTCCTCTTCCAGCGTGGGCAGCCAGTGACTGGACGGCTGACGAGCGATAGTTCGATCATTAATTCCCGAAAACTGTCGAGAATTACTACCCTGACCCTTTTGATATCCTACCCCGTGCCTTCCATCAATTCGCGAGTCACGTTAAACCTTAATTGCTTGTTCGAATTTCTCTCATCAAGAACACATTCAAATATTGTCTCACGTCTCACGTGCAAACAAGTGAAGCAAAATAATTTGGAATTCAGAAAGCAAGATTGAAAAAATGATTTCTTTGATAGTGAATAATAGATGTCGAAGCTCTAATAAAAAATTTCAAGGAACTTATAAAAAGGAGGAAAGGTCGAAACCCAGATAAAAAGAAGTTGTAAAGAATTCTACACAAGCAATCAAGGATTAATTGCACCCTCGTGCATCGAGAATTCAAAAGTTTTGCCATGGGAGCAATTCGAGTAGGCCTTTTTCAAGAAAGCATTGCCATAGAAAAAGTTTGTTTGATCCTTCTTGAATTTTAAAGGAGAGTTTAAAAAATAAATCTCCTTTTTAAGACGTACTGTTTATACGTGAAAATACTACTTCCAGTCCTGGAATTAAAGGACCAACTATTTTATCGATTTAGGCCTAACTCGACCCAGGTTTAAAACGTAAATCTCGAGTAAACGCAGGGAGCTAACGTCGAAACTGCGATAGAACCGCATCTATTTTTGTGACAGATGTACAGGAACTAATGGCGCAACAATCAGCATGATCTTGCTTTAGCTAACGATCATGCCTAATCATATCGAAGGCGTACCTTTAAACTCAGAGCAAAAGATTTTTCATGTGGTCCAACCGTCTCGGTGATTCGTATTTTATTCAGAAATTTATACTCCCGCCAAAATTCGTTCCACAAAGTTCATGATCGAATAGTATTTAATTATCTCAGTAGCATTCAAGTCTTAATCCTTAAAAGACAGATTTTACCATTTTAGAAAACTGTACTTATTTTAATTTATATAACAATTCGATTTTTTTAAATAGAGAAATAAGGTATACAGTCAGAAAACTGTAATCTCTTTTGTTTCTGAAGATTGTTGATTGCTTATTTTAAAAATGCACTCGAGGGGTTAACCACTACTAAATTCAGGTGGACATCTGCTTCAGAATTCTCCTAAATTCATTTGCGTTCAGTTGACTTCACTTGGAATTCAGAATTCGTTTCCAATTACATACGTTTCAATTACATTAGTTGAACTCGCTTTGAATGAAGTGACATTAATTCGCCTCAAATTCACTTTTAATTCAGTAGAGCTCTCTAAGTTCATTTTTTAATTTAATGTAAAAGTCAGTTGCATTTTTTATTTAAATTCTCTTTGAATTCAGAAAAACAAATTCATCTTGAATTCACTTTTAATTCAATAGAATTCACTTAAATTGTGTGGAATAAATTCAGTTTTATTTAGTAAAATTCATGTTGAATTCAGTAAAATTCCCTTGAATTTTGTGATTCAGTTGAATTATATTTGAATTTAGTTTAACTTAAGTTCCATGAAATCCCTCCGATGAATTCTAATTTTAATTTCTATTGATTAATGGCTATTAAGGATTAAGAAGCAGAGAGATTTGACTATTTTTTAAGTGCCACTGCACTCCAAAGATTTGCTAGCTAATATTATTACCATTCAACAAGATCAAATGCTACAATGAAAGTATTTGAGGGCTTCAGAAGAAAAATTCCTGTACATATTGTGCTTTCAAAATTACCTAGCAACCATTTTTTGACAATTCGGCAATTAATTCTTAGCTTTGTAATGCGTTTTAATCTTTTAATTAAACCTTAGAATGTACATACGATGAATTAAATTTTTTCTAGCCAAAGAACGATTTTACTTCTGCGTCCCTCAGTTTTCTTTTGGCAAATGAATTCAACTGCCTTCGCTGTAAGAAAGAAATTTAAGCTTTCGAGCGAGTTCTATTATAATTAGCGACAGATTGCTCGTTTTTGTTTAGATATCTGTGCGACAAAGTTTTTTACGAGGCACAGAATCTGTCTGCGAAATCATTCGAGAGTGGAGAAGGTACCCCAGAACGTACAGATTACCTAGGAAATCTTATTTTATTACGAATCGCGTTCGTCTCCTAATTAGAATTAGGAAAACAGAGTCTACGTTCAGTAGAGAAATTGTAAGGAAAGGAACTGCGAGAAAGAAAAAAATAAGCTCGTAATAACGGACCTATTATAAAAGACAGTGTGTGTGCTTACTAACCCACTGATACTTTGCTATAGGGTATCGAACGTAATGGCTATATTAAATGTAAGTAACTCACTCGGTGGGATAAACTATGCAATTGACAAACTAGTTATCGTTCCAGTAATATTTATCGGTGAATTTAAGTTCTGAGAACTTGGCATACCTCTCAATTTTTTACTTTCCGAAAAGATTTTATTTGTGATAAACAAAACACCTAGTGAAGTGATATTAGGGATACAATCCCAAAACAGAGATTGAATTTTGAGTATTGAGATTTGCATGGTTTATTCTACTGAACGATATTTAAATGCAAAAAAGACAGTCCCGATTAGTGGCACAAAGAAGACATCGGTCTGTAAATTCAGCGAGCGCTTTTGTATATATTGTATACGCACATTGTACTGTATTATCGAGCTGTAGTCGACGGATCGATAGAAATAGTAAATTTTCTTGTATGATGAACGAAATGAAAATTATCGTTCGCTAATCTCTCGAGTTATTATTTTCCTCCTTCATTTAGAAATAATAGTACTTTTCAACATTTTTAATACATTCTATAAACAAAATTTTTAAGTTAGTTTAAATTTTCAAATTTTATTTATTTTAATTTTAAAAATAAGATAATTAAACTGTGACAATCTCGTTACAATACACTAATATTTATCGTGCCCAAGAAATAGTTTCTCATGGACAGAGAAGTTTGTTTGCTTGCTTTAAAAATTTCGTATAGTATTTTTTAAATTGGAATAGTACGAATTTTTAATCCGTATTTTAATGTAGAATTAATTTTGTCAATATACCGCAAAATAATTGAATTTTGCTTTAAGTTTGCAGTGCTTTCAAAAAAGTATCGAAGATACTTTAAGAAATAGGTGAATGTATTGTATTGTATTGTAATCCTCTCAAGAAGTAGCCTTGTCTTTTTAATACCGAAGACTCCATTTCTTTTAGACTAAAGTTCACTTGACTCACTTCTACTGCCCTCTTTCTAAGATAAGTACTTGTGCTTAACTTTCGAAACTGAACCTTAATTTAACTTTACGTTTTTATTATGTCTGCGAACACCTCAATCATGTGAGAGTCTCGGTTAGGTCAAGAAGATGAAAGAAAGCAGTTAAGTTTGAACTTTGAAAAAAGAAGTCTTTCTAGACATTTATTATTTGCAATTATAACAAAAGTAGAGTTTGCTTATTAAAGTTGAAAAATAATTAATAAATATCTTGTTGGAAAACCTAAGTGCAGGTTTGCTGGAAAATATAATTTGCTAAATATATTCTAAATATAATTGCTAAATATATTTTTTTGGAAATCCTACTTCAAAATTTTCTAATCCTAATATTTTTAATAGAGAATGAAATTCTCTCATTTTATTTAAAGGGTGTCTTTTTCATTCACGGTCAAAAAATGTTCTAACAAGAGTTAACGTGACTTGGGAAAAACCTATAAATTATTTTTTTCAGACCGTGAAAGAAATTTTCAGAAGTATTGACAATACAAAGCGGTATTAATAAAGTCTTAAAGCATGATTTCAACAAAAGTCAATTAGAAATCGAATTGCCAGTCGATTTTGGTTGAAATCTCAATTGAAAATTTATTAAACTTGCCGAAACGTTACTAAAATCTCTTTCACTTTCAGAAGCATATTTTGTAAAATTCACTTTGACACTCAAAAATGAAAGTC
Organism: Euceroptres primus; assembly: GCA_037177015.1. Classification (NCBI taxonomy): domain Eukaryota; kingdom Metazoa; phylum Arthropoda; class Insecta; order Hymenoptera; family Figitidae; genus Euceroptres; species Euceroptres primus. The sequence goes on along the minus strand of JBAGKK010000336.1, from coordinate 100,145 downwards.
GATTAAGTTTCTTACTTAAATACAAATGTAACTTTACTGTGCATACTTCTACAAAATTAGGGAAATCCTAGAGTTGGTTTTTATTAATCGAACCTCCAAATAACGGAAGTGTAAACAGTGCTGAAGAGCTAATTATTCGTGGGGTGAAGAATAAAATCTATCGATTGAAAAAGTTCTACTAGCTTCTATATACATTGAAAATAAATACAGCTCTCCAGAGGTTTGAGTTTTTAAATAGGGATCATGTATTCTACCTTCTCCACCTCTTTAAACTGAGGCTGCACTCTTGTATTTTTGAATTCTCGCTTCAATTTCTGGTCTAAAATGCCTAATGAGACCTTGGACTGGCCAAGCCGCTCCGTCTGCCAACGCACAGATTGTATGCAATTCTATTTGCTTCGTTAATTCCCAGAGCATGTCTATTTCGTGTGCCTCGGCATTGCCGTCGATGAGTCTGCAAGAATAAGAGATAAATAGGTAAGATATTGAGCATCATTCTTATTTTCAGGAAAGCTTCTATTTAATTAAATGACTACTTGCCTCTTCATGATTTTGTACATCCAGCTAATTCCCTCGCGACATGGCGTGCATTGTCCACAGGACTCGTGCTTGTAAAAACTGATGAGTCGAGCGATTGCTTTAATTATGTCGGTTTGCTTATTCATGACGATTACAGCAGCTGTACCAAAAGAACTCTGCACTCGAACGAGGTCGTCAAAGTCCAACAAAACTGTGTCGCAGACACTGAAACATAATTAGAATGTTGATGTTGATTAGTAGCTCTCTAATTTGAGTTCATTTGAATTTAATTTCTTTAAGTGGTTTCTGCTTTTAAGGTTTCAAGGAGCTTTGATTTTAAATTCGTGTTTTTTCAAGAAATTTACTATCTACTAAATTTAGTGATAAATCAATTTTTAAAACGTGGCATTAGGAAGGCAAGTAGAATTTGAATTATTTACCTCTTAGGAATGACAGGCGTCGAAGATCCTCCGGGAATGACACCTAGAAGGTTGTCCCAGCCTCCGATTACTCCACCTGCATGCCTTTCGATCAATTCCTTCAAAGGAATGGACATTTCTTCCTCGACAGTGCAAGGGTTGTTAACATGACCAGAGATGTTGAATAATTTCGTCCCGCTATTACGGGGTCGACCAAAAGATGCGAACCAAGATCCACCTCGTCGACAGATTGTCTGGAATATTTTATAAATTGTATATCATAATTTAAAAAAAAAAATTAAAAAGTTAGAGAACATAGCTTCTTCAATTAATAAAAAATTACTATTTTTTATTAAACATACCGGAGCCACAGCAACGGTTTCGACGTTCGTAACAGTAGTTGGACATCCAAAAAGTCCAACATCAGCAGGGAAAGGAGGCTTCAATCTTGGTTTTCCCTGTTTTCCTTCAATTGACTCGATGAGTGCTGTTTCCTCTCCACAAATATAAGCTCCAGCACCTCGTTGAACGAAGATATCAAAATCGTAACCCGAACCGCAAGCATTCTTTCCAATCAAGCCTGCTTGATAAGCTTCCGCAATGGCGACTTGTACATTAGATGATTCATTGTAAAACTCTCCTCTGATATAAATATAAGCAGCACATGCACCCATGGCTCGTCCAGCAATTAAGCAACCTTCAACAAGCTTATGTGGGTCGTGGCGAAGAATTTCTCTGTCTTTGCAAGTTCCTGGCTCTCCCTCGTCTCCATTGATTACTAAATATTTTGGCCTTCCATCAGAAGGTTTGTTCATGAAGGACCATTTCATTCCAGATGGGAAACCAGCACCTCCACGTCCTCTGAGACCGGATACTTTTACTTCATTGATGATCCAGTCGGATCCTTTATTTAGAATTTCTTTGGTTTTATACCAATCACCGCGTTTTAGTGCTCCCTTTAGCCTCCAGTCATGTCTGCCGTATAAATTTGTAAAGATGCGGTCCTGGTCTGCCAAGGGAGAGCCACACTTCTGAAAATACAGTTGAAAACAATTTTAAAAATCTCAAAAACATTTTAAATAAGGTATTTCAAGAAATTGTAGGAGAATTTTTAGATAAGTACTGCCAACAAAAATGATCAGGATACAAGATTATTTCACACTATAAATAAAAAAAATTCCAAAATAAGTATGTACACATTCCACAAATTTCATATTGTCATTTTGATCTCTTTTTCAGAGCAGCAAAACATGACAATATATACTATTCTAAATAGAATTTTCCTAGTTATTTTTCATAATAATAAGTATTTACCTTTCCCTCGGGAGCAGCAGTAGCAATAGTTCTAGTCTGTTGACTGTTCACGAACGGTCCAATGAGACCTTTTAACAAAATTCACATCTTAAATTACATAACCTTGACAGAACGTTCAAAGGGGTATGCCACTATTTTCTAGCTCGCAACTCGGTGGACAATGCAATAATTGCAAACGTATTATTTTGTTATATATTCTGGAGGGTAATTGTAAATAAAAGAGGGTTGTAACTCACCTATTTGTCTCTTTGGAACTTGAAAATAACGGGCTATTGCTCCTGCCATTTTGCTGTTTCCTCTCCACCGCTCTCTGCGGTGACGTCGAAATGTGACAGAAAACGATGCAATCCAATGCAATCAAACGCAAAATGCGATTTGCAACAGCACCGTTTCCTATACTTATTAAAATTATCAAAAATAAACTTCTATACTGTATTTACATTAGCTTTTTGATATTTTGCAATCATCTTTGGTCGCGATCAATACCAATGTAAAAAAGGTTAGAAAAGTTATTAAACTATTCCCTTTCAATTATCGGACAGTAAACATATCTAAAAATTACGTCGTTTTGATTGAGAAGTTATAATTATTCAAATTAATGTAAAATATAAAAGCAATTATTGCTGGACAAAGTAAATAGATAAAATGATTTTAAAGTTTTAAAGGTTTTAAATGGTTTTAAATATTTGAGGTTAAGTTTCCCTAATTGGTCTGTCGGTAAAACATATTTCTGTTCTACCGCTTAGATAATTCGGGAAACATAACCTATAAACCATTTCAAACCCAACAGATGCGATGTCTGACATTTCTGAACTGAACTGTCTGAAATATAAATAAAATATGAAAAATGCCCAGACTTTCATTTATTTTATGTTACTTGTGCTTATCCTGATTGTCTCTTGCTTATGTGTGTTAGTAGATATTATGGTATTACCAGGTCATAATCATAGAGAGCATTATTGACTAAAAAATGTTGGCAGATCGAATATTTTAATATCAAATGGATATGAAATGTGGAACTTGCTATGTGTTCATAAGATTTCTGCTAACTTGAAAACTTCTAAGTGCTCGAATCAAATAGCTTAAAAGTTTGAGCAAGTGAAGAAAATTAGTTTCGCGAAGTCAGTGACACGTTGCTTTTCTACAATATGCCACCAAGAAAAAATAAAGGCGGCCTCCTGGCCAGGGTTAATTTTCCTCTATATACAATACAAATGTTGACAAGCAGGCATATTCTTGTCGGAGGTGGAGGAGGTTCTGCAAAAACTGGAGTGGCTAATGGATTTGTAAGTTCTTTTTTGAAAAGAAACAACATAACCTAATTTGTTCCAGTTTGACAAATAACTAACATTAATAGACAATTATTAAGTAATAATTTAACAGATGATTGTCTCTCGTAGAAGTGTGAATTTATTTTTAAATAGGGTATTAACATTTCTGAAATATATAATGTGACAGATAAATATAATCTAAATATAATCAAATATATAATGTGATTTTAGACATTAAGAAGTGTTTTAGCAAATGCAACTATTTTTAAGATGATAGCTCCGATTGATCAAAAATTTTTTTTCTTGAGAAAAAGCTTTGGAATATTCTGCTTATAACTCCAACGAATTTAATTGAATATTTTACAGGAAATATTTGAATTATCACATGATGGAGTTCAATTCATTGCTGAAGAAGTAACCCGTCATGAAACAGGTCCAAGTGTTGTGATGAATTGTGCCACCCACAATGATGGAAAAAGAACGTGGATAGTTGCTGGTCAAGAAAGTCACTGTCAATTATACAACGTAAATTCAAAGATTGTAACACTAGAAAATGGCGATATTCTCAAGAAAACAGGAATCCCTATCGCTGAAGGTCTTAGACAACGAAAAAAGAGTGAAAAGAGTGAAGAACATATAGTAAACAATGTCGAAAGAATAGAAGAAATCAGGGATAATAATTCCAATTTCAAAAGCAAAAAGCTGCAGTTAATAGTCAAGTCTATGGACAGCATACAAACAGATTTCGGGTGAGTTATCATTTTTAACATAAACTTAAAATATTCGTTATCTGCAAAAAATTTCGAAATCTATTTTAATTCCTATGAAATTTCTCTTCACAGAGAAACTGAACCTTTGCAAAGAATCGTGCGAGTGAGTCCCACTGGAAAAGTGATGGTTACAGGAGGAACGGACGGTCGTGTTAGAATCTGGAAATTCCCTCAGCTCGTCAAACTCCACGACTTAGAAGCTCACACCAAGGAAATAGATGATATGGACTTTAATCCTGAAGGTAATCTCCTAGCTTCAATTGCCAAGGACGGCAGAGCTGTTCTCTGGGATGTAAAATCCGGAACTAAAAATAGGGAACTCACTTGGAGTCCTCCAGGAAACGCTAAATACTTGTATAAAAGATGTCGGTTCAGAAAATCCGAGGAGAAAACTCCAAAGACACAATTGTTCACTTTGTCGAATGCAGCTGTTGGGAAAAATCCAAGTTTTCTTCAACTTTGGGATACAGAATCAGGATTTATTGTCAAATCCATACCCTTCCAGGAGACTTTATCGGCGTTGGCGGTATCAGACAACGGAAGATTCGTGGCTGTTGGAAGCATGTTCTCCGGAAGTGTAGATATGTTCATAGCCTTCAGCATGCAAAGGGTTCTTCACGTTGCTGGTGCTCACAGCATGTTTGTGACTGGCTTGGCATTTCTTCCCACGAAACATGATGGTCCTGCAATAACCAGCAATGCCGAAGCTGCCGTTGTCAGCATTTCTGTGGACAACAGAATTTGTATTCACAGCTTGCCGTATAGATGTGAGTTTATTTTTTGGATATAAAAATATTACTGTTTTCAACTTTGTTAGATTTTTAAATTACTTATGCCAATACTTTTTCCAGATACAATACCAATTTGGGTGGTGATCATCTGCATAATTTTGAGCATTGGCTGTGCGTTTATTTTCTGCAGCTATATGGGAATATGACCCAGCAAGTTAATAATTAATCCGACAAATCTTCAGTCTACGAAGCATAGAAACTTTTTACTGGTAAATGAAATTTAATATTTATTAAAATATGTTTATTGAAAGTTCATAAAATTTACTCGGGGAAATGTTAGCAATAGTTGCGTGTTTATCAATTTTCAAGGCTTAAGGGAAAGGATGCAAATTTTATAAAACCCTTTCCATTTTGTAGAAATAATGGTAATAAGAAATTTTGAAGTGAAGAAACTCGCATTACTGTTTTGCTGAATAGGTGCCACCATCAATAATCAAAACAGTAAAGCGATGGCGCTACAGGCACACAATTGTTGTATATAAACATTTATATTTCGATCTCCGCAGTCGCATTATATTGCGCATTACGGATTCTTTATAAAAAAAATTCTGAATCATTGTGCAAAATAGAATTGAATAGATTTAATGGAAAGTGTAGCACAATGTACGTTTAGAAAAATAATATTTAGGCGTGTCCAGTGTGAATTTTGTGTTTGAAATTGTATCAATGTCTCATTTTGCGTTTTGAAATCTTACATTGAAGTGATAGGAGATAAATAAATCTTTTAGTGAGAACCTTACTCTTAATAGATTCTGACGAGTGCATCAATTAGAATAAAATACGTGGAATTGTTTAGTTAACATTTTTGATTGTACAATCAATCGCTATGTACTTTATAGATTAAATAAATTGCTATTACATTTGCAACTTGTTGTTAGTAAGTCTTGGATTAATGAAACAATATTTCCTTGCATGCATAAATATAATTTTCTTCAGGAAATCATTACTTCCGATTTTGCTAATAAAGAGCTAGCAGTTTGCGATTTCAGGAAAACATCGCCTTTGCCATTATTTCCAAATTTACAGCCTTCTAAAGAAATCTCTGATACTTTTTCGAGCAATTCTGTCCCGCCAGTTTTACTTTCCAAATCGCTTAAATATTTTTTTGACTCCATACGAACGCCGTATTCCTTAAAGTTCGTCAGAGAACTGTTAGACACTGTGAGTTTGGAATCATCTTGAAGCTAAAAAAAATAGAAGAATAGATATATAAATTGAATGGATTAAATTAATGTTTATATAGGCATAAATACTCTTGTGTAATTTATTCAAGTACCTGAATTCCTTCTATGCATTCTTTGAAGCTACACTCGCTTAAAATAGCTTCTCCATTTGGATGAACCGTAACACCCGTTCCCAGTCCCACTAAAGTCGTATTTTGTGCGATAAGTTTTGCTCCAGGCAAAACTACAATTCCTATTTTAATCACACTGTGATTGGAAGCATAGACTCTACATCTATCTAATTTTACCGTTCCTTTTCTAACTAGGACGCCCGCCTGGAGATCTCCTAAATCTATTGTCAGATTTTCTAGCACTACCTTCAAAAAATTAATAAAACTTATTTTCTATTCAACAGTTCAATGCAAAGATATTCATAAATGATAATTAGTGAATAAAATATTTACTTCTGCTCCAGAAAAATCCAATAAAGAGGGACCACTTTCAGTTTCCTTGGGACAAAGAATCGTATTTTCTGGAGAATTAATTCCCCTGATCATCCCTCCATCTTCCAAATTTCCAGATCCTCTGATCGGATGATTTCCTTGACCGAGAATCACAATATCTCCTGCATCACACGAATCCAAAGCTTCTTTCAAGCAGCTAGATGTTCTGCAAGAAATAAACTTTAAAGCATCTCAATTTAAAAGGTAACAGAATTAGGAAGTCTTTGTCTAGTGTTGAAAACGGTAATAATTACTTTACAAATGTTTCGGGAGGTAAAAAGCCTTTGGCTTGAGTCAGAGAAGAAATTGTTTCTTCCAAAGATCCTCCGAGCCAAACGAAATATCCTTCCAGCCTTCTGATTCCACTTTCCCGTCTCTTGCTCTCCACTTCCATCGCACTCGACCCCTGATGCCTAATTAACATATCTCTCATTGCTGGATTTTCCAGGACTTCCATTTCCGCTTTAATTTGCTGAAGTCTAAAATGTAACTTCATCAACTGACAAGCTTTGCCCTCATCTAAAGAACCGTCGTGCACATCTTCATCATCAGACATATCCGTTTCTAACCTAGCAATTTTTGCTTTTATCTCTCTTCCTTCCCTCATCAGACTTCTGATAACGTCACAAGTCTTTTTACAAACGTTACCTCTCTTCATGTCGAAAAAGAGTCTGAGTCTGGGTTCAAGGTGTGATAAAACCCAGTCAGCATTGTCATCGTCATCGAGATCCCAAGACATCCAAAGGTAATTGTAGAAAAATCGAAGCTGATCAATACAATTCGCAGTGCCAACCATGTCCAAAGCATCGTTTTCTTGAAATTGAGTGGGATATAGTTCTATTAGGGGTACATCGCATTTTTCAGGTAGGTGAATCTCATCCTGAACAGCGACAATTTTGACGAGAGCTGTGAGGTCAACAAAGTCAACTTGTTCAACTTCAACGGCAACTATTGTTGGGAAGTGAATCTCGAAGTCTTGGCAAGTTAACTTGGGGATCTTCCACAAGGCACGCCAGCCTACTGGCTCTATCACGAGCTCTACGTGGTAAGCCCATTCAGTTCGGATTTGAGAGGCTGCAACTATATCCTCTCGACTGGATAGAATTGATGAAAACTCCACGAGTCGTTCCTGAAGACTCTTGTCGAAGGTGAAAATCTCCATTTATGCATAAAACGTATTCTCTAAAACATGAAAGCATATTTTAGATGAAATGCTAAGATTTGAATCCTTTATTTATGAAGGAAGTTTAGCTTGTTAAACAAAAAAAAATATTTAAGTAAATTAAATTAGAACAAATTTAAAGAAAAATCACTTCTATTTTAATGTTTTATATTATTTTCAGGCTTTGATGGGACTACAATTCGAATTGGTAAAATTATTCCCAAGTTTGAACTAATTTTAATTTTAGTGCACAGCTTCAAACTCACATTTTTCAATCCATATTTAAATAATATTAATTATAAATTATAATTGAATTGTAAAGAAACATTACATCTAAATGTCAAAAATTGCTCCAAAGCAAACTTCCTTAAACTACATGCTTCATTAAAAAATGTAGAGTTGTCATACATATTCTTATTCTTCTTCCATTAAAAATAAAAAGTGTTGAATTCTAACTGAATAAACTCTGTAAAAAATGAGATAAACAGTAAAAAGTAGTACACCAAAAACTTTTCTCCCAGAACTTCTGTATGTTTAAAATAAATAAATGAAAACTAGATAACTATTACCACAAAATTAGTAAAACAATATACAGTGTACTTACGAATGCTTAAATCGTCAAGAGAAAGTTTCAGCTTGCAGTGATTCAAGTCGAACGGTCATATCACAAATTTGGAATGCGTAACAAAAACATCTTAAAACTTTTGAAAGCTTTAATTTAGGGTTGTGAGCAATGAAACGTTTCATTGAAACGTTGAAACTTTCACTTGAAACTTTCAAATGTTTCACAGTCAAAGTTTCATCGTTTCATGAAACATTGGGGGGAAAGGAGAGAACTTCCATA
>JBAGKK010000336.1:73098-90950 GCA_037177015.1 Euceroptres primus | reverse complement strand
CTCTTAATAAACCCGCTGAATGTAAATAAAAAATCGGTCGGTAATTCGTGACGTCATTATGTATCAAATACCCTTAAGTTTCATCGTTTTCAATCTTTTTAAACTCTCGAATTTGACAAATACCTGCTTAAGACTTAAAAATTTTAATGCCTTAAAATCTCATTTTTGGCTCATTCGCAATTTTTTACTTCTTAATTTACAATAATTAAAATTATCATGAATCTAAATTCTTTCAAAATCGAAAGCTTCCTTTAAATACTGGTAGGTTTGTAAGCTTCAAAAAACAGTATGATTTCAAATAAAATTGTCTATCTTCTAAACTTGAAGCAATTCATTTTTGATAGTTGCTACTTATAAATTTAAACTTTTCTAACATACCTCTTTTTTTAGGGCAATATTTTTTAGGCAATGATGATTAAATATCATATTTACCTGAGTCATGGTGACGAAGTAGACATCAGTCTTGACCAACATTTCTTCAATGAACTTGATCAGTTCTTCCTTGAACTCCTTTTTGCTCTTCAACCAAGAAGCGTGGAAATGAAATCCTAATGGAGCCCTGTTTGTTTTAATGTGGCGATCGAAGTTATGTCTAAGCAGTCTTGCAAATTGTTCTCCAGTTTGGATATTGGAGCAGGAATCTACCATATGACAACCTGGGAGGGATTCGTCGAAGGTCGGGTCATCACGTCGATCCAATTCATTCATGACCATTTCCCACACCGGATGTGATCTCGATGGGCAGTTTCCGCTGTTTCCGTTACACTTGTGCGGCATGCGGAAGTAAAGAGTATATGGCCAGATGGGTACACGACCAAGTGAAGCTGTGATGGAAGCATCATAGACGAAAAGCTGGTCAGCCATCATCTCAAATTGCTTGTTGCCTCCAACTCTCAAATATGGTGCTCTCAATCCTTTATAAACAAAAAATATTTACATTACAAACACACTCTCTAAAATTTATGCTTCATGTTGATATTTGTAACATTAAAATATTTGAAAAAAATATTCTACTGAAGAGCAAAACAAATGGTAAAAATATTCTTGACATCCAAAATCTGGGAATCGAACTTTGTTGGAAGAGTCAATATTTTTTTTTCAAATTCGAATTGTGGTTCAACTCCTCTTGAGATTTTCAGGAATCACAGTCCTTTATTCCCCTTTTTTCCTATTTTCTCCCTTTTCCTTTATTGTTCTCAAAATCCCCTAAAATCCCTTTATTTGAGAATTTTATTATTTTTTTAAATAATAAAATACTGAAATTTGTAAAATTAAAATATTTGCAAAAATATTCTACTGAAGAGCAAAACAAATGGTAAAAATATTCTTCAGATCCAAAATCTGGGAATTAAACTTTATTGGAAGAGTCAATATTTTTTTTTCAAATTCGAATCGTGGTTCAACTCCTCTTGAGAATTTCAGGAATCACAGTCCTCTATTCCCCTTTTTTCCTATTTTCTCCCTTTTCCTTTATTGTTCTCAAAATCCTCTAAAATCCCTTTATTTTAAAATTATTATTATTTTTTGAAATAATAAAATACTGAAATTTGTAACATTAAAATATTTGCAAAAAATATTCTACTGAAAAGCAAAACAAATGGTAAAAATATTCTTGACAAAATCTGGGAATCGAACTTTATTGGAAGAGTCAATATTTTTTTCAAATTCGAATCGTGGTTCAACCCCTCTTGAGAATTTCAGGAATCACAGTCCTTTATTCTCCTTTTTTCCTATTTTCTTCCTTTTCCTGTATTATTCTCAAAATCCCCTAAAGTCCCATTATTTGAGAATTTTATTATTTTTTTAAATAATAAAATACTGAAATTTGTAACATTAAAATATTTGAAAAAAATATTCATCTGAAGAGCAAAACAAATGGTAAAAATATTCTTGACAAAATCTGGGAATCGAACTTTATTGGAAGAGGCAATATTTTTTTCAAATTCGAATCGTGGTTCAACTCCTCTTGAGAATTTCAGGAATCACAGTCTTTTTCCGCTTATTACTTATTCTCCTTTTTTCCTATTTTCTCCCTTTTCCTCTATTATTCTCAAAATCCCATAAAATCCCTTTATTTGAGAATTTTATTCCCTTTTACCCTTTTTTCCTTCTTTTAGTTAAACCTTCGATTGAACTTTTAAGAATTTTGAGAAATAGAAACTTATAATGTTCAAAAACTCTTTCAATGTTATTTTCTGAAATTTTCCATAATTTTCAAATCTTCTAAACTCTTTTATAATTAAGTAAAGTCTTTTAGGTTTTTACAGAATCTTTTAGAATGCTCTAAAATCTACAAAAGACTTCCGACATTTTCTCAAAACCTTTAGAATCTTCAAAACTTATCTGAAATCTGCCAAATTCTCTGATATATATTTTTTGTGATTTATTTAACGTCGCATCTATATCTAAGTAATAAGCGACTGGATTCCAAAATATTTGAAACTTTTCTAGAATATTTTATTTTATTTATTAAGGGCGTATGATACGTTATGATGTCACGAATTACCGACGGGGTATAAAAAATATTCGGCAATCCTATTTTTAAACAAACAAAGATATCAAGTTGAAATTTAAGAGAATAATAAAAAATATGATAGGACACATCTGTTACATGTCATTTTTTCAAAATTTCGAAAAAAATCTTTTTTCAAAATTTTGAAAAAATGACACATAACATGTGCCCATTCATATTTCCTATCATTCTCTTAAGTTTCAACTTGATATCTTTGTTTATTTTAAAATAGGATTACCGAATATTTTTCATATCCTGTCGGTGATTCGTGACATCATAATGTATCACACCCCCTTAACGAACAAAAATTTTAATTTTAGAAAATTGGCATTTCGTGAATGGACTATTTTTTATAAAACTTTTTTATTACACAACATGGTTGATGAAAAATGTAAATTTTTGATATCTTTTACAAATAATATCCTAAATTACTTCAATATTATATTAAATTATTATATTATATTATATACTAGACTGTTCCAGAATTATTCCTTTTCCCCCTTTTTTCCTTCTTTTATTTAAACCTTCGATTGAACTTTCAAGAATTATGAGAAATAGAAACTTATGACGGTCAAAAACTCTTTCAGTGTTTTCTGAACTTTTCCATAATTTCCAGATTTTCAAGTCTTCTAAACTCTTCCATAATCAAGTAAAGTCTTTTAAGTTTTTCCAAAATCTTTTAGAATGTTCTAAAATCTATAAAAGATTTCCGACACTTTCTCAAAACCTTTAGAATCTTCAAAACTTATCTGAAATCTGCGAAAATTCTCTAATAATTTTTTTTTGTGTTTTATTTAACATCGCATCTATATCTAGATAATTAGCGACTGAATTCCAAAATATTCGAAAATTTTCTAGAATATTTTATTTTATTTATTAACAAATAAAAATTCAAACCTTAGAAAATTGGCTTTTCGTGGATGGACCATTTTCTATAAAACTTTTTTATTACACAACATGGTTGATGAAAAATGTAAATTCTTGATATCTTTTACAAAAGAATATCCTAAATTTATTCAATATTATATTATTATATTATATTATGTATTAACTGTTTCAGAATCTTCTAGAATCCTCAAGAATATTCTGAACTTCAGAACTTCCGAAATTCTATATAATCATTTAGAATCCTCTAAAAAGTTTAAAAACTACAAAAGACATAATCTTGAAGAATATTCTAGACTTTCGAAGTTTATGGTTGCATTTAAAAGACGTTTGATGACTCTAAAAGTTTCTGAAACAGTGTAGAATAGTTTTGAAAATTATAATAGATTTTGCGGTACTTTTGAAGATTTTAGAGGCTTTTACAAAATCTCAAAACATCTGGATATCTCTTTAAGAGTTTAAAAGGTCCTGGAAATTTTTAGAAGATCCTAGAAAGTGCTGAAGGATTTTAGAAGATTTTGAAAAAATTAGAAAGTCTCTGGAAAAAACATTCTAAAAAATCTAGATTGTAGAGAATTTTGAGCGATTTCAGAAGATTTAATGAATCTACAAGCATATGGAAAATTAAAAATATTATATAAGATTCTAAAAGTTTGTCGAAAAGTCTAGAAAATTTTATGAAGGTTTTTAGAAAATTGTAGAGAATTCGAAAGATTCGGAAAATCTAGAAATTTATGGAATATTTTATTAGATTCTACAGACGGGAATCTAAGATTTTTGAGGATTTTTGAAGATTCTGAAAAATTGCAGCAGACTAAGTTCGAAAATTTAATTTATTGAAAGTTTAAAAATTTAAAAAGAAAATTTAATTTATTGAAAGTTTAAAAACTTAAAAATTTCAATTGTCTGATAAAAATGTTGCATTTATTTAAAATTTATTGATTTTTTTGGTGTTTTTAAAAAGTATCAAATTTCCTCTTTTTTCGAATCTAAGATTTTTAACGATTTTTGAAGATTCTGGAAAATTGCTGCAAACTAAGTTCGAAAATTTAATTTATTAAAAGTTTAAAAATTTCTATTTAAAATTTTTAAATTAATTTTAAACATTTTAAATTTTCTGATAAAAATGTTGCATTTATTAAAAATTTACTGACTTTTTTGTTGTTTTTAAAAGTAATAAATTTCCTCTTTTTTAGAATTTAAGATTTTTGAGGATATTTGAAGATTCTGGAAAATTGCAGCAGTTGACTAAGTTGGAAAATTTAATTTATTGAAAGTTTAAAAATTTTGCATTTAATTAAAATTTATTGACTTTTTTGGTGTTCTTAAAAGTAACAAATTTCCCCTTTTTTAGAATCTAAGATTTTTGAGTATTTTTGAAGATTTTGGAAAATTGCAGCAGACTAAGTTCGAAAATTTAATTTATTGAAAGTTTAAAAATTTTTAAATTTCAAGTTACTGATAAATTGAAATTTCAATTTCAATTATCAGTAAATTGCAATTTACTGATAAAAATGCTGCATTTATTAAAAATTTATTGACTTTTTTAGTGTTTTTGAAAGTAACAAATTTCCTCGTTTTTAAAAAGATTATTCCCTTTGTCTCAAAAGAAATCCTCTCTTTTTCCGAAAATTGAACTACTAAAGCACTGTGATCTTTGGAATTTGTAAATGAATATTCTAATTTTTTCAATAATTCTGTTGGAGCCAGAATTACAACAGAAGATGGTCCAGCATTTCAGAAATTATTTTGTACCTCCTCATCATCAAAAGATTAATAAAAATTTTTTTTACGAACCTACAATGGATCCATCAGTAATGTTTGCAAAACGTTCAATGATTAACCTAGCTCCAGCCATTTCTGCGAGCCAATCATCATAGGTTCCAAGACTCCAGTATTGAGGATCATCTTTGTGAGTCAGAGAGAAGACAGAAATTTCGTGTCCTTTTCGATGCAGATCTTGAACAGCAGAGTAATTTGTATATTTGTGGGAAACAAAGAAGGTTCCTCGAATTTGGCAACCGTTGGGATTCACTCGTTGACCATTAAAGATCTCTTCATACAAATCGATATTGTCCACGTTTACTGCTCCATTGAAGGTAATGGTGATCATTTGTGGTACCTGGGATGTTTCAATATTTCCAGGAATTCTGGTTCCGTCTGCCGAGCAGTAACAGTCTGGCAAAATACATTGAGTTTGATCACAATCTGGTGCTCTGTTTGGATCAGTTTCCACGGCTGTAAAAGATAAAAAAATTTGATTTAAAAATGATTTTTTTGCAAATTTTTGAAATTCTGGAAATTTTCCCTGGAATTTAAAATTACTTACTGCAAGCATTTTCATCAGATTCGTCTTTGCAGTCGGGTTTTCCATTACAGAATAACTCCTTGTCGACACATTCGCCATTTCCGCAGGATAATTTTCCATCAGGACAGACTGGTTCGTCTGTCTTAAACTTTGGCAAAACCTTACGAGGTTCTGAAAAAAATTTAATTTTACAAAATTTCTTAGTGGAGTATGAACTCTCCTAAGCCATTTACCTTTTTAAAATTGTTTTTCTACTTACTAAAGCAAACAAATTTTCAATATGTTTTCTGTTTTGATTTTTACAAGATAAATTGAAAAGTGGAACAGCTTAGAAGAGTTGATCTGAAGAAAATGTATCATTTTCTTATCAATGTACTTTTTTAAATGTTATTTTTTTTGTCAAATATTATAATTAGTGATTGAGGAAAGGGTCTTTTTATAATACACATGGGGATGAAAAAGATACATTTTCGAGTTCGCATAATTATGTAGATTACAATTGACTAGGTAAGAATTTTACAAGCTTTTTACACGAACATCTTGAGATGTTCATTGCGTGTATCCAAGGCCCGATTCCATGTAGCTTGCCCATGCTAAAAATTTTGGATAAATCTACTGTCTGTCAAATTCTACTGGTCTCAAAATCGTGTCGTCTAAATTTGATTCTGTGTCTGTTCGGTGACGCCTATCTGGGTACTTTGTTGGCTCACGACGTTGCACGCGGTTATTGGACGCAAGTGAATCACATTCCACTATTTAATTATATTAAAAGCCCTCCGAGAAAAATATAATTATAAAGCAATAAAATACTGTCCCTAAAACTGCAAAATTAATTATCAAATTAGTTCTTCTTATCCTCAGCCAAAAGAAGAGAAAAGGACAGTAAAATAACAAAAGAACATCCATAGAAAATATTGTTTTCATTCATTAAAGCATCAAACCCAAAACCTATTTACACAGTTTCGTTTTTAATTAAGATTATTTTCAACCTGTAATTTTTTTCAACTTCCATTTATTTCCAATTGAATTGAAAGAGAAAAAACTAATATTTTCGAAGCGAAATGAGAAATGAAAAATGAAAAATGGAAAATGGAATACGTTTTATGTATTGTAGTTAATTTATAACTGCAGTGAAATTGATGTGAAATAGTAAAAGAGCATCAATTTAGTCAGAGTGAAAACGATAAAAAAGTTGGATCGAGCTTGCATTAGCGAGGCAGTCTTTTATTGCTTCTTTGTCATTTTTCTCGGCGCCGTTGGGTAGAAAAAGAAAAATGAAACGGGGCGAATGTAAGAATAATAAGAAGAGCGAATACAAGGCACATACATTTTTTATATTTGCCGAGGAAATAAGACTGGTTCATAGTCTGCTGCATTTTTGCAACCCGAAGAGATAGAGAATAGTAGACACATATATGTTGGACAGAGTAATAGTATATTATGCACCTAAGTCGAAAATGTCCCTCTCCCCCTTGGCGCATACGATATTTTTTATAACAAATGCATGATTTCTGACGATATTTGATTTTAAAACCTATTGTCACGGAAAAATTTCCGTAAGAATAACTTATTGTTACGGAAATTTCCGTAAGAGTAACTTATAGTTACGAAAATTTCCGTAAGAATAACTTATCGTTAAGGAAATTTCCGTAACAATATTCTATTGTCACAGAAAAATTTCCTTGGGAATAACCTATTGTTACAGAAATTTCCGTAAAAGTAGCCTATCATCACGTAAAAATTTCCGTAAGAATAACTTATTGCAACGGAAATTTCGGTAACAATAGTTTATTGTCAAGGAAAAATTTCTTTGGAAATAAACTATTGTTACAAGAATTTCCGTAACAATAGTCTATTGTCACAGAAAAATTTCCGTAAAAATAACTTATTGTTACGGAAATTTCCGTAACAATAATCGATTGTCACGGAAAAATTTCTGTGTGAAATTGTGGGCAATTTCCGTAAGAATAACTTATTGTTACGGAAATTTCTATAACAATAGTCTCTTGTTACGAAAAAATTCCTTGGAATAGCCTATTGTTACGGAAATTTCCGTAACAATAGTCTATTGTCACGGAAAAATTTCCTTAGAATAGCCTATTGTTTCGGAAATTTCCGTAACAATAGTCTATTGTCACGGAAAAATTTCCTTAGAATAGCCTATTGTTACGGAAATTTCCGTAACAAGAGTCTATTGTGACGGAAAAATTTCTGTGGGAATAGCCTATTGTGACAGAGATTTCCGTAACAATAGTATATTGTCGCGGAAAAATCTCCTTGGAATAGCCTATTGTTACGGAAATTTCCGTATCAATAGGCAACCAAAATTTCCTAAGAGTTTTTACGGTGAGGGACTGATTATCGTAAAATGCGAGCTTACAGATGTATAATTTTTCATTATTTATATATGACGTCAATTTTTACTCCCTAGAGAGTAAAAAGTACTTTTTATTTCCTAGGGAGTGAAAAGTAGAGGTTTAGCCCCGCTTAATATGCATGAAAAAGGGCTGAAATCATGCATGTGTTATAAAATAGTACATTGCGATGTATGAGAAAGCATATGTATAACCGAATCAAATACCTTGATTTTTTTACTGCTTTGATTCAATCATTGGAAAAGCATGCAACGTGTAAATTTTAAAAATTCAATTAAAAAAGAGAAATCGTTAGAAAATAATCTAGGGGACTTGTCTTGCAACTGAAGTTTTCCACTTTGCTAACCAATTTTACAACAGTTCTTTTATTATTCAGTAATTATTTAATTGCAATTATTTGATTTTTTGATAAGTTATGAGCATTATAATTAAACATTACTTGTTACAAAAAGTTATTTAAATTTTTGAAATATAAACAAAAATTTCCCTTTTTTTATTTGTGAGTCCTGAGATTATTTCGTAACTGGAATTTTTGATAAAATCATTCGGACAAAAAAAAAGGAACTGACAATGAAATAATGACAGAAAGCGAAACGATTTTCATGAATTAGAGATAGTGGGTCTAGAGGTGTTAGTGTGAAAATTTTTATTTAAAATTTTCAATTTCACTTTAAAAATTCTGAAAATTTCAATTAGCCTATTGATTAAATTTTCATGGTGAAAAATTTTAATGGAGAATTGTATAAAATCAGAGTGTAAATTTTAAGGATTTTAAGTACACTCATTACTGGATCGAGTGCACATGGATCGACCGCATCGTTCACACTTCACAGATTTTGTCTCCCCCCTCCCCCCGAGCGTCCCTTGACCGGCCTACATCGCTCAGGCAGTCAGGGCCGCCAGACGTTGTTTACATCACAACTCTGCGCATTTACTTTAGTACGTTCAGAGATTATATACGCGGTCCTGAATTGGATCGAGAACACTCTACCCCCAAGCCGTGCTCTCGATCCAGTAATGAGTGTAGTCCTCATAAGTCAATCTCAACATTAATCAAATCTTTATGTTGATTCATAAAATCAAGGAGGATAAACCCAAAATTATTTTTAACAAATTATGTTTTTTTCTTACGACGAAAATTACGAAAATTATGACAAAAGTCGTAATTTTCAGTCAATTTCAATTTTTAACAGCTAATTTTGTTCCTTAAAAGATCCTATACAGTTCTGATTTGTAGTTTTTTTATTAAATTATTTTATTTAGAAATTGCAATAATAGTTAATGATCTTGTAAATTAAATAATATGCCAAATTACAAATTTTAATAAAAACGTACCAAATAGAACTATAAAGGATATTTTAAGGAATAAAATCACCCGCTGAGAATTGAAATTGAATGAAAATTACGAATTTTGCCTAAGACGAAAGAACAAACACAAATATTAAAATAACTATTTTAAAATAAACAATTGTAACTCAAACTGTTTGTTTATGTAAAATGCTTCAGTTTCTCTTCTAAAACTAGATAAAATTAACAAAAGACTCTTTTTTGTTAATTTTATAATTCAAGATCAAATGATTCATTAATTTTGAGTTTTACTGTACGGGAAAAAATATTCTTAAATAAATTTTAGAACTTTTATATTTTAGAAATATAATTTTAGAAATTTTATATTTTCATTATAATATAATGATCATTATAATAATTTTAATTATTAAAAATTTTAAAACTGTACCTAAGAAATGAGTTGTTTCATAAATAAAAAAATGAAAATAAGTATTGAAAATTTTTAATTAAAAATTCCACGGGGTTTTTGTGAAAATTTCAAACGATAATTTTTTTTCTTGAAAATTGACATCACTAGGTGGGTAAAGTTAGAGAAATTTTTAGATTTCAAGGTATTATGTGCACGAAAAAATACGACTCTCGAAAACATAATTAATTATACTTTTAAGATTATTTTTTATGATAACAATTTGAAATATACAAAAATTATTTGTTTGAGAAAATTTTTTTTACCGAACTTTTTTCTTATCGCTTTTCACCAAATATTTTCTCCGGAGAAAGATTCTATACAACTTAACTTCGACTAATTTTAAAAAATAAATTTTTTAATGTCCAAAATTATTAAAAAATAATTTTTCAAACACAAAATTTTATAAACAAATAACTATATTTAAACTAATTTATTTATGTTTAAAAATTGGATGAGATCAAGTTGTAGAGAATCTTTTTCCCGAGAAAATAAACTACTATTCATTAAAATTTTGTCATCTTTAAAAATTTGGTAAGAAGCGATAAGAAAAAAAGTTCGGTAAAAACTTTTCTTAAAAAAAATCTTGTACGTTTCAAAATTGTTTAATAAAAAATAATCTTTTCTTTTTTAAACAATATCATCATCAATAATAATGTAATTCTTGAAAACATAATTAAATATATTTTCCTGAAACCTGTCTTTTCATGTCCGTAATACCTTAATCAGTATGTTGCGAATTTTTTTGGAGAAAAGATTTATGTAAATTCAGAGAAAGCTTGAAAGTGAAATGAAATGTGAAATTTGGTATATCGCCGATTCCATAATCGATAGGGGTATTGAATTTTGAAAATCTACATGTGCAAGTGATGTGATTGCCTTGGGAACTTCGTTATTGACTGAAAGGCTCGAGGGTGAAGAGCAAGGGAAAGTAGTCTTACTTCCATATATCGGAAAGTGTTTCTCCTGTTACAGACCGGAATGGATGGTCGTAAACGAGTGGAATAATTTGTATGATGGAACGAGTATATGAAAAAGTCAGTGAGCAACCAGGCCGAATCGTCCAAGCGATACTACAGATGGGAGAAACGAATTACCTACTCTGAGAGAGGTTCGCCACTGTTGAATTCGAAATCAAGTACAAAGAAGTATGAAATCAGAGTGCCTTTTTCACAAGGCCTTTCTCACTTTACAATTAAATGTCACTGAGAAATCCAACTGAAGGAAGAAAATAAAATTCAAGGAATTTTATTTGGAAGATCAGATTGCTATAATTATTATTTTTATTTTAGGTAAATTCAAGATAAAAAGAAACTTATTGATTAACTGCAAACATATTCCAGGTGAAAGTTCGTAAGCTGAATATTTTAGATAGAGATGTTCCTATCTGAAGAATTAAAAAACTATTTTTTATTTAAATTTCTAGAGTAATATGGATGTTTGAAAAAAGCCCTTGCCGAGTAAAAAGTGGGATTTTAGGCAACTCTGATTTACTTTCGCGCAAGTTTACAGGGTATACGAATCATATGGAGATCAGTAATATGAATGTACACGCTTACAAAAATTAAAGTAAAGATAGTTGGGAAAAATAAAAGCCAATTTTGAAGCGTAGAATTAAACCAAGTCCAGAGAAAAGTCAGCCAATGTTATAAAAAAAAGTAGATATGCAAAACAAACTTTTTCCTTCACCAAGTTAAGATATTCCACGGTTGAGGTTTTTTTATTTTCAGAAGTGATAGTCTTGTAAACTGTTTCTCGTAAGGTATTAGAAAGATCTTTAAGTTGAAGGATTTATGGACCATAGAAATCATTTATTCAATTGCAACATTTTCGAAAGCTGAACTTTACATTTGTTTCACAATTAAACATAATAATTAACTGAGTTTCTGAGATTACATTTATAAAAAAATTGCAAGTTGAATCAATTAAGTCTTTAGGTATTGAAAAAACAATTGAAAAATAATTTCTGTGCTCGAAGTTGTGTGAAATATCTCTTTTGATTTACTCAGAAAAAAATATTCTTTTGATTCAAGAGAAAAAATTGTTTTAGTGGATTTATTTAAATCAACGTATATGAAAAGTATTATGAAAAGTTTGTTTCATTCCATATTTTGATGGAATTTTTGTAATATTCACATATTCACAGAATTAAAGTGTAAATCCTATGGAATTTTGTTAGAAATTGTTTGAAATTTCATTTATTAATTTCCCCAAGAATATCTACGAAATTCCTTTAAAATCTCCAAAGAATCTCTGTAAAAATCCATGTAATATCTATAATATTACAAATCTACAATATCTACAAAATATCTACAAAGGCATTATCCTTACAGAATTCCATGGAATTTCCAAAAAATTTCTATAAAAATGGCTGCAGAATGGGATTTCTTTGAATATGAGATGCAATTGAATATGAATATAAATGCAAAACAGAAATCCATAAAAATATAATGGAAATTTCACACAATTTATATGGTAAAGCTAGAAAAAATATAATAAAAACCTCTGGTAAAACTAGAAAATTTTTATATAAAAATTCCATGAAAATATTGCGAAAATTCCATGGAAGTTTCTTCAAAAATTTTTGTGTTTAAACCAAAGATTAATTGAATTAAACAAATTTTTATTAAACAAATTATTAACTTGAAAGAAGATTACAGAGTAAAGGAGCTAAATTCGGGTTTTATAAAAGTATTTTTTTCAAAAATATTGGAAAGCCTTTGCTGATGTGAATAATTTAGAATCTTCTTTCTACGGAAAAATATTTTAAGTAGAAATATATAAATTTAATCAACCAATATTCTTTATTCTATAAATAGCTTTGTCTGAAATAGTAAGTAAATACTTCTTAGATGTTTTTTTCATAGAAAAGGAATTCTAAATTACTATATTGAAAATCTAGTGGCGTGGTCAATTATCAACCCCTTTTTAAAAATATAGAAAGTAAATTATTATTATTATTATTTTGCTAAATAATAAATAAATAATACTATAATATATACTAAATATAATAATTTATAAAATATAATAATTTAATAAATATAATATTACTAAATATAATAAATACTAAATTATTTTATTATATTTAATCAGCCAATTTCCTATTATATGGAAAATAATATTATCCTCTTAAATAAAAAATTTCTCCTTCGATTATTTTTGGTATCAAAAGTGGATTCAGAGGCGTCCGAACACACTTAGTATAATAAAAAATGTCAATTAATTCAAATAACTTCATTCAAACTAATTTTCATTCTTAAAATAACATTTTTTTCTGAGTCAATGAAAATAGAAATGCTTTTAGCACCTTTCATGCTGGAATTATCCAGTGAGATTTTTACAGTTATTAATTTTTTTTCTGTATTTTCATAGAGATGAGAAGGGGCTACGAATCGATAAAAATTCCAAAGATTACGAGATGGTTTCGTAAATCGCGTGGTTAGTCTACGAAAGTCTTAAGAAACTCAAGAAAGCCACCGAGGAAAGCGTGATGCATTATTTATTAAGGATGTTCTATCCGTACAATCAAGAAAAATTAATAAATCTTTATCTTGTTTTATAAAATTGACGGAAAGAACAATTTTTAACGAATTGTAGAAACTGAAGCGTAATCCAGAAAAAAATAGCGCAATAATTCTTTATTTAAAAATATTTATTCTAATTTTTATGTTCTTTCCTCTTGTTTAAAGAAAAATCGTAATTTTCGTTCAATTTTAATTAGCAAAAGCTTATTTTTTTCTTTAAAAAATTCGTGAAAATTCGGTTTGGTAGATTTTTATTAAATTTTTTATTTAAAAAAATGTTTAATTGGCAAAATAGACAACTATATTATTCCTGAGTAAAATAATTTCTATCAAACCGTGCTAAATAGAATTGTACGATAAAAAATCTTTTAAGGGGTTACCTCTACTTGTGAGACCAGAAAAAAGCCTTTTGGATTTTTGTTCGATAAAATGTGTGCATTTTTATTTTTATATAAGTTTCTTTATTCAAGGAAACATTATTTAGAAACTATTTCGTACAATTTTCATTCAAAAATAAGTAATTATTAAAAATTTATAATCGATGCCGAGGAATGCCTTCTTAAAAAACATTTTTTGCGGTGAGCACTCCTGCTTGGAATTGGATCATCTGAAATAAAAAATCTAATATATTTTAATTAGTACATTAGTTTATCTAGTTTTTAATCAAAGCATTTGAGAAAAAATTAATTTGGGACAAAATGGCGAACTTTGAAAGTGAAGTGACCGATTTTCAAAATCACGCACTTCAATTTCAACTTCCGCCATTTTGTCCCAAATTAATTTTTTCTCAAGTGCTTCGAGTAAACGCTAGATAAACTAATATATTAACTAAATTATTTTCGATTTTCGATTTTAGATGATCCAGTTCCGAGCACCGCAAAACATGTTTTTTAAAAAGGCATTCCTCGGCATCGACTACAAATTTTTAATAATTAATTATTTTTACATGAAAAATGTACGAAATAATCTTTAAATATTACTTCATTGAACAAAGAAACCTATATAAAAAAATATGTACACGTTTAAAAAAAATCAAAAGAAATCCCTTTTTTTCTGACCTTACAAGTATGTGTAACCCCTTAAGGAAAAACTGAGGTATTAATCAATAAGATTGAATACAAATTACGATTTTCTTCTAAAATTCAAGAAAGACATGAAAATGCACACAGAAAAAAATAAAGGATAAAGTTTTCCTAGATTCCGGGGTAAAAATTATCTGCAACAGAACTCAACTTCACAGAATAAATTTTACCTAAATGTCGGTTAAATTTTCTTTTGTTTTTCCATTAATTTTGAAAGATGTGAAGTTGCCTGAATATAAATTTATTTCTTTAAAAAATTATCTGCAAGAAATTGTATCCTAAGTTTTTTTCTGTGCAAATAACTATATTTAAATAAACTATTATGACCCAGTCTTTTTTTTTCTAAAATGCCCTTAGGTTTCCCTAGCAAAATTCATTAAAAATAGCTGTGGGTCTACTTTCCTCGATTTTGATAAATCAATAAAAAGATTTGATTAATTTTGAGCTTGACTATACTGCAAGAACATTCTTAATCGACGGTTAGTCGTGCGATTTTTGTAAGCCGAAGGACTACCTAGTGGAAAGCAGAGCAGGCTCGAATTTTCGAAAGGATCGTGAGGCGCCGAGGAAGCAAAGGACCTGAATTTTTTTCGTCGCAAAGCGCTGTCCTCGGCGCGACGCGTCCTTCCAGGATGTCTGTGAAGTTAGTCGTCGTTGTGCGTGCTACGGCGCGAGTCTATGACCGGACCAAATTTCCCGATCCTCTGTCTCTTTACCACATTTCCAATCACCAATTCGTCCTTTTTGATTCAATGTTTTATTATTTTAAAAACAATAATTAAGAAATTCCATTTTAATACCCGGAAATAGGAATAATCAATTTTCGTTTCAAGAATTCATTTATTTTTTAACAGTTTGATTTCATTTCCAAGAATAATATAAAGGAAGTTCTCTACAATTATGCAGACTTGTAAGTTAATTAGAAAACAGGAAATTGAGTTTCTAAAGGACACCCTTCAGAACATTGAAATTCTATTATATTTTTTTGCATTCGGAAGAAACTAATAGAATTTCCGATAAATTTATATTGCATAATAAGAGCTTTTAATGCAATTTTTTTTCACAAGGGTTTCCTGAGATATAAAAAAATATAGGTCATGTATTAAACGTGACGTTAGTTATTTTTTTAAGGGATCCCATTCATAAATTAATAATTTAAATGGATTTTCCTTAGCAAATAGGCGCGAGGAAAAGAATAAGGAATGTTTATTAGCTGTAGAAAATCCATCTAAATTATTAGTTTATGAATGGGATGCCTGAAAAGAATTGAAAATGAAATGTCACGCCTGATACATGGCCTTAAATGATTAGTCCCTGGCATGAACCAAACCTGACGTCAAAAATTACTGATGTCGAGTGCACTAGCTTTTTTTTAAAAGTCAATTTTTTTGACTGATCAGAAAAATCTGATTACTTAAATGTGATCAGACTATATATATCACACTTATAAGTTTTGATGTAGTCGATGTTCTGTTCTTCAATAAGGATGTACTGCCCGTACAGTCCACCTCAAAATTAATAAAATCTATCTTTAAATCTGGAGTGGTCAAAAACTACTAATGAAATAACGAGAAGTCTTCCGCCAATAGAATTAGTAAGCATTTCTACTAATAATTGGTAGAAAACTACTAATTTTTCGTTAAATTCTACTGATTAAATTAATTAGTAAAATTTGACTAATATTTTTATACTAATTATTAGTAGAAATACTTGCTAATTCAATTGATGGAAGACTTCTCGTTATTTCATTAGTAGTTTTTGTCTAATTCAGATTTAGAGAGCTTTATGTTGATTTTATAACTCCAGATAAAGATTGGTTAATTTTGGGTTTGACTGTACAGAATGAAAATTCTTAATTGGAGCACTAAAACTGTAATCATTGTAATGAAAAATTCTAAATGATCTAATTTTACTATTTTTATAAAAATAAGAATTGTGTTGCATTCGATGTCTTATTATTTTTCAAAATTTTAAAGCGAAATCTTTATGTTTATAATAAAGGCACGTACCAAGGTAATCATTTATATTCTGCGGTTTTTATCCTAAATTATCAATTCAAATACCCTTTCAAGAGATGTCACAGATGTTTTACATCCGATATCACATGTTTCATATATGTTTCACATCATATGTCACATATGTTTCATATTATATGTCACATATGTTTCACAACATGTCACATATGTTTCACACCCTATGTCACATATGTTTCACACCATATGTCACATATGTTTCACAGCATATGTCACATATGTTTCACATCATATGTCACATATGTTTCACACCATATGCCACATATGTTTTACACCATATGTCACATATGTTTCACATCATATGTCACAATTGTTTCACATCATATGTCACATATGTTTTACATCAGATGTCACAGATATTTTACATCAAATGTCACAGATGTTTTGAAATAGATGACACATATGTTTTTCATCAGATTACTCATGTTTTAACCAGATATCACCGATGTTTTTACATCAGATGCCATATTTTCACATCAGATGTCACATATTTTTTACAACAGATGTCACATATGTTTTATACTGAATGTCAGCGGTAATTTACATCAGATGTCACACATATTTTACATCAGATGCCACAGATGTTTAACATCAGGTTTGTATTCTCTTGAAAATTTATTATAACTATTGTGAATTTTCAAATTAAACCGAATAGGATAAATGGTCACATAACCACTTTGGTACATGCCATTGATGTGACCGATTATTGAAAATACTACTTGGTCACATGCCCTTAAATGACAAAAATCTATAATTGAACAAAGGTGACCATTTATATTCTATGATTTTTATCCTAAATTAACAGTTTATATTCATTTTCAAGAGATGTCACAGATATTTTAAATCTTTATTTTACACCAATACAATTTGTCCGATTGACGTCGTTTTTACAAAACGTAAAACAGGAGTTTGGCCATTTAGCGTTTATTGGGATAAGATTTATCTCTGAATTGCGAACTTATATTTTCTATTTTTAATTTATGTATATAGATATTCCTCTGAAGAGGAGATCTATCGATCTCGAAACGTTGGGAAATTTACACCAATAAAATTTGTCCGATTGACGTCATTTTTACAAAACATAAAACAGGAGTTTGGTAATTTAGCGTATATTGAGATAAGATTTATCTCTGAATTGTGAACTTATGTTTTCTATTTTTAATTTATGTATATAGATATTTCCCTGAAGAGATCTGTCGATCTTGAAACTTTAGGAAATTTATGCCAATAAAATTTGTCCGATCAACGTCATTTTTATCGTTTTATATGTTTTTTCATTTCACAAATGTTTTACATCACACTTCACAGATGTTTTACATAAAATTTCAGATGTTTTACAAGGGATGTCACATATGTTTTTCAACGGATGTCACATATGTT